>CAUYUJ010014172.1:507500-700000 GCA_963575745.1 Prorocentrum cordatum | reverse complement strand
TGGAGGGTTGTAATTTGTGAGGGGAGCGGGGAGATTGTCGAAGACGCTTACGGCGAGTCACCGCCGCCCCCTGCCCTTTCGGAAGCGCCTATGTGGCCGAACGTTGAGGCCAGAGCCCTGCCAAGCTATCGGACCATGGGTTCCCCGAACCGGTTTGGAAAGCCTTCGGAGAACACGTGGGAGAGGACGGGGAAGAGGAGGAGATTGAGGAATGGGCGTGCTCGGGACCCCTTGGCTCTTGTGAGCTTTTGGAGGCGTCTTGGGGCCTGCTGGCCGAAGGTTGGGTCAGATCCTTGCCAATCTTTCGGGACGAGTGTTCCCCGAGTCGGTTTGGAGCGCTTTCGGGGAACTTGCTGGATGACGTCTTGGAGGACTCCTGGGCCGTCTTGGAGGCCTCTTGCGGGCCGTTTTGATCATCTTAGGCCATCTTGAGGCCATCTTGGGCAGTCTTGGGTGCATCTTGGGGCCATCTTCGCCGTCTTGGAGGCCATCTTGGCCGTCTTGGAGGCATCTTGAAGGTCATCTTGGCCGTCTGGAGGCTTCCTGGAGGACGTCTTGTAGGGCTCTTGGGCCGTCTTGGAGGCCTCTTGCGGGCCTTTTGGGCAGTCTGAGGCCATCTTGAGGCCATCTTGGGCCGTCTTGGGTGCATCTTGGGGCCATCTTCGCTATCTTGGAGGCCTTCTTGGCCGTCTTGGAGGCATCTTGGAGGCCATCTTGGCCGTCTTGGAGGCCATCTTCGGCGTCTTCGAGACCATCTTGGGCCGTCTTGGGCTGTCATGGTGCCATCTTGGAGGCCTCTCAGGCGCTCTTGGGACGATGTTGAGGGCCTCTTTGGCCGTCTTGGGCCGTCGGAGAACTGTTAAGAAGAACATGCCCAAGTCCTCCAACACAATAAGGCAAATCAATGAGTTTTGCCCTTTCGGGCCTTCCTGGAAGACGTCTTGGAGGCCTCTTGGGGGCCTCTTGGCCAGTCGTAGGCCATCTTGGGCCGTCTAGGAGGCTCCTTGGACGAACTTTAAGGCATCTTGGGCTCTCTCGGGCCGTTTTGGAAGCCATCTTGGACCATCTTTGGCGACTTGGAGGCCATCTTGGGCCAGCTTGGAGGCCATCTTGGGCCAACGTGACCATCTTAGAGGCCATATTGAGCCGTCTTGGAGAATTTTTTGTGGACGTTGGTGTGCGGCCTTTTGGGTGGCCGGCGGGGCGGGCCGAAGCCCCAGGGGGAGTTCTTTTGGAAAAGAACCAAAACCAAAATCGAAAGGATTCAGCACGCCGGGCACTCCTGTGATGAGTCAACAGGGGGCGGCGGATCGAAGACGCCTACGGCGAGTCACCGCCGCCCCCTGCCTTTTTGGAAGCGCCTGCGTGGCCGAAAGTTGGGTTTGAGCTTGGCCAAGCATCGGGCCACGCGTTCCCCGAGTGGGTTTCGAAAGCCTTCGGGGAACACGGAGTCGGGCGAGCTATCGGACCAGGTGGTTTCCGAGCTTTCGGGCCTCCTGGAGGACGTCTTGGAGGGCTCTTGGGCCGTCTTGGAGGCCTCTTGCGGGCCTTTTGGGCAGGCTAAGGCCATCTTGAGGCCATCTTCGGCCGTCTGAGGTGCATCTTGGGGCCATCTTGGCCGTCTTGGAGGCCTTCTTGGCCGTCTTGGAGGCTTCGTGGAGGCCATCTTGGCCGTCTTGGAGGCCACCTTCGGCGTCTTCGGGACCATCTTGGGCCGTCTTGGCCTCTTCTTGGGGCCCTCTTGGGGGCCTCTTGGGCTGTCATGGGCCATTCTGGAGGCCTCTTGGGCGCTCTTAGGACGATGTTGGGAGCCTCTTGGGCCGTCTTGGGTCATCGGAGAGCTGACAAGGAGCACAAGCCACAATCCTTCAAACATCGCCGTAAGTTATTCCCCACATCCTAAGTGGGGTTCTTGTTCCCCGCATCCTAAGTGGGGTTTTTGTTTTCTCTGGACGGCCGTGGGCCACCCACACCCAGTCACACACACACACGGACACACACACGCACAAACACACACACACACACACCACACACCCACACCCACACCCACACCCACACCCACACCCACACCCACACCCACACCCACACCCACACCCACACCCACACCCACACCCACACCCACACCCACACACACACCACGCACACGCACACGCACACGCACACGCACACGCACACGCACACGCACACGCACACGCACACGCACACGCACACGCACACGCACACGCACACGCACACGCACACGCACACGCACACGCACACGCACACGCACACGCACACGCACACGCACACGCACACGCACACGCACACGCACACGCACACGCACACGCACACGCACACGCACACGCACACGCACACGCACACGCACACGCACACGCACACGCACACGCACACGCACACGCACACGCACACGCACACGCACACGCACACGCACACGCACACGCACACGCACACGCACACGCACACGCACACGCACACGCACACGCACACGCACACGCACACGCACACGCACACGCACACGCACACGCTCACGCACACGCACACGCACACGCACACGCACACGCACACGCACACGCACACGCACACGCACACGCACACGCACACGCACACGCACACGCACACGCACACGCACACGCACACGCACACGCACACGCACACGCACACGCACACGCACACGCCCACGCACACGCACACGCACACGGCACGCACACGCACGCCCACGCACGCACACGCACACGCACACGCACACGCACTCACGGACACATTCACACCACACACACCACACCACCACACACACACGGACACGGACACGGACACGGACACGGACACGGACACGGACACGGACACGGACACGGACACACACACACACACACGCGCGCACACACACGCACACACACACACACACATCACACACTCACACACACTCACACACTCACACACTCACACACTCACACACTCACACTCACACACTCACACACCCACACACACACACTCACACACTCACACACTCACACACTCACACACTCACACACTCACACACTCACACACACACACGCACACGCACACGCACACACACACACACTCACACACTCACACACTCACACACGCACACGCACACGCACACACACACACACACTCACACACTCACACACTCACACACTCACACACCCACACACTCGCACACGCACACGCACACGCACACGCACACGATCATCATCCCCAGGCATGCCATGCGAGCCCGCTCGCGCGGAAGGGAATTCCAACCGCTGTCTGCATCAGCGAGCCCGCTCGAACAGAATGACCCTCAGGGGCATTCCATGCGAGCCCGCTCGAGCGGAAGGGACCTCCCCTGTGCACCCTAGGGGGTCCCACTTAAAAGTTGGAATTCCAGCGGCTATCGGAATCAGCAAGCCCGCTCGCACGGAATGACCCTCAGGGGCATTTCATGCGAGCCCGCTCGCGCGGAAGGGACCTCCCCTGTGGCCCCTAGGGGGTCCCACCTAAAAGTTGGAATTCCAACGGCTATCGGAATCAGCGAGCCCGCTCGAACGGAATGACCCTCAAGGGCATTCCATGCGAGCCCGCTCGCGCGGAAGGGACCTCCCCTGTGGCCCCTAGAGGGTCCCACATAAAAAGTGGAATTCCAACGGCTATCGGAATCAGCGAGCCCGCTCGAACGGAATGACCCACAGGGGCATTCCATGCGAGCCCGCTCGCGCGGAAGGGACCTCCCCTGTGGCCCCCAGGGGGACCCACCTAAAAGTTGGAATTCCAACGGCTATCGGAATCAGCAAGCCCGCTCGAACGAAATGACCCTCAGGGGCATTCCATGCGAACCCGCTCGCGCGGAAGGGACCTCCCCTGTGGCCCCTAGGGGGTCCCACCTAAAAGTTGGAATTCCAACGGCTATCGGAATCAGCGAGCCCCGCTCGAACGGAATGACCCTCAGGGGCATTCCATGCGAGCCCGCTCGCGCGGAAGGGACCTCCCCTGTGGCCTCTAGGGGGTCCCACCTAAGAGTTGGAATTCCAACGGCTATTGGCAGCAGCGAGCCCGCTCGCTCGGAATGACTCTCAGGGGCATTCCATGCGAGCCCGCTCGCGCGGAAGGGACCGCCCCTGTGGCCCCTAGGGGGTCCCACCTAAAAGTTGGAGTTCCAACGAGCCCGCTCGCGCGAGGAGAGGAGGAGGAGGAGGAGGAGGAGGAGGAGGGGGGGGAGAAGGAGGAGGGGGAGGAGGAGGGATGAGGAGGATGAGGAGGGAGGAGGAGGAGGAGGAGGAGAGGAGGAGGAGGAGGAGGAGGAAGGGGGAGGGGGATTTCAACCGCGGTGCCTTCAGGAGGAGATGGTTGAAATGGACGTTTGTCGAGGAGGACGTGGAGGAGGACGAGGAGGAGACGGAAGAGGCGCCGGAGGAGGAGGGGGAAGAGGGGTGGGAGGAGGAGGAGGGGGAGAAGGAGGAGGGAGGAGGAGGAGGAGGGGGAGGAGGAGGAGGATGGGGGAGGAGTGGGGAGGAAGAGGAGGAGGAGGAGGGGGAGGAGGAGGAGGGAGGAGGAGGAGGAGGGAGGAGGAGGAGGAGGAGGAGCGAGGAGGAGGAGGACGAGGGGGAGGAGGGAGGGCAGGAGGAGCAGGACGAGTGGGGAGGAGAGAGGGGGAGGAGGAGGAGGAGGAGGAGGAGGAGGAGGAGGAGGAGGAGGAGGAGGGAGAGGAGGAGGAGGAGGAGGAGGGGAGGAGGAGGAGGAGGAGAGGAGGAAGGAGGAGGAGGAGGAGGAGGAGGAGGAGGAGGAGGAGGAGGAGGAGGAGGAGGAGGGAGGAGGAGGAGGAGGGAGGAGGAGGAGAGGAGGAGGAGGAGGAGGAGGAGGAGGAGGAGGAGGAGGAGGAGGAGGAGGAGGGAAGGAGGAGGAGGAGGAGGAGGAGGAGGAGGAGGAGGAGGAGGAGGAGGAGGAGGAGGAGGAGGGAGGAGGAGGAGGAGGAGGAGGAGGAGGAGGAGGAGGAGGAGGAGGAGGAGGAGGAGGAGGAGGAGGAGGAGGAGGAGGAGGAGGAGAGGAGGAGGAGGAGGAGGAGGAGGAGGAGGAGGAGGAGGAGGAGGAGGAGGAGGAGGAGGAGGAGGAGGAGGAGGAGGAGGAGGAGGAGGAGGAGGAGGAGGAGGAGGAGGAGGAGGAGGAGGAGGAGGAGGAGGAGGAGGAGGAGGAGGAGGAGGAGGAGGAGGGGGAGGAGGAGGAGGAGGTGGAGGAGGAGCAGCAGCAACGTCAGCAGGAGCAGCATCATTCTGATAGTGTGCATATTCCATACTTTTAGCCAACTTTTAGGTGGGACCCCCTAGGGGCCACAGGGGAGTTCCCTTCCGCGCGAGCGGGCTCGCATGGAATGCCCCTGAGGGTCATTCCGTTCGAGCGGGCTCGCTGATTCTCATAGCCGTTGGAATTCCTTTCCGCGCGAGCGGGGGGCCCGCGACATGAGGGGCCCGCGAGGTGTACAACCTGATGATGTTTCTGCTCGGTACTCCCTGGCTGGCCCACAGCTGCACGCACGGTGCCCTGTACTCGGGGAGCTTTGCCGGACCGATTGACGGCCCGCCCGCCCTCTGAAGACCACACCAGGGCACTTCTGCACAGCAGCGGCGAGCCTCCGATCACCCACGCAACGGCGAGAGGCTGGGGTTGTTCTGGCGGCATGAATCTTTGTCACTGACTCTGAAGTGGGCCCGATCGGTGGCGAAATCCGAGCCCTACCCTCGCCGATCCACGATTCAGGCAATTCCATGAGCGGTGGGACTAGGGGTCGGAATCCGTCGAACACGTGGCGAAACCCGCATCCCACCCCCGCCCCCCATCGGTTCAGGAGATTCGATGGTTAGTTGAGGTAGGGCTCGGAATTCGTCGAACACGTGACGAAACCCGACTCCCACCCCCGCCTCCCATCGGCTCAGCAGAATCGATGGTTGATGGGATTGTGTTCAGCAGGGCTGGAGCTAAACGGTGTGTTGGCAAATTTCGTGGACCGTTGTCGTTTTGATTTCGTTTCAAAATAAGAACAATTCATAACGAAAGAAAGCGAAAACAGCACGAAAACGAAAAGCACTGTTGAGCTCTAGCCCTGGTGTTCAGATGTCGCCACCTGCCCATGGCCAATCAGCCTGGAGAGCACCACACCGCCGTCATTGTCCCTGGCGTCTCCGCGCGGCCTGCGCCGCCCCCTGTCTGCCGACCTCCAGAGAGTCCCGGACAACAGCTGCCGAGGCACGACAGCTGGTCGGGGGCGGCCAAGAGGGGCGTGATGACTAGGGGGGGGATATCACGGCGGGGGCCATGATATCCACTCAGATTTCATGGCGCCTCTTCTTGTTTCAGTACGTCCTCGGCCCACCCTCGGGCCTCGCGCATGCCACCGGACATGATTTGTGCCCCACCCCTCTCTTGGACGACCCCCTCTTGGCCGCCCACGAGCTGGGGCTTGCGGGCGGGAAGAGTGTACGCGAGAATTGGGGGGGGGGGTAGTGGCAGGGCGACTCCGAAGTTTTCGGAATTGTTCGACAGTTTTCGAAGCGCGTGGTGGTTTCCATCAGCTGCGCGGTGCCAGAATCGTCCCAGATGGTCGCCGGAGAGCCGAGTTCTACCCTGAAAACCACCCAGGGGGGGGGGCACGGCAGGGCACAGGCGCAGTTGCACGGCTATCTAAAAAGGTCCTCTCCTCGCCCCAGAAGCCCCTCCCCTGGTGGTCCCCTCTCTCTGCCCCCTCCCCTCTCCCCCCTCCCTCCCTACAGCCAGCCCCCGCTTTCCTCCCGCCCTCTTCCCCTTCCCATCCCTCCCCCCTTGCCTCCTCCATCGCCCCCGCTTCTCCTCGTTGCCTTCTTCCTTTTCCTTTCCTCTGCTCCCCTTAGGCGCCGTCGCCGCTCCTCGTTCTCCATGGCCTCCGGGCCCCTTGGCCTCATCTGGCCAGACCCTGGATCACAGCGCGGCCCCCCCTCCGTTCTGCACCCCGGCCCGCCCCCCCGGCGGAAGGCTGCACAGGTGAAGGGGGCGAGTGCCCAAGCCCAGCGCCCCCGCACCTCGAAGGCTCGACGGGGAGAGGCGCCCGGGCCCTCCCCATCCCCGTCCCGCCGAGGCCCCGCGAGATGTCTCCCGCCGGCGGGGCCAGGGCCGGGCGGGGCGCGTGCGCGCGCGCGGATCGGCGAAGGCGAGAGAAGGAGGGCGAGGAACGGCGGGGGGGGAGGCGTGGGGAGGGGACGGGGAGGTGCGAGGGGCAGGGGGGGGGATGAGGGGATGGGCAGGGAGGGGGGGAAGAAGGGCGGCGAGGGGAGGGGAGGCGGAGGGAAGGAGGGCGAGGAGGGGCGTGAGAGTGAAGGAGGGCAAGGGGAAGGGAGGAGGGCTGAGGGGAGGGGTTGGCGGGAGGTCAAGCTACCCGCTCGCCCGCAAGCCGTCTTGCTCACTCCCAACCCGCCCTCCATACTCATACGTAACTCCCAAGCCTGAGCATGTTCAGCGGTCGTCTTTGGATGGGCAGCTTACTGGGAGCCAAGACCAACCCCAGGTGCGCAACGCTTGGGCGAGGTGCGCCACGCATGCCAAGGGCATCACGCGCGCCAGGCACCCCTGGGACCCGAGCGTGCCAGGCACGCCTGGTGCGCCAAATGCGCCACGTGCTCCGAGTGCGCCAGGTATGCCGCACACTACAGCCGCGCCAGGTGCGCCATGTTCGGGGCACGTGCAGAGTGCGTCAGGTGCGCCTGCGCACGTGACAGCACACATCGGGAACCATGTCGGCCCCCGCCAAATCCTTGTCGAAAGCCAATGTCCATCATTGTGTCTGGTGGGCCTGCGCACAGCAGGCCACGCGCCACCACTTCCGCCGTCCCTATCAAAAACCACTTGACAGTGATCGCGGGATGGCCGCGTATGGCCCAAATTCAGCCGCGAGGTACATGTTGTATGTCTTTTGTTTTCGTCAGGGATGGTTACCTGGTAACCGTGCGCACAGCAGGGAATCTGCTGAAATTTCCGCCGTCCTTGTCAAACACAATACAACGTGCTCGCGGGCCTCACGAAGATGACTCAAGACTTTGCCCCAAAGTGCACCCTGCATATTCTTTGACATGGATGATGTGGGGAGCCGCGTCGGGTTGGCCGCGCATGCTCCAAATTTGGAGGCACAGTGCGGTCTGTATTTTTTGGAAAAGAATGGTGGGGGGCGGGTCGCATGGTGTCGGGTTGGCCCCTGGTCGCCGGGGGGAGGGGTTTTCATTAATAAGGAACTCCGACGGAGGAGCGGGCCAAGGTGATGGAGAGGGGAGGGCGAGGGGAGAGGGTGGGGAGGGCCATGTGGCAGAACAGCAGGGGGCGTGCGGGTGGATCGGGGGGGGGTGGGGGGGAAGCAAAGGGACGGGGAGAACCTCGAAGGGAGGAAGGATTGAACATGGCGGAGGGGAGGACGAGAGGAGAAGGTCCGTAGCCCTGTGGGCTTACTTAAGTTCGGGGGCGGGAGGCTCAGGGACGATAGTTTCGGTTTGGCACTGGGGAGGGAAGGCCCCAACCGCTCTCGCAGACTGTCTTTTCCGCATGCCGCACCGGGGCTTCAGCCCCACATCCTTTGCGCACGTTTGCTCTGCGTGATAGTCTGTCTTTGTCTCTCGCGTAATCACGTCCATGGGACGTGATAGGTATATCAAAGCGATCTCGGCGAAGAGCAAGCGTTGGGCCTGCGAATGTGGGTGTGAACGCAACGAGTCGTGGTGGAGTTAGGTCAAGCACTGCGGGGAGGAACGACCGACGCCGAGTTTCGTACCGCCCTGGCGTGCCCGCCCTCCTTGTGTTTGGGGTCGCCAGCAGTCTTGATACGAGGTTCCAGCCACACCAGGCCCCCGACAGCAAGTCCTAAAGCCTGGACTTCGGCCCCAGGCTCCAGAATGCATTCGACCCACGGACACGGAGTTCGCTATTGAGGCGCAGCCCGGCTTGAAGAACCCGTCCGCGTGTTCACACAATTCCAGGGCACTAAACACAATATGCGCTACGGGGCGATCGCTCAGCAACTCTAGACATCCCCGCGCCCGCCTCCGCATAAGTTTGTTTTTGGCAGTCAAGCATACGTTTGTGCAGGCTCGTGCGGGGCTGTATCAAACAGTTCGCATCGTCGAACACATATATCGAGAAAGCACTCAGCAAGGCCAGCCAGACTGCCATCAAAGCGCACGGTGTGCATCAGGAGTGCGGCGCGGGTTCTCCAGGATGAGGTGTTGGACACACCTAAGGAAGGCAACGGCGACGCCAAGGTCAAGACCACCTGGACCCCAATGTGATCGTGGACGGCGGCGAGGTTGATATCGACGACAACAAATGCTTCGGCTTGGCCATCGAAGGGGTCGAGCTCTCAACAGCCAAGCGCGAGGGGTTGCATATCCGTAAATTTCAGGTGCTCACGATCTTCACGGAGGCAGCCATGTCGGCCTTCGGCGCGGCCTTCTCGGCACGGCCACGGAGAAGGCCGCCGCCTTGGTGGACGAGCGGCGGGCCTTCACCAAGCGCTTGCAGGAGTCGAAGAGACGTCGGGTGGAACCTACTCACATGGTGGCGATTTCCAAAGAGGCGATCTCTAAACATGGTGAGAAGGCCTCCGGAGAGGGTGAAGCACCGGCGACGGCTAGCTCCGACCGGCCGAGGCAGGCTTACCAGCGCCACTAAAAGGCCCCGCGCTGCCGACCAAAGTCGGGCGGGCGGAGGCTGAGGGAACGGCAATTCCAGAGTGTCTTTTATTTTTGGTTGCCCACCAGAAGAGCCGCGGGCCGGATGCGACCGCTGCGAAATCTCCCTGCGCGCTTGCCGAGACTCTGGCGCGGGATGCCTGGTGGGGCGGTGATCGCGTCGGCTTGGATGACCACCCGCCCACCAGGGGCAAGGACTTCAAGGATGGCGCTCTCAGGTGCTCTTTCTGCGCCTGGCGCGCGAGGGGCCAGAGCTTGGAGCCGGATTATCGTGGGCGGGGTTGTGCGGGGCCAGCCCCCGACCACCTTCTGCGCGTGGGCCGGCGCATTTGTTCTCAGTGCCGCCCCCCACCCAGGGGCTGGGCACCGCCCTCCTGCAACCCCCAGTCGGGGTGGCGTCGCCGCGAGTCCGCCACCCCCCGCAAGAAGAAGTCCTCTTTGGGGAAATGGTGATCTAGAGTACTAACACCACTTCCTGAAATCCATGCATAGCGAATGTTCAGAAAAGAAGGGCGGAGGCGGACCAATCAACTCAATGACGTACCTGTGCAGATTTCATGCTTCCAGGAGATGCGGCGCGCCCTGAGAGACGGGCGCAGCGCGAGAAGCAGCTGCGCGACCGTGGGAATTCGACGGCGGCACGCCCCCGCAGAGTCACCGACGCGGGGGGGTGGGGCACGCGAGTAGAGTTTGGATCGGAGTTCCTCTTCATGCGGGGCTGGGTGAGTGACCTCGCCTTCCTCAGCTCCTTTCATGCTCGCGTCGCCTATATACATATATATAAATGTATATGTAACGAGGAACATTTGTTTCGATCTACTTCGCCGCGGAGAACCTGTTCGGCCCCCTGGGAAGTCAGCCGCCAGTGCGCCTTGGAGACCTGATCCGCTCTCGCGTCGTGGCTCCCGGGGGCATCGTGCCGATCTGGAGAAAGCAGGATTTTGGATTTTTCGGGATCTCCGGTGTCTTGGCGCCCGGGGTCAGGGCCTGCTCGGTCGCCGCCAAGTCGCTCCTTGCCCCTCGTCGACCTGCGGGTTCACGCGTCGCGGCTCGAGCTGATCCTGCGCGCGTGATGTTGCCCGCTGGCCCGCGCCATATCCCCCGGGAGGTGTCGTTGGGACCTGCGCCTGCTCCGCCCAATTGTGCGGGGGGTCAGGCGACGCTGGAAGCGCGTCGGGATCAGGCTGCTCTCGACGGGGCGCCCAGGAACATCGCTGCGCCCATGGGGAAGGGGTTTGCCGGCGCCCGCGGGGCCCTGGAGGCCGAGCGCGTCGAGGGAGGGGGACTGGCTGGAAGTTCAAGAAGGGCGCGGGGCTGCCCTCGCGAAGGGGCCGCGCCATGCGGCTAGTCGAGGGGCTTTGGTCTGGGGGCGATTGGCCGACAGGGTGCGCGAGCTCGGCCGCGATCAGGTTCTGGCGGGCGACCCGCGGCGTTCGCCGGCCTCCTTGCTGAGGTTTCGTCGGGGCCGCGGGCCCTTCGAGATCGCCCCGTCTGGCGCCTTGTCTATTGGCCCGTCGGCGAGCGGGCATCAGCGCCTGTTGCGGGCTCAGCTGGCTGGACGAAGCTCGCTGGGAATCTGGCGGAACGCGCTGGGCCGATTCTTCCTGTCGCCGCGAGGTCCGACGGCCGCAGAGTGACCCGAGTTCCTCGAAGAGGCCGTCGCCAACGGGGACGGCGCGGCGCTCGTTTGCCCCCGCTCCCCCGCGGCGAGGGCCCACGCCCCCCGGGCGCGGCGAGGCCCCTCCAGGACCAAGAGCCGAGTGGGGGCGCAGCTTGCTGGGCCGGGAGAAGGCCTGGGATCGCTCCGAGGCCGGCGAGGGCCCTGCGGCATGCTTTCGGGAGCCTCGAGACGGGGGTCAGTGCAAACGGGGGTCAGCCAGGGCGCCGGATCCTGCAGGATCCTGCGAAGGCCCCCTCTGGCTGACCCGGGTTAGGGAGCCGCTCGTGGCCGCGAGGCGGCCGCGCGCATTGGCTGACCCGGGTTTGCGAGGACCTGCGTTGCAGTTTTTTTTTCCTGCATTGCAGTTTTTGGTTTCCTGCTGACCCGGGTCTGGATTGACCCGGGTCAGAGGATCCCCGATGCTTCCTGGACTTCGGTCGGCGCCTCGAGATTCAGGGGCGCCCAGCGATTCTGCGCGAGCCCAGATTCTGTTGGATCGCTGTCAGGAAGATGAGAAGCTGGGCGGCCCATGGGATTGATCGTTTGGGCCCCATGGACTGCGAGGTAGCCCCAGGCGGTTGCCTGGTGGGCCTCGACATGCTCCGGGGCTGGATGCTTTCGCATCTTGCCGCCCAAGTTGCGCCCCGCCCCCGCGCCCCCCATGCCCGGGCCTTCGGGGGCGCGAGGCCCGTCGGGTTGCCCCGTATGACGATGACGTTGTGGGCCAGATGTCGGAGAGCGACGGCGTCGCCGCGGGAAGGCGCGGACCCCTGCGAGTGCGCGCGCGTCCGCGGGGGCGCCGCGCGGGGGGGCAGTTCGGGGGCAGGTGTTTGACGGCGAGCGCGCAGCAGCCGGCGCCTTCTGGACCCCGCTCAAGCATGTGAGAAGCACGGCGTCGCATGACTGCATCTTCGAGTTTAACTCGCCCTCTGCGCCCTCTTGCCTGGCGGGCGCGCCTGCGAGCCGGGCAAAGTCCTGGGCGCCATTTTCGCGGGCCGTGGGTTTGCCTCGCGGTTGTCGCGCGCGCTCGCGCCCGACGCGTTGGACTTTGCGGCCGCCGCGTTCGTGCGAGACGGGTTCTCGCGCGCAGCGGGAAACATCGCAGCGTTCGCGGCGGTTTGCTCGGAGAGGCTTCTTGGGGAAGAAGCCGCGCGCGCCGCCGTCGCGCTTCGCTGCGCGCGCGAGGCGTGCAGGTCTGTCAATTTTCGGTCGAAAGAAAGAGCGGCCGCCGCCAGTTCCGAGCCGGCCAAGTCCATCGCCCCAGGTTTGAACGCGTGGAACGCCAAGTCGGCGCCCCACGTCGAGAGTTTCGGCGCGAGCTATTGTCGAAGAGCCAGCGGGGTTGCCGAGGTCCAGACGGGCCGAGGTTATCCATGGCCCCTCGAGCCTCGGCATGAGCTCCCCGCTTTGGCTTCCGCGGTCGGGGCTCTTCCATCGGGCGCCTCATAGAGCCCGCGTGGCGGGCCTCTCCAACGGGGCGATTGCGAGGCTCTGCGACGCTGTTGCCCAGGGAATATCTGGCCCAGCCAGGGGCCGCCATCGCGCCATTCGGCATTCGCTCCCGCCTTCTCCAGACGCCGGCCGCCTTCGCGTCGAATGCGGCGCTGCCCTCTTCAATCGCCGTGGTAGGCCCGTGGCAAGCTTGGGCGAAGCGCGAACGTATGCTCTTCGTTTGGGACATCCGCGCTGCCCAGGGCAACGGCGAGGGCGAGGGGCCGTCGCGGACCTCGGTCAAGGGAACGGGCCCTACGGGGCCTTCCTGATGATTCTGAGGCGTCTCGGATGGGAGCCCCATAGTGACGTTTCCTGGCCCTCGCCGACGGGTCTGGTCTTGGACAGAAAAGATCCGCAAGGTTCCGTCGCGCCAGTTGGAGGGCCCGGGGGCCAGGGGCAGTCTGCTCGGCGGTTGCGCAGGGAGCCTTAGGGCTGGGAGATCCCTCGCCCCCAGCGAAATGCGGCGGCGGAGTTGTGCGCCGAGCTTAGGGGCGAGGGTCCGAGCTAACGGGCTGGCCTCCCTGTTGTCTGCGTTTCTGGCGGGCTGGCCAGTCAGTTCGCGCCGTGCAAAGACCGGCAACTTGTTGGCGAGAAATGTAAGTTTGGCGCCGGAGCGAGATGGGCCCGTCAGCGCGGCCACCCATGCGCGACGGGCGCGAGGAAGGGGGCCCGCCCCCGGTTCGACGCGGAACTGCTGGATTGGAGGCGCAGCGTTGGCGGAGACCTTTTCCTTGCTCGATGCCGCCTCTCCCCCCTGTCAGATGCGCGCCGCGTCTCCGGCGGTCCGCGGCCTCGAGGTGGGCGGCTGGGCCCACTGACTGCGCGTTGCGAGGCTCCTTCTGCGCGGGCGGTTCGGCCTTGCGCCCGGAACTATTGCCTTCTCCGCGGTCGCAGCACGGGCGGATGGGGGCATGATTGACGACGCTGGCCAAGTCCAGGGAAGCGCTTGCGGCCCGTCGCCCCGCCCTCTCCAGTCGATCTATCGCGCCGAGGCTTTCTGGCCCCCGGTGTCTGGAGGTCGCCTCGGACTGCGCGTCGGCGATGATGACCTGGGCCCGAGGCCGCTCGCCGATGTCTCTGGGCTTCCGCGCGCGGACGCTGGGGGCATATTGTTTTTTTCCGGGCGAGGGATCGCGAGGGCAAGGCGACGGTTGCCCACGTTCCCGCATATTAGCCCAGGCCCCCCGCCCTCGACCTGGGGGACTCGTTCTGGGAGTGGAAAGGGACGTGCGTCGCAGACAGGGTGGCCAAGCCAGCTGCCGGAGAACCCCCCGCCCCTGACGAAGTCATGTTCAGGTTCAGTGAGGAGCGCGATCAACTCAAGACTCACGAGCGCGATGCTCGGAAGGGCTGGCCGCCGCGCTGTTCCAGAGACGTTGGGAAAATTGCCTGCGCGGCCACGGCCTCTAGTCATTCAGCTCGTTCTCTGTCCCGAGGCCAATGGGCGCCTCCTGGGGCGTTGGGGCGAAGGCTGGCTGCGCGCAAGATATCCTGAAAAAGGGGAAGGAGCTGGACCCGCCACTCAAGTTGTCGGCGCCAGGGCCCGCCCAGGATTCGCCGCCGGGCCCGTCGGCCCCCCGGGTCGCGGGGGGGCGATTCAGACCCCAGGCCCCCGGTTGGTTGGTGCTCCACGTGTGTTTGTTTCGCTTGGCACCGCGTGCAGATGTTGCAGGATCCTTGCCCCCGAGGGCTCCGCCATAATGATGCTGCGAAGTCGGCGGGCCTGCTTCGAAAGGAAATCGGCCCCAGCACCAAGCGCGCTTTCGGGCGCAGCACGCCGATGGACAGGGAACGCGAGGTGTGCGCGCAGACGCGGCCGCCCATGTTCCTCTCTCTTTCTTTTTTTGTTTACTACTGGGGCTGGGATGCATGGCGCATGCTGTTGTGTATCTGTAGACCTGGAGAAAGAATGAAAGAAAAGAGGGTGGTGGGCGGAGGGGGACATGTATTGTGAAGGCTTCTGAGGTTGGGGGATAAAGGGGAGATGGCGAGGAGGAGGAAGAGGAGGAGGAGGAGGAGAAGGAGGAGGAGGAGGAGGCGGAAGTGGAGGAGGAGGAGGAGGAGGAGGGTGTGGACCAGGGTGTCCCCAGGATGCATTAACGATGATGCATTACATCCTTCCGTCCCACGCTCCCCCCTTCCATGTATATAGTCGCATATCTTTCCAATGCAACTAGTGCACCTTTGAAAACGAGCACATGTTGGTCCTGCCGTTCTGGCGAGACCACGGCTTTGAAAAAGAATTTGCTGCCCCGTGTCAACCCATAAGCGATGTCAGAGGAGAGGGTCATTGAGTTCAGCGGGCCTTGTAGAGAAAACCAGGTTGCGAAAAGGAGCCGCGCCCTCTCGGTGTCTATTTTGCGCCCGTCGATTCGTTTCCGCTCCTTCGTATGACGATGGACATGTCAAAATATAGGATGGACCGCCATCCATCCGTGCAGTTGCCAATGTTTTCAAGATTCTGGTCGTTCGCGTCGGAGATGTATCAGGCGAGAGCCGCGTTGTCCAATCAGTGCTTGCATTGAGTGGGTCCTAGCGGATGTGGAAAGATTTGGCGACAATTTCCGGCCCATTTCGGTGGGCGGCCCGGTTCCCAGGTTCTCGGTTCCGGGTTTCCGGGCTCCCCGTTGCTGATTCTGGGCCGATTTCGGTGGCGGGTTTCCAGGGTTTGGGAGTTTTTGGGTTCCTGGTCGATCTTCTTATCGATCGGTCTCACGATAGATCGCAGTACCATGCTGTCTATCGATCACACAATCGATCTTATAATCGATTTCGTTAACCGCAGGAGGTCTTCAGTTTTGGGTCCCTTTCCGCCCTGTTTATTTCGGCGGAGAACAAACTCGCCCGTTTTCCTCCTCCTGCGGTCTTCCTCCTCCTCCTTTTCCTTTTCCTCCTCCTCCTCCCCCTTCTCCTCTTCCTCGTCCGCCTACCCCCCGTTCTCGTCGTCGTCGCGGCGGAGATTATGTCCCTCTATTGTTGGGCGGGCTGGATATTTTGTTCTCCAAGGGACTCATCCGTGGCGCGCCACCCTGTACGTGAGAGGATTAATTATCCCAGTGCGACCCTACCTAGGAGTTGGAGCCTCTAGGAAAGCAACATTAGTAGGAGCGGTAAACGCCGTCCTTCTCCTATCTATATATATATATAGCAGCAGCAATAGTGGATGCTGTGCTGCGCTATGCTCTGCTCTGCTATGCTATGCTATGCCATGCTATGCTGCGCAATGTTTTGCTGGGCTAGGCTAGGCTAGGCTAGGCTATGCTATGCTATGCTATGCTGCGCTATGCTATGCTGCGCTATGCTATGCTATGCTATGCTATGCTTTTGCTTTGCCTTCGCTTTTGCCCTCACTTTTGCCGTTGCTTTTGCTTTTGCTTGGCACCCAGGGAGCGCAACCGGAGGAACCGCGCGTTTGCTTTTACCTTTGCTGTTGCTTTTGCTTGGCTCCCAGGGGACTGGGGAAACCGCCCGGGGCACTTTCCACTGCCCGGCCCCTTTACGCTACAGAGTAAGAACCCTTCTAGGCAGAGCCTAGGTAGGGAATAAAAGAATAACTGGGGGAACCGCGGGGCGAATACTGGGGGAACCGCCAGGGGCGCTTTCCGCTGCCCGGCCCCTTTAAGCCCAGAGAGTAAGAACCCTTCTAGGCAGAGCCCAGGTAGGGAATAAGCATCCTCTCGTGAAAATGGCGATCGGAGTCAGTGGTTGAGGTTGTAGCCGTGATTATGATCGTGGTTGTACTTGTGATTGTAATTGTGATTGTAGTCGCGATTGTAGTCGTAATTGTCGTCGTGCTTGTAGTCGTTATCGTAGTCGCGACCGTAGTCGCAGTCGTAAGCGTCGTGGTCCTCGCGGCTGATTTGTTTTCTTGATGGTTGGGCTTGCTGGATAATGCTGTTTTAATTTCTCGCAAGAAATAATGCTCCCTGGGCTACCGTGCGCGACAGATGATGTTCGAGCACCTTTGTAAGAGGATTGCAACATGCATCGACCCATTCTTCGCCGAATGCGTGGCTCACAACCTCTTTTTTCATCTCGTCGTCGTCGTTGTTGCGTGGCGGGTGCCGCGGGTGAATCATTTGTTTTCGATGCTGGTTGGGCCCAAGTCCGTCAATAAGGCAGTCGAAACGGTAATTTCCACTGCTGGGGGGTGTCTAACAAATTTTAGATGTTATGGGTCGCGCGAGCTATTGAACGATCGATCTCACTATCGATTTCATTGACTCGACATCATTATTCGGACTCACGATCGACCTCACGATCGTCCTCAATACCGTTCGAAACATCCAATGGTTGGAACTTCTTTCTGATGCACTGTCGGAAGGAAACAAAGGTTCGATCCTTCCCACTGCTGCTCACGTTCGAGAAGAATGCGCGCGGCTGTGTGGCAAAGGCCCTGTGTTGAAAACCAACCGCCCTCCACCAACATGGCTACTGCTGCAAACTCTTAGCGCGACCGCGTACGGAAGTAAGGCGACAGCCCAACGTTGACAAGATATTGCCCTCCATCCCTGTAGCCGCTGAAGGTTTTTATTATGAATGCGTGCGGCGCTAAGGTGGGAATCGGTAGCCCCGTTCCGAAAGGGTAGTGCCTTTCATTCGAGTAGGTGTTACACAAATCAAGCACGATTGATCGCGCATCCAGGGCAAACGACAAGAGGAAGAAGGCGACACGGCGGAGAAGTGCGGAAAGCCATGATTACTACGGTCAGCCGATCGACAATGTGCATGTTTCAGGTTTTGTGGTTGAACGAAGAGTGCTGAACAGAAGGAGGAAGGACGGGGGCGGAGGAGGAGAAGGAGGAAGCGCAGGATGAGGATCAAGGAAGAGTAGATTCCGGTGGGGGAGGGCGGAGAGGACGAGTGTGGATGAGAAATCGAATTTGGGGAAGAGGGGGACGAGAGCGACGGGGAGGAGCGCGGAAAAGAAGTTGAGACGAGCGTGGAATGTCTGCGCCGGAGGCGACCGCAGAAGCCACCATCAGCAGTGATTTCGTAAAGCCCTCCCCCCCGCGGCAACCTTCCCACGTTCGGCCTTTGGGAGGGGCGGTGCCTGTGAACCCTCCCGCCCCCCCCCCCCCGCGCCCAGCACAAAGGGAGGGAGACGATGAAAACGGTGGAGGAGGAGTGGGAGAAGGAGGTGGTGGTGGAGGAGAAGGAGCATGAATACGTTGAGCAGGGGGTGTACAATAAGTTGGAAGAAGTGAGGCCGGAGGAGGAGGAGGAGGAGGAGGAGGAGGAGGAGGATGAGGAGGAGGAGGAGGAGGAGGAGCACGTTGAGTTGGAGGAGGTGTACGATGACTTGGAGTGGAGGAGAAGGAGAAGGAGGAGGAGGAGGAATACGTTGAGCTTGGGGATGTACACGTTGAGTTGGAAGAGGTTGGGGAGGAGGAGGCGGAGAAGGAGGAGTGGGAGGGGAGGAGAATGAGGAGGAGGATGAGGAGGAGGAAGAGGAGGAGGAGGAGGAGGAGGAGGTGGGGAGACGAGAGGGGCGGGAGAGGATGGAGGAAAACCGCGCCCGGCGGCGGCAGAGTGGTAGGGCCGATGGGGGGGCTCCAGGATGTCCCTGCCGGGGCTGGGCGGCAGCGGCGCAGGCGTGCCCCGCCGTTGCTGCGTCGTCGTCTTCCGTGACTTCGGCTTCGACCCCCTACTCGACCCTCTCCTCCTCGTCATTCTCGTTCACCTCTTCCTTGTCCTCCTCCTCCTCCTCCTCCTCGTCCTCCTCCTTGCCTCCCTCCCCCTACTTTTCGTTCCCCTCCCCCCCTTTCCCTCGTTCCTCTCTTCGCCCCCCCGCCGCCCCTTCCGCATTCCCTTTCTGCCAATCCCCCCCCCTGTCCTGATCCTGCTGCTCTGTTCCTCCAGGTGGCGTGTGGCTGCACCGCGGGGGATTGGTTGCCAGGCTCGGCGGAGGACACCGTGACTGGAAGGCTGGTTCTCCTCGGAGCCCCTGGTGCCCATCCAGAGGCTCCAAGCTAGGTGGCCGGCGTCGTGGCGTCGTGTTGTCATGGTCATCCTTGCGTCTCTGTGCTTCTCTGGATCGGTTTGCTTCTTTTGGTCGGGGCCAGGGGAGCGAGGACACTTTCTGGCGGCGCTTCTGGGGCGTATTAACAGATGGACATATGTAATGGATGCGCGCCTGGTCCCCTCGCCCCCAGCCTCCCTGTCGGTTGTACGCCTTTCTACGAAATCCAAGAGTGCACTGAGCAGTTCGGGTTTCCAGTGCCGACGCCTCTTTGCTCGTCGCCGCGGCCGCCCTTGGCTGCGATCACAAGATCTTCGCGCTTCAGGAAGCCCTCGCATATGCCTTCGCTGTTCGAAGCCGTGAAAACGGCATGCACATAAATTTTCCGTGCTCCGCGGATTTTTGGGATCTGCGCTGGGCCCCCTTGGCGGCGCCTCCGGCGCCGCCCCTGGCGCGCCAGAGAGGGGTGTCGAGCGTAGATATAAGAATTCCGCGCTGAGCGCCGAAAGTTGATGTTTATGCCGCTTTCTGTTCCTCTGAATGTCCTCCACGACCCTTCAGACCCTGCGGGTGCGCTTCTCCAACCACGGCTTGCCAGGCGCGGTCGACGGATGGAATCTCTCTCGTCTTGGCGAGATCGCGGTCTCATGCAAGGGGGCGCCTCGCGTGCGCCCATATTTCAAAGCCGTGGTTGCGCAGGCCCTCCCAGTGTGGTCTTGCCCCCGGCAGCGATCTTGAAGTCGAGGCCGCGTTTGCCACAGTGGCGACGGTGGTGATGCACTGGGAGGTGCACTATCCTTACCGAGGACACCCGCACCGAGGCAGGCCGATGGCACGCAGCGATGTTGGAGAGGCCCCCAGGAGCGGCCGCCGCCGCCGCCGCCACCGCTGTCGCCGTTGCTGCCGCCGTCGCTGCCGCCGTCGCCGGCGCCGCCGTCGCCGCCGCCGCCGCAGCCGACTCGCCAGCGCCGGCCTCGCGCCGCGGCCGCGCCGCCACCAGGCGCGCAGCTGTCGGTCGTCACGCCGAGCCTGGGCCAGCTGCCCGCCGCCCGCCTGGGCGCCCGGCGCACCCTGGTCGCGTCGGCCTCCGCACCGGACCTCGCGCGCGGCGCGTGGCCGCCCGCGTGCCGGTCAGCCGGCCGACGGCTTTCCGTCGTCGTTGCTGATCTCGCCGTCCTCGCCCACGGTCTCGTCGTCGATCTTGTCGTCGTCGTCATCAACGTCTTCGTCCGGTTTGTCGTCGGGTTCGTCGTCTGTGACGTCGTCTTCGGCCGTCTGCGTTCTTCTCTTCGTCGTCGCCTCTGTCGTCGTCGGCGACAGGGCAGAGGGCGGGAGAGGAGGACGAGGACCTGGAGAAGGCGGGGGATCACGAGAACGAGGATGAGGGGGAGAGGAACATCGAGGATGGAGGAGGAGGAGGAGGAGGAGGAGGAGGAGGAGGAGGAGGAGGAGGAGGAGGAGGAGGAGGAGGAGGTTGGGGACAAGTGTGAAGACGGTCGCGAGATTAAGGCCGAGGGGGAGGTGGAGGAAGAGGAGCAGCAGGACCATTATGGAGGTGTAGGTGCAGGGTGTATGGCGCAAAGGGTGAGTACCAGCAGAGAGAAAGAGGAGGAAGAGGAGACCAAGGATGGCGATATAGAGGGGGAGGGGAGCAGGAGAAGGAAGAGGAGGCGTCAGAGTTCGACAACGACGCAAGGTCGATGTCCAGTCCAAGTCCAGATCGAGGGTATCTACCGTCATGTTGGCGAGTTCCGTACCTGCCACTGTCTACAAGCAAGACGACAAGACTGCGAAGTCGGAGCAGCGGGATTCAGAATTGTTGACAGGCTCCCAGACTTGTCACCCAGTCGCGCCGCTGATGGCATCGCCGATGTGCGCAGAAAGCCCTCACAGAGACAAACCCACACCGCCCAGAGGAGAGCAGGGCTCGAGCCCGCCAGCCAGTTGTTGTGGCCTCTCGGGTGCGAGGCGAACGCGAGACGACGTGGAGGTGGAGGAGGAGGATAATCCAGGATCGAGGGATCATCGGGCACTGAAGCATGTTTTGTCGAGCGCCTCCCCTCGCACGACAGATTGGGGCTGCTAGCTTCTAAGACGAGGTCGGCCCGATCCCGCAGGCAGTGGCCGCCAGGCCTCAACCCCACGATCTCCTGAACATCCTGCCCCGTTGGTATCTCTTATTGTGCGTTGAACGTGAGTGCTTTGACTGGGGTTTAGGCGTGAACGTCCCCCCCACGTCGATGATCCGTAAACATCGGTGCCTGGATTTGTGCCCACCGTCCGTCGCATGCGCCTCCATGAAGGCTGCCCGGGGGGGAGTCGGTCCGCACTTGCGTGTTATCATAGTGAGGGGGCCGTACGGTCGTTCATTGTCCCTTGGTGCGTGGCAGAAGTCGGGATCCGCGGTCCAGATTCTTGAATTCTCATTTCTGAAGAATAGTTATTGTTGATCCCCCCTGCCGGTGCTCATTGTGTTTTTCAATTGAAGAGCCCCCCCGGGGCTTAAAATGTGCCCTTGGCCCCCAGTTTACAACAACAGCCACAACGGCTCCCGATGTATATTACCTTGCGATTTATTGACACATCGCGCTCTCGCGCGGGAAGTCCTCACAGTCTATCCATGACTCGCTCTCTCGCGTGGTACGTCCATCCAAAATATTAAAACGTCGTGCCCCCAATACTGAGGAATCACGCTCTCGCTTTGGAATCCGCTACGATTTCCTTGAGAATCGCGCTGTCGATCGAGACTTCTCGCGATTCATGCAGGACTGACGCTTCAGCGACCTGCCCGCTCGATCCCGCCGTCTGTGCCCGCCCGCCCGATCCGGCCCTAAGCGTCCGCCGACCCCACCCACCAGTCTGGTTCTACCGTGTGTTCTACTGCTCTTACAACACACCCCCCTGCTAATCTTTGTCGTGCTCCATCCTTCCCCTTTCCCCTCGTGTCCCTTACCTCCTGCTTCCCCTTGTTCTAGGGGCTGCGCCAAGTACACGTGGCAGGTCAGGAAAGTATCCCCTGATGGGGGTACGATCGAAGACGAAGAGGGTGAGCATCGCGGGTTTGGAATATGCATGTTGAAAGACACGCGAGCACACAGTCGCAAGTCTTAGACTCATCCAACCCAGTGGCCGTGATTTTCTCGTACGGGTAAGACTGATCAAATCCCGGGGTCGGAACATATTGTTGAATCGTCCTCTCCTGCTACGGTACTAGTACGGCTACTACCACCACTGCTACGACGCCCTCTAGCATTCCGAGGTCTATCACTACTACTACTACTACTACTACTACTACTACTACTACTACGAGTACGGCTAGTATTATTACTACGACTTTTCTACTACGACTGCCACTGCGACGACGACTACTACAACGACTATTACTACTACCACTACTACTACTACTACTACTACTACTACTACTACTACTACTACTACTACTACTGCTGCTACTACTACTACTACGACTCCTACCACTACTACTACTACTACTACTACTACTACTACTACTACTACGACTACTACGACTACTACTACTACTACCACTACTACTACTACTTCTACTACTACTACTACTACTACTACTACTACTACTACTACTACGGCCACTATTACTACTACTCTAGTACCACTGCTACTACTACTACTACTACTAATAATAATAATAATAATAATAGTACTACTACTACTACTACTACGACTACTACTACTACTACTACTTCTACTACTACAACTACTACTACGACTACTACTACCTACTACTACTTCTTCTGCTACTACTACGGCTACTACTACTACTACTAGTACTACTACTACTACTACTACTACTACTACTACTACTACTACTACTACCACTACTCCTACTACGGCGACTACTACTACTACTACTACTACTACTACCACTACTACTACTACTACTACTACTACTACCGCCATGAGTATTACCACACCTACTAATACGACTACGCTACGATTGCCGTTACTTTTACTACTACCATTACTTTTACCATTACAACTACTACTACTTCTACTGATACTTCTGTTCTAATTAATACTCTTACTACGACTATTATTATTATTTCTGCTACCACCACCACCACCACGAGTGCTACTGCCAATGCTGCCACTACTGCAACTGCTGCCACTACTACTACTAGGACGACATCGGTTACTGTTATCACTACTACCACTACTGCTTGTACTGCTAGTACTGGTACGACTCCGACTTCGACTGTGAGTACGAGCGCTGCTGTAATTAACACTAGTTCTAGTATGATTACTATTACGACTACTACTATTACGACTGCTGGAAGTGCACCCACTACTTTTTCTACTACGGCTACTACTACTACTACTACTACTACTACTACTACTACTAGCACTACTACTACTACTACTATTACTACCGCTACTACTACTACTGCTACTACTACTACTACTACTACTACTACTGCTGCTACTACCCCCACGACTACAACTACGACTACTACTATTTCTACTACTTCTATGGCGGTGACGACTACTAGTTTGATTATTACGACGACTACGACTAATATTACTCCTACTCCTACTCATACTACTACTACTGCTACTACTACTACTACTACTACTACTACTACTACTAGCTGGCGGTGCTGCTGCCATGAACCATACTATTACTACTACTACGTTTTCTATGTCCACGGGTACTACTACGACTACTACTATTTCGTCTACTACCACGACTACTACTACTACTACTACTACTACTACGACTACTACTACTACTGCTACTACTACTGCTACTACTACTACTCGTACTGCCACTACTACCTTTAGTAATACGACTTTTACCACCAGTACTACTACTACTACTACTACTACTACTACTACTACCACTACTACTACTACTACTACTACTACTACTACCACTGTTGGTGCTGCTGGTGGTGGTGGTACTGTTGTCGCTGTTGCCACTACGAACCTCACTACTCTTACTATTCTTACTACTACTATTACTACTACTACTACTACTACCACTGTTGTCGCTGCTGCCACTACGAACCTCACTACTCTTACTATTCTTACTACTACTATTACTACTACTACTACTACTACTACTACTACTACTACTACTACTACGACTACTACTACTATTTCGACGACGACTACGATTCTCATTATGACTACTACGACTACTACTACTACGAATACTGTAACTACTACTATGAGTACTAGTACTACAACAGCTACGACCACTATTACTAGTTCTACTACTCTTACTTCTAATGTTTCGACTGCCACTGCTGCTGCCGCTGCTACTACTACTACTACTACTACTACTACTACTACTACTAGTACTACGTTCACCACTACTACTACTACTACTACTACTACTACTACTACTACTACTACTACTACTACTACCACTACTACTACGACTACTGCTAGTACTATTTCTACTGCTACTCTCTTTTCCATGACTCTACCTTTACTACTACTAGTACTACCACTGCTACTACTACGACCCACTACGACTACTACTACTACTACTACTACTACTACTACCCTTACTACTACTACTACTACTACTACTACCACTACTACTACTACTACTACTACTACTACTACTACTACTACTACTACGGCGACTACGGCGACTACGACTACGACTACGATTCTGATTACGGCTACTACTACTACGACGACTACTACTACTACTACTGCCACTAGTACTTCTAGTATTTCTTGTTTTACTACTTTCACTACTACTACTACTGCTACTACTACTACTACTGCTACTACTACTACTACTACTACTACGACTACGACTACGACTACGACTACTACGACTGCTGCTGCTGCTGCTACTACTACTACTACTACTACTACTACTACTACCACTACTACTACTACTACTCCTACTACTACTACTACTACGACTGCTTTTACTACCAGTACTATTACTATTACTACTACTACTATTACTATTCATACGGTGAGGACGACAACGACGAGGACGACGACGACGACGACGTCGACGACGATGACGACGACGACGTCGAGGACGAATTGCAACCCGAATCGCGAGCCTCTTTCCGACAATCGAGTCTTTTGGTTTTCTGTCATGAGCGCAACCAGGCGCCCTGGGAACGCCTGGGAGCGCCCTGAAAGTGCCACGGTTCGCCAGGTGGGGCCGTTCACCGGTTTCGATCGCCAACCCCCCGCTCCGAATTGTCAGCCCTCGGGCCCCCCTCGGCCCTCCAGACGGCCCGGGGCCAACTCGAATTATCGCCCCCCCGTGGGCGGTGCTCCCTCTCCCTCTATTGTATTGGCGCCCAGGCCCGCGAAGCTATGTTTATCGCCGCGCCGCATAAAACGGCTCATTTACACTAAGAGTGAAAAGTCGTGACATGTTTGTTGCTGTTGTATTTGCAGTTGAGTTTTAATATCCAAAGAACGAGTTTTGTTGATCCCCCCTCTGGTGCACCTTGTGTTTGCTCAATTGAGGTGACCGTCCTGGGGCCCGCACTTCGCTATCTACAAAAGAAGGGCGTGCGCGTCAAAATCAAGTCCCTGGCTCGTGGAACTAGAACAACAATGGTTCCCGCTTGATATTTTTTCATAATGTTTTCAAAACCGCCTTCTGTCGGGGGGCTTCCTTTCAATCTGTCCAGGGTCGCGCTCTCGCGTGGGCCGTCATCGCAATTGATTGCGACGCCGCGCCCCCGACATATCAGCCATCGCCAGAAGCCTAGGCTTCCTCGCGATGCTTGCAGGACTGATGTTCCCGCAGCCCGTCCGCTCGGCCCAGTCGTCTGGGCCCGCCTGCCCGACCCGCCGGCAAGGGTCCGCCCGCCCGACCCGCCCGTCTTATTCTGCTGCTTGTACCCCTGTTTCTAGACCCCCCTGCTCATCTGTTGTGCTCCATCCTTCTCTTTTCCCCTTGTCCCTTCCCTCATGCTTTTCCTTGTTCTAGGGGCTGCGCCAACCGCGCGTGTCAGGTGAGGAAGACCTACCCCAAGGCTTGTACGATCGAAAAAGAAAACGGCGGGCATCTGTTGTTGGGACTCATAGATTGTAGGACATGCGAGCAGATAGTAACGAACAGTCTGGACATGTAGATTGTCGTTGTAATTGTTCAATCTTCATTTTTTGAGAATGGTTATTGTTGAACTCTGGAAACTGTTCCGCGCGCTCTCGCCTCGACGCAAGTTACAATCATTATGAAGACGAAGCTTTTGCGGGAGCGTTGGCGTGAGTATACATGTGTGCCATTGGAGGCCCGGCTACAGAGACAACGGTTCCCGCTCAATACGTCCTCACAATTTACCTTGAGACACCCTGGCCAGAGAGGCGCCGGAACTCAGGATCGGCGTTCTCGCCCAAGATGTTCTCGCAATTCCGTCAAGTTGGCGGAGGCCCAGACACGACGACAAGGGCTCGTGCTCGATACTTAAGATTTTCTCCGAGAGTCCGTGGCCAGGAAGGCCCCCAAACTCAGGAACGGCGTTCTCGCTCGAGGCGTTCTCGTGATCCAGTCAAATCGGTGGAGGCCCAACTACGACGACAAGGGCGTTCGTTCGATACTTCCTCAAGATGTGTTCGCAGAGTCCCTTGCCAGAGAGGCCCCCGAACTCAAGAGTGGCGCTCTCGCTCGAGTTTTTCTCGTAGTTCAGGCAAGTTGGCGGAGGCCCAAACACGGCGACGAGGTTGTCCGTTCGATATTTCTCAATATGTGTTCCGAGAGCCCTTGTCTAGAGAGGCCCCCGAATTCAGGAACGGCGCTCTCGCTCGAGAGTTCCTCGCCCTCCAGTCAAGGGCCGACAAGGAAGAGATTCCCCCCAAAAGGGGGTGCGATCGAGGACGAAGTGGGTGTGTATCGAGGGTTCGGGTACGCAGAATGCAAGACACGCGTGCCAGTAAGAGCGAACATTCCTAGACTGATTGGTGTTGTTTGTTGTTTTTTGTTGTGACGTTTGTGATTGTTGTTGTTGTCGTCGTTGTTGTTGCTGTTTTTGTTGTTAGTGTTGCTGATGTTGTTGTTGTTGCCGTTGTTGTTGTTGTTGTTGTTGTTGGTGTTGTTGTTGTTGTTGTTGTTGTTTGTGGTGGTGGTGCGTGTTGTTGTTATTGTTAGTGTTGCTGTTGTTGTTGCTGCTGTTGTTGTGTTGTGTTGTTGTGTGTGTTGTTGTTACTGTAGTCGTTATTGTTGTTGTTGTTGTTGTTGTTGTTGTTGTTGCTAGTGTTGTTGTTGAGTTCTCGTTTCGGAAACATAGTCATTGTTGATCCACCCTCCGATGCACCTTGTGTTTTCCAATTGACGTGCTCCTCCGGAGAAATCGCACCCTGTTGTTCTACACGGGGAAATTCTGCGCGCCAGACCGCGCCGTAGGCCCTTGGTTTACAACACCAGCGGCTCCCGCCTTATACTTCTTCTCAAATTAACCAAAATCGCGTTTTCACGTGGGATGTCCTCGCAACGTATGTAGGAATCGCGATCTCGCGTGGCATCTCTGTTCAATGTATTGAGACGCCGCGCCCTCGACATTCAGGAATCACACGCACCCCTTGGACTTCCTTAAGTCTTACGAGCAAATCGCGACATGTCTCGCGAATGGTGCAGGACTGACGCTTTAGCGACCCGCCCGCTCGACTCCGCCGTCTGGGCTCGCCCGCCTGACCCGCCAGTCAGGATCCGCCCGCCCGACCCGCCCGTCTGGATGTGCCGCTTGTTTCCCTTCTCCTAACCCCCTCTCCTACTTATTTCTGTCGTGCGCAATCCTTTTACCTCTTCATTGTCCCTTCTCTCCTCCCTCGCTTCTCCTGTGTTAGGGGCTGCACCATCTACACGTGACAGGTCAGGAAAATATACCCCCAAGGGTAGCACGACCGAAGACGAAGAGGGCGTGTACCGATGATTTGGAATTCTCGTGTTGAATGACATTCGGGCTGATGGGAACGAACCGTCTTAACATGATTGCTGTTGTTGTTAGGTTGTTTGTTTGTTTGTTCGGTTGTTTGCGTTTGTGTGTTTGCTTGTGTGTTTGTTTGTTTGGGTGTCTGTTGTCGTCGTTGTTGTTGTTGTCGTCCTCGCCCGTGACCCACCCGCGACCCACCCGCGATTTACCCGTGACCCACCCACGCGACCTTTCCATCGACCAACCCGCCCGCCCCCTCACTTTTACTTGGAATTGCTGTGTGCTGCGTAATTATATTCTGCTTGCTGCGCCCTGCTGCAGAGTTTCCTTTCCAACATTTCTCTGACGAATGAAAACATACATGAAGACCAGGATAGGACCATGACAGGAGAAAGCGAACGGGCATGACAGAACCATGACAGACGAAAGCGACCAGCCATGATAGCAAGTAGATGATGCAAGGCGAACGTGACATGTTAAATGTGGTTCGCCACCCGATGGGTTGAGGTCGTCAGCCTGGCAGATTCGGTCAGCCACTAGGCCGGTTGAGGTTGTCAGTTTGGTCTTCCCGCCCATGCGGCGCGTCGAGGCGTCGCGATTCCCAGTCCACATTGCCCGGCGGCTCAAGCTGCCGCAGGGAGGAGAGCGCCGCCCCCGGGAGGAGATGACGCGGACCAGGAAGAGGAGGAAAGGGAGGAGGGAAGAGGTGGACAGGGCCAGAGCGGGAATGGGGAACCAATCGGGCAAAGGCTCTCCATCTGCCAACATCTGCTTCCATCCCCCGCCGTGTCCTCTGCTTCCTCTGCTGCCTCTCTGCTCGTACCACTCCAGTCGGCGCCAGCACCGTCGGGGTTTCGGTGTGGATCCCTCGAAGCATTCTTCGCCCCCACGTGTTTGTGTCATTTGGACAGCGTCAGTCCGGCTGTCTCGTTCAGGAGCGAAAGAAGGACGTACATGTACATGAATCCACGCTGGTTTCGAGAGTACGCATTGCGCAAATGTCCGTATAACGCGGCCGGTCTCGCGGATCGAGGGGCCGTGTTCATGTACATAGCTGGGCGCGTACGTCCTTTGTGGGCTCCCTACTCGTGGACGACGGCGACGACGACCAGCGACGCCGCCGACGACGACGCGCAGGACGCGGCGCCCCTCCGACCGCCCCCCGCGGCTGCCGACGAGCCCCTCGCGGTCGCCTCGCCGGCGGCGGAGCCCCGCGAGCCTGCCGGGACCGGCGCCCCCCTGGCGCCGCCCCGTTGTCGTCGGGGGGCGGGGGTGGGGGAGCGCCCTCTTCTCTCCTCCTCCTCCTCCTCCTCCTCCTCCTCCTCCTCCTCCTCCTCCTCCTCCTCCTCCTCCTCCTCCTCCTCCTCCTCCTCCTCCTCCTCCTCCTCCTCCTCCATCCTCCTCTCCTCCTCCTCCCTCTCCTCCTCCTCCTCCTCCTCCTCCTCCTCCTCCTCCTCCTCCTCCTCCTCCTCCTCCTCCTCCTCCTCCTCCTCCTCTCATGGCCATCGCACGAAACCTAATAAATCGCGTGAATTGGAGCTCGCGAGGAGGCTTCCACTCCGGCGGTGCGCCATGGCTCCCTGCCCCCTTTGTGCGGATCCTGCCCCGCCCGCTTCTGCCTGATCGGCCTCTGCTTCCTCCTTCCGAGCATCAATCTCCTCCCCCTCCCCCTCCCTCGCTCCCTCCCTTGCTGCCTCGCTCCTCCTCCTCCTTTCGCCCTCGCTCGCTCCTCCCTCTTCCTTCGTTCCCTCGCTTCCGTCGTCGCTCGGGGCAGTGGCTGCAGGGGGCATGTGGCGGGATGGACTCGGTAAGTATTGAAGGACGTAATCAGCACGTCGGGCTTCTGGGGAGGAGAGGGATGAGCATAGATTCTGCCGAAAGCCTGCCCAAGCCACTGGCAGGATGCCCAAGATGCCCTCTCGTCGTTTCGCCCTCTGATCCCTGGTCCTCGGCCTCGGTCCCCTGATGCCCCATCCTGCGTGTCGAACGCTTTTCGGGTCCGTGTGTTTGCTTGTTTCTTTGTTTGTTTGTTTCTTTGTTTGTTTGTTTATTGTGTTGCTTTTGTTAATTCTTTACGCTTCGCGTATCCCCACCAGCCCATCTCACAGCAGCAACTCTTGCGAAGCATGCCGACAGTCGTGTTTTTCAGGCGTGTGTCCGCTTGGCCCCGCATATCTCCCCTGTTCCTCCTTCCTCCCGCCTCCTTGTACATCCTCCTTGTGGGGGGAGCGGGAGAAGGACGAGGCGGAGGAGGAGGGAGAGAAAGCGCTCCTCGTGATTTGAGTCGTTTGGGGTTTCTCGTCCTGGTGTGAGTCGTTCGGGCCCTTCTTCCTGGTGTGAGTCGTTCGGGCTCTTCGTGGTGTGAGTCGTTCGGGCTCTTCGTCCTGGTGTGAGTCGTTCGGGCTTCTCGTGGTGTGAGTTGTTCGGGCCCCTCATCCTGGTGTGAGTCGTTCGGGCCCCTCCTCCTGGTGTGACTCGTTCGGGCTCCTCGTGGTGTGAGTCGTTCGGGGCCCGCGTCGTGGTGTGAGTCGTTCGGGCTCCTCGTGGTGTGAGTCGTTCGGGCGCCTCGTCCTGGTGTGAGTCGTTAGGGCCCCTCCTTGTGGTGTGAGTCGTTCGGGCTCTTCCTGGTGTGAGTCGTTCGGGCTTCTCGTCCTGGTGTGAGTCGTTCGGGCTCCTCGTGGGGCCTCTTGGGGGCCTCTTGGAGCCTCTTGGGGCCTCTTGGAGGCCTCTTGGAGGCCTCTTGGGGGCCTCTTGGGGGCCTCTTGGGGCCTCTTGGGGGCCTCTTGGGGGCCTCTTGGGAGCCTCTTGGGGACCTCTTGGGGCCTCTTGGGGGCCTCTTGGGGGCCTCTTGGAGGCCTCTTGGGAGCCTCCTGGGAGCCTCTTGGGGACCTCTTGGGGCCTCTTGCGACCTCCTCAGAAGCGCAAATGAGCGCTGGCCGTCGTTCGGGCTCTTCGTGGTGTGAGTCGTTGGGGCCCCACGTCCTGGTGTGAGTCGTTCAGGCTCCTCGGGGGGCCTCTTGGGAACCTCTTGGAGCCTCTCGGGGCCTCTTGGGCGTCTCTGGGGGGCCTCTTGGGGGCCTCTGGGGAGCCTCTTGGAGCTTCTTGGGGCCTCATGGGGGCCTCTTGGGAGCCTCTTGGTGACCTCTTGTGGCCTCTTGGGAGTCTCTTGGGGGCCTCTTGGAGGCCTCTAGGGAGCCTCCTGGGGGCCTCTTGGGGCCATCTTGGGGCCTCTTACGACGTCCTCAGAAGCAGAAATGAGCGCTGCCCCCTGAGAAGGAGAAAACGACACCAAAACCTTCGTAACATCAATAATTTTGCTATGAAGGACGATGAGCGCGGCCCCCTCCGAAGGACAAAATGGGGTCAAAACCGTAGTAAAATCAATGCTTTTGGCTTGGAAGACGAGTGGAGGCGCCAAACGGTCTCCCCCCCTCGAGACCAGAATCCTCGTGAGGGTCGTCGTTTTTTGGCCCTCCCAGGAGTCGAAAAAGTCCCCCTTGGTCCCACTCGGTCCGCCCTCTCCAGGTCCAGGGGAGGGGGTAGGGGGAGGTCCCCGAAGGGGAAGATAGGGGGTTAGGGGGTTGAGAACAGAGAGAGCTCGCTAAACCACTCACGCCCAAAGGGCTGGTGGGATTACCTGCGTGTCGAACGCTTTTCGGGTCCGTGTGTTTGCTTGTTTCTTTGTTTGCTTGTTTCTTTGTTTGTTTGTTTATTGTGTTGCTTTTGTTAATTACCTTGGTGCTCCACGGAGTCAGGGCCAATCGGGGAACCATGTCGACACAGGAGGTTCTGCAGGCCAAGTCCGTTTGAGGCACTGCCGAATGAGCCCAGTACGACCCCAATTCTGGATACGATGCTACTTGACCACGACTGGGGCTCTCGCCCTACTAGCCCTGCGGCAGTTCTAGACGGCCAGATCGCGATTGGCAACACCAACCTTCGCGGGCTCTGCACGACGCCTGGCACGGAGGGCCCGCCCACAGGGCCCGCTCGAAGGGCCTCTGAGGCCACACGCATCAGCATCTCTGGGGGAGGCTCTGCCTCCTTTTTTTTGGACGCACTACCCCCTGCTACGTCAGGCTCTGGAGGTCTTGGGGGTCTTGGAGGTCTTGAGGTCTTGGAGGTCTTGGGGGTCTTGAGGTCTTGAGGTCTTGGAGGTTTTGGAGGTCTTGAGGTCTTGAGGTCTTGGAGGTCTTGGAGGTCTTGGAGGTCTTGAGGTCTTGGAGGTCTTGGAGGTCTTGGAGGTCTTGAGGCTCTGCCTCTGGCCTTCCGTCGAGGGGGCCGCCCTCGCTTTACCCTCGCCAGCGCTCGGCCAACCTCTGCAGCGGCAGAGAGGTCAGCCTCTCGACCCCCCCCAGTGGCAAAGCCCGTTCCGGAGCCCGTCCACATTCAAAGATTTGGGCGCCGCGTAATGGGGGGGTCATAAATGGGGGGGCGGCGAGGGTGGCCCGAAAAGGTACCCAAACGGTACCTAAACGAGCCCCCTGGGACTCTGGAGGGGCCCGAAAGGGGCACGAAAGGGGACCTTTTCTGACCCCCCAATTTGTGACCCCCCCATTAAGCCACGCCCAAAAGATGAAATAAACGGCACGAGCAGCAGCCTCTGACGGCCTGCGCGGAGTTCTGGGATCTGCGCTGGCCCCCCCCTCCCTGGCGGCGCCTGCGGCGCCGCCCCTGGCGCGCCTCGCGCGCCAGAGCGGGGGGGTCCAGCGCAGATCCCAGAAATCCGCGCAGGCCTTCAGAGGCTTCTGCTCGTGCCGTGCTTGGGGTTGCTCCGCGCGAGCCCGATCGTCTCCCCGGCCCTGCTCGGAGGGCCCACCCGCAGGTCGGCGGCGCGCCGGAGGGGGCCGGGGGCAAGGGCGGTTGCTCTCTGAGAGTTCGGAGGCCCGCCCGCCTCTGAGCGGCCATCTCAGAAGCATCCGAGCCCGTCGGCGAAGCACCGACCCTGCTACCAGGGCCCCTCGAACTTGAGTAGGGGATCGACTATAGAACTGGTGTACCCCAAGATTAGGTTTGTCGCCGATTCTATAGACACATACGTATCGTCTGCGCAGATCTCCCAACGGTCTACGCATTTCCCATGCATTCGACGAGAAGAGTCCACTTGGGGGTAGATCGATTCTGCAGTCGGTCCCGTGCTCGAGAACTCCGGACCTCTTCCCCAGGGCCGCCTCTCCATTCTGAAGCGTGCTCTGACGGCCCCCAGGCCTGGCGAGGGCACGCAGCGGCCCAAGACGGCAGCGCAGCTACAGTCGGGGGCCGCCAAACAAGGGGTGACGACTAGAGGGGGGGGGGGATCTCATGGCGGTGGCCATGATATCGCCCTGGATACCGTGGCGCCTCTTCGTATTTTCATGCGTCCCGGGCCGTCCCCCCTGGGCCGCGCACATGCCGCCAGCCTGTATTTGCGCCCCCCCCCCCCCCCTCTTGGACGCTCCCCTCTTGGACGCCCCCCGTGCACAATCGTTGCCTTTTGTTCACTGCTGGAGGCCTGCCCCCCCCCCCCCACACACTCACACACTCGTCCTGCACCGCAGGTTCGTGCTGTGCCGACCTTGGCGTTGGTTCCTGACACCGCGGGGGTCGTTCGACCTTGAAGGATCGGCCGTTTCAGAAGCGTCAGATCCTTCAGCATCGATCGATTCTGGGTCGCTGGCGGCGTTCAACGTTAAACGCCGGCGGTTGGGTCGCCGCTGGTCGACACGACCAGAACCTGCCGTACGAAGGCCGCCCCTGTCGCCACACTCGCTGATGCACGCGGCCAACACGTGCCCGCTTGTCTCCCTGCGAGCCGCGGGCCCCGCCGCGCGGCTCCTCCTCGCCCGCTTGCTGCCCCCCCCTCCCCCTCCCCCAAGCACTTGTTTCCGCAGCGCCCTCCGCCCCCTGGCATCGCGCAGCTCTCCAAGGTGGGTGCCCGACGCAGGGGGGGCTCTGCCCCGGGCGTCGGCGATCGCGCCTGCCGCCCGTTTTGCCCGTCCCAAAACAGCTTCCCCTGGCGCCGCCCGCCCCAGGACGGCCGCCGGCAAGAGGCACCCGCGGCAGCGACGCCGCCGAGGGGGGAGGAGGACTGGTCAGGATATGACTGCGGCAGGGTGCGCGAGCAGACGACTGTGACGATGACGATGGTGGTGGTGGCGATGAGGCGTGTGCGGTGAAGGTGGTGAGGGTGGTGATGATCATGCTGATGATGGTCAGTGCCGTCATCATGATGACGAGTACGATGACGGTGATTCTGCTGACGATGACGGTGATGATGACGACCACGAATATGTGGATGTTGACGAGAATGAGGACGAGTATGCAGATTATGATGATGACGATGGTTGCACGACGGGAACCAACGGCACCATGATCGTGACTGGCCCCTCGCCATTGACCAGCGTGTTGGAGGCTACCAGCACGACGCTAAGCACGACGGTTCTGAGTCGCACGGCGATCGCCAGCAGCAGCTATGTTGACTCCGACGGTAACGCCCACGACATGCGCGGGACGCTCTCGGAGGACGGCGGCATGAATCCATCAAGCACTGCACGAACGAACAGTGCAGCATGGACCTCGAAGGCGTTCAACATGGACGGACTCTCCAGGCTCACCCGTCCACTCGCTTCGCTGGGCGGGCTGAGTTGCACTAGGTCCACCACGTGTGAAGTTGTGCAGTCACGGCGTCTTCGACATTCCGCTTTTCCCGTCTCCAGAGGATCCGCTCCTCTGCTTACTTCCAGACGAGCTCTTCTCGCTCTCCCTAACGCGATGCGAATGCTGACCCACGCCATGCTCACGCAGATGTTGCACTTGGTCTTCGGCCCCGCTTGCCGCGCCAACCTTCCCATGCATCTTGCTCGCTGTGGCCGGTTTTCCGCCCACGCCTCTGCGAATTCTGTCGCTCGGTGGCGCCGTGCACGGCCTTCCGAGCAACGTGCTCTTGCGAACGCGTCCGCCGCTTCCCTGCCGGCGCAAATCCTCTTCACCAGACCAATCTGCATCACGACCACAGTGTGGGCGATTTGCCTTCTCAGCCAGGTATGGTATGGCGTTCTGCCCTCTTGGCTTGCAGTTTGCGGACAAGCCATCCTGATTTTGCGAGCTGTCCTTAGGCCCGCCTTCCCTACGTAAGCGCCGACCAGCCGGAGCCCACGACGGACGCTCCACATCATGGTGCGCAACACGTTTGTCGAGGTTGGCGACGGCGCGGGGACCCATGTTCGCAATCGCAGAGAGGATGACGAGCCTTCCCCTGAGCATGGCATATGCGAGCTGACCGCCAGCACACAGCGCAGCATGGACATCGACGCCGGCATTCCTGTTGCGGAAATTCGCAGGGCCGCTACCCTAGCAGAGGCACGGGGCTTTGCTGCGCCCGAGCCGCCCCCGCCCGCCGCTGCGGCCGCCAACGCGGAGCCTTCGAGCGCTGCCGTCGCCCCCGCATAGATGGCGGCCGACGCCGGCGCCCAGACACCAGCCGCAGGCAACGCCGAGGACAAGTGCCCGAATTGTCAATCCGCCCTCACCTGGTGCAGGTGCTCGCGAGTTGCTGCCTCCGCCAGCGCTTCGAACCCATCGGGCCTGGGGTCTGCCGCTTCCGCTGCTCGCCTGCCCCCGCCGCCCGCTGTTGTGGCCGGCGCCCGGCCCGCCCGCGGCGCAGCCCCCGCCTTTGCCCGAGCGCGCGCCGCTGCGCGGGCTTCCGCCGCGCCCGAGCGCCCCCTATGAGATGCGCCGCCAGAGCAACCCCACCCCCAACGCCACTCCACATGTGCTCTTCCGCAGCGGACATTGCTGGTGCACTTGGTGACCAGATCGATGCCTTCGCGCGCCCAGCGGCTTCGTGCGGGCACCTCACGGGCCGAGCCATGAATGCTCACCTGTGAGGCTTGGCTGTCCGCCGCTGTTCTGTTCCTTAAAAAATATGTGTAGATACATGGCTGTGAATGTGTATATATATACCCCTGTATATATTTACGTACATATGGCTAACTGGGGCAAAGGGATACCCACACAGCGCCGTGGTCCTATCAGCTTTGCAAGTGGCCGGTGGCCATCGCTAGCGGTAAAAACATGTGGGGCACGGTTGTTGGCCTTCAGCGAGGAGTCTGAGCCGACTCCACCTGCGGCGGACTCCGGCATTTCGGGCACCGCACGCGCACCCGCTGCCGGCAGCCGGCGCTTCACCACCCCCCCCGTCGTCGGCGACATCGTCGCGGGCGTCGCGACCGCAGCGCACCGAGCGCAAGGCCGCGACGGTGCAGCAGCTGCCCCTGACGCTTCACAGCCCGCCGAAGAAAGCGCCGCCCTCGACGACGGCCCAGTCGTTGGCGCGCCCTCTTCTCCCTATTTGGGACTGCCACGAGGGTGCGAAGTGTTTCGCGCTTCACGGTTCGATGTAAGAGCGAGGCTCGATGTTACTCGCGCTGTGCAGTCTGAGCTTACGACGGCTTGCAGAGCGAAGGTAGACGCGCATCGCAAGTCTAGGTGCTGGGCCTGCGAGGGCTTGCATCGCGGACTGCGCGGTCTGGGCGAGGTCAGAGCGAGGCGCGAAGTTATTCGAGTGAAGGTGGTCGCGCTTCGCATCCCTGGGGCTTGGTCGACGAGGGATGGCATCGCGGGCTGCGGCAAGTATGACGTCGTCGTCCTCCATGAAACAAGAAGTATGGGCGGGCATCGTGGCCTAAAAGCCAGGAGTTTGAGAGGGCAGTCGGGCCTGGGAGCGGGCGATTCGAACGGGCGGCAGGTCCTGGAAGCGAGGGGTTTGCAATGGCCGTCGGGCGGCCTGGACGCAAGAGATTTGAACAGTCACGGGTGCCTGGAAGCTTGGAATTTGGATGGGCGGCGGGGCCTGGAAGCATGGTATTCGGATGGGCGACGGGGCCTGGAAGCCAGGAACTTGAGTGGGCAGTCTGGCTTGGAAACCATGGATTCGAACGGGCTGCGGGGCCTGGAATGGAGGAGTTTGTTTGGGGAGTCGGGCTTGGGAGCAGTGGGTGTGGACGGTCGGTGGGGCCCGGAAGCAGGAACTTGGAATCTGCAGTCTGGCATGGAAGCCAGGGATTTGAATGGCGAAGACCCCAATTTTGGAAGCGACCTTCTTCCATCCGTGTAGCTGCTGCAATCTCGAAGGACGAGTGAGCGCGGCGCTGAGGCAAGAGCCCCATGTTGGAAACGAGCCCCCACGTCGTTGCGAATTTCAAGTTTCGGGGTGGTAGTTGCGGGGGGAGTCCCAAGCGAACCGCCAGCCCGCCCTGCCGACACGTCTGACGGTGCGACAGTGAGCAGTTATATGTACATAAACAGGGAACAGGGGAGGAAGAAGAGGTAGGTGGGAAGATGGGCAATGACGATATGGAAGAAACGAATTTCCCGTCAGAGGGAGGACGCCTCCCTGCTTGGATGTCGTCCGTTGGAGTCCCATGGGCGAGGAGGAGGAAGCGGACGACCGAGTCGTAGAGGAGGAGGGAGGAACACGAGAAGAGTATGTGGGGACTTTTGGATTGCGACGCTAATGCAGCATGCGCGGGATGAGGGGGGCGGGTAGGAGGAGGAGGAGGAGGAGGAGGAGGAGGAGGAGGAGGAGGAGGAGGAAGAGGAGGAGGAGGAGGAGGATGAGAAGGAAGAGGAGGAGGAGGAGGAGGAGGAGGAGGAGGAGGAGGAGGAGGAGGAGGAGGAGGATGAGAAGGAGGAGGAGAAGGAACGAGCTGTTCCCAAGCATCCTTCGGAGTGCGGCTTTCGTGTTGAAGACAGCGCTCCGCGTCTCACTAGTTCCTCATCCCATCCCTCTTCGGTACATCTCTCCCACGCTTCGTGGCCCCACAAGGAGCTCCATCGAATGCTCCTGTGGCAGTGTTTGCATGCGTCCCCCCGCCCATTTCGGCAAACCTTTTAAATGTTTCGCGGTCCCACAGGAAGCTCCACTGAAGGCTCCTGTGGCAGGATTCGCATGCGCCCGCCCATCTTGGCACACCCCGCACAGGGAGCTCCACCGAAGGCTCCTGTGACAGGATTCGCATGAGCCCCCCCGCCCCCGTTCCAGCATACCCCTCCCACGCTCCGTGGTCCCGCAGAGAGCTCCCCCTCCTTCGCCCCACCGGTCTTTCGATACCACGGCCTGCATCCGATTTTGTCATTCGGCAGGATGCGTTTCGACTCGAGGTGGGCATTGCCATACGCGTGCCAATGAAGCTAGCCCTGGGGCTGACTCGGATCCTTGCCCTGACGGCCACGATGGAGATTGAACGCAAGTTATCTGACCCATGGCCGCGGCACGGGCTTCGCCACCCTCGGCACCCCTGGGTCTGGCCGAGAGAGCGGTGCTGGGCCCCAAGACAGGAAGGGAAGGGCCAAAGAGCCAGGCGAGGAGAGAACAGAGGGCCCGGTAGCCTGTCAGGCGAGAGGGCGTCAGCCTCCTCGGCGAGCGACTCTTTGGCTCCCACTGCCCACTCGTCAGTGCATTGACGCTGCAGCAAAGCTGTCGGCTGTGGAGCTGGAGGAGAGGAGGAGCAGACGGCCAATTTCGGAAACCAGGTGCCAACAAAACATGTAATATCTTGGGGGTGCATGCTTTACCTCCGCTAGCTTCCGCCGGCCTTCCGCCGGCTTCTGTCGGTGGAGGCGGCCTCGTTTATTCGCCGCCTTCCGCTGGCCTTCCGCCGCCTTTCAATTCTCGAAGATGAGGCCCTTCCCGTGGCTCCCCCAGATACGTCCATGCCTTGCGCTAGCGGCGAGAGATAGCGGGTTCCCTGATGGTAAGGCCGCTCCGCAGAGACTCGACGCTCGGAGATAGCATGCAACAGCTGGCTCTCGCGACGGGCGCACAGTGCCTAGACGACAGTGGAGGCCGTGCTCGAGCCGCGAGTGGTAGCGGGACCCCCTGTCGGGAGGACCGCTCCGCAGAGTCTCGGCACATGGGGGCAGCACGCTGACGCTAGGTCTCACCATGCGCTGAGAGGCCTTGCTCTCGCGGCGAGGGGTAGCAGACCCCCTCGCGGGAGGGCCGCTCCGCAGAGACTCGCCGTTGGAGGGCAGCCTACTGCAGCTAGCGTGCTGTGAGAGGCGCAATGTTCTATCCCCCCTCCCTATGGAACAAGCGAGCGTTCCAGCATGCGTGCTGCATCTGCTGCCATGGATTCCAGCGTGCGCGTCTCTGCTCTGCTGTGAGTCGGTGAGCGGTGGCTGGCAAGCCATGGCCAGCCGAGGATGGCACAGTTCCCCGTCAGCTCAGAAGCGCCGTGGCGCTGACTCGGACGCTCCCCCATGAGCGGTTTCGAGCGGATGCTGGAGGAAGGAGGAGGGAGGAGGGAGGACGGAGGAGGCGGCGGCGGATAGGAGGGGAAGTGGATGATGACGTTGAGGAGGGAGCATGGGCAGGGTGCTCCGGGTTAGGAGACTGATGAAGCATGAAGCGTGGTGGCGATGAGTGGCACGCAACTCTCAGAAGCCGATCAACAGGCTGAAATATGGACCGCTTTGGGTTCAGGAGGGTCTCTGATTTTCGGGCAGTTCCTCGGATCCAGGTCGGGGAACCTATTCATGGCCGAGGCTAGTCGTGGCCAGAAACGCCGTTTCTCGTTTTATGTTTGGCGTGCCTTATGGTAGCACGATGACTGTACTATTGACGCTTCGCGTCTCCCCACCAGGCCATCCATAAATGATCGCCAGGCGGGTTGCCCTGACCAGGAGAGTGCACGAGCATCGGGTGGAACAAACAGAGGAGTCAGCCACCCAAGCTCAGAATCAACCCGAGCATACCTAGGAGTGGCATTGCTGAGCTTGCCATCGAAGGATGATGAGAAGGATGCGGAGGGGAAAATGGAGAAGTAGGAAGTGGAGACGGAACAGGGAGGTGGGCTGATGAGGAATGCAAGGAGCAACAGCGGCAAGATGAGAATGGAGGAGGAAGGGGGCACGACTGCATTAACGAGGAGGAGGAGGAGGAAGAGGAGGAGGAGGAGGAGGATAAGGATGACGGCAAAAGTGAGTTATAAATACATTCGCGGATCTTTCGCTCCAAGAGTTTCTTGGAAGCCTCTTGAGCCATGTTGGAGCTCCCTCAGGGAAACTGTGGGAGCTTTCAGGGCCGTCTTGGAGCCCTTTGAGGGAAGTCGGGGGTCCTTTCGGGGCCATCTCCGAGGGCATCGATCTAAGAAGGGGGTCTTCAAGTACCCCTGCCCCATCGGAGCCGGAGACACGCATTTTGGGGCGTTCTTGGGGCGCGCTTACGCTAAAGGGATTGTCTTGGACCTCTTCTGGGCCCCTCTTGGGGCTCTCGCGGGTGATCACGAGGCTGTCTTGAGGCCTCAAAGGCCCATCGGGCGCAAACGGGCAACCAGCCCAACCATCTAGGAGGTATCATTCGGTTTCGAGTTATGTTTTCATCTCGGGGGTCTCCTTGGACCGCTCCGTGGCCACGTGGAGCCGTCTTGGGTTGGAGTTGTGGCCTCTTGGGGGACATCTGGAGCCAGCTTGGAGGCCATCTTGGGCTACAGGCGAGACGCTGAAGTAAGGAATACACTGGACACCCATGCCAAGAAGCACACTGCTTGCATCCAGGGTGCCCTGGGTTTCTTGGGTTTCGATGGTTTTGCTACGGAAGGCGTGGCGTTCCCACGCCCGACATCAGTGCACGTCCTGGGGTCTCAGGGTTGGGTTTCTTGTGAAAGGTTTCTTGTGGTCGAACTCCTGCTGCACCCTGGGCTCAGGAGGAGCTTCGGTCTTCGGGTCGTTCCCTGGGTCCAGGTCGGGCGGGGGATGGGTGTACTCGTGGCCCAGGGTCGCTGTGGCCAGAAAGGCCACCTCGTTCCTCATATTCAGGGCTCCGCTTGGTAGCACGGTGACTCAACCTGAATCCACCCTGAGGCTGGCCTGGCCCAAGGGCCTCCCAAGGATGCCCCCGACAAGCCCACATACTTCAAACATCTTCGGTGTTTCAGCGATTGTGGTTTTGAGTGACAGGGGGGGGAAGGAAGGGGGCTGATATGTTCCGCCCCTCGTGAGCCCTCTTGTTGCCTCCTTGTGCCTTTTTGAGGCGCTCTGGGTTGCTATTGAGGCCGTTTTGGAGCCCGTACGAGCCTCTTTTCGAGCTCTTTTGGCCGATATTGGAGCCACCTGGGAGCTGAGTTTTTTTGTTCTCGAACAAATAGTGCTCGTTATATGGTCTCGAACCCACCCACCCACCCAGTAGATAACATAGTGCCCGCCGCCCCACCCATCCGTGTTGCAGCTGCGCCTGTTGCTTAGGTCGCAGGTATACTGCTCGTAGTGCGCACGCAACGTGTTTGCAGTGTGCGCAGGCATGTGCTTGTGTGGTATGTAGAGGCGCGTGACGCGCTCAGGCTGTCGTGGCACCTGCACAGGTGCGGCGGCGCACCCACACTGGAAGAGCAAAGCAGTTCGACGTGCAGAGCGCACACACACCGGTTGCGGCGGCAGTTGTGTTGCACACAGGCGCGGTGGCGTCTGGCATTGTGATATACACTGGTACTCTTGCGCGCGCAGGCCACGGGGGTAGGGGCTGTAATGGTGGCCAGAAAAGAATAATAAACACAAGCAACATGCATATTGAATTTGATATGGCCGGTCTGGCCATGGTTTGTTGAAGTTTGACACCGTCGGGTACCTGGAGGTGTACGTGGGCTTTGTGGTGTACGCGGGCACTGTGATGCACATGCTGGCGACATTCACAGGCACAGGGGTGAATTCGTACGCAGGCACTGGGGTGCGCAGAGTGTTTTTTTGTTGTTGTGAAGGCCTTACGGCCCGTGCCGCCGACTTGAAGGTTTTGGCCGTCGATGGCGACGGGATGTGTGATCACAGGAAGGAGCTAAAGGACAACGTGACAGGGTAGGCGGAGGAAGTGTGTGTCAGGAGGAGGAGGAGGAGGAGGAGGAGGGGAAGACAAACGAAAAGGAGATGGAGAAGATGGCAAAAGACGCTCAGGAGGAGGAGGAGGAGGAAGAGGAGGAGGAGGAGGGAGGTTGTATTCTGACCCGGGACCCCCCCCAGGACCCCCCTTGGGACCCCCCCCAGGACCCCCCCCGGGCTTCCCCCGGGACCCCCCCCGGGCGGGGAATGGAACAAAGGGAAGGGGAAACCCTTCGAGTCAGTTTACTTTACGCAGGAGGAAAGAGATGAAGGAGGAGGAGGAGCAGGAAGAGGAGGAGGAGGGGAAGAAGGAGGAGGAGGAGGAGGGGGAGACGAACGAGAAGGAGACGGATAAGGTGGGAAAGGGAAGGAGGCACGGACGAGAAGAACAACCCATTCCACACGCCGACATTCACAGGCACAGGGGTGCATTCGTACGCAGGCACTCGGGTGCGCAGAGTTTTTTTTTTTGGGTGGGCTGCGACGTGGCGAGCGGTACTCTGGTGACTGTTGTGCGCCGCAATATCTTGGAGCAGTTCCTGTACTACCACCGCGCCAACCTCGGCGCGCTCATCACCCTGTGACCCCGCAGTGACCAGTTTACTGGGAAGGATTTACTGCTGGTGCCGCCGATCCTGGGCGCTAGGACGAGGTGGGATGGGGAGGAGAGACAAGAGGAGGAGGAGGAGGAGGAGGAGGAGGAGGAGGAAGAGGAGGAGGAGGAGGAGGAGGAGGAGGAGGAGGAGGAGGAGGAGGACAACGGGCAGATGCGGGGGCGATTCGGGGAAGGGCGTCACTTGAGCATCATGGCACTCCCTTTGGCGCGCTCTTGAGTTGATCTTGGACTTGTTACGTGGCTTCTTCGGCGCCTATTGGGGCCTCCTGGGTGCGTCTTGGTACGGAAGGGTCGAACTCTCGGTTGGTGGTCTCCCGCTTGGGAGCCCCTTGGGCAGTCTTGGGCGTTCCTTCGGCCGTCCCGGGGCCGTGTTGAGCCGCGTCGGAACCCTCATGGGGGCCTCTTGGGGCAGAGCCTTCTCGAGCGAAGCCTCGGCACAAGTGAACTCGAGGCGCCAATGGCCTTCCCCGCTCTGGAGGGATCTTCGCCTCCGCGGCCGAGCGCAGCTCGAAAAACTTGCCGGAGGGGTATCTAGGCGGCCAAAAACCACATACAAACACGCATATTCAATTTGATACGTTCGCGCCCGCCCCTTCCCCACGAACACGAGTTTCAGTTGATGGGCCTCGCCGGGACCCTCGAAGTGTTCGCGGGCTTTGTGGTGTACATATACGGTGTGGTGCACGGGGCGCCAGTGGCCGCGCGGCGCGCGGCTGCTGTGGTGTGCGCGTGGATCGTGTTGGACACAGGCGTTGTGGTGCACGCAGGTTGCGACATCAGCATGCGTGGTGGGAGCGGGCGTTGCGGTGTCAACGCGCTTTGTGGCGATCGCAGCTGCAAGGCCGAAGCGCTACATCAGTACCAAGAATAGTAAAAAAGAACAATGCTTAAGCAAACATTCGAGCGGCCGGGCGCGACTGTGTTATGTTATGTGTCAGCGACTCTACCCGCCCACTCAGCCACATAACGCGTGTTTTGTGGTTTCCCAAAATGTTGGTGTCTAGATGCATCGGAAACGAATGGGCAAGAAGGCACGAATTAGTTGTGTCCTTAGATGTTGGAGGGGCTTTGGCCTCTCGGGGGCGTCCTTGAGAGGCCCTGTGGCCACTTGGAATCGTCATGAAGCAGTATTGGAGCCTTTGGGGGTATGCAGGGAGCCATCTAGAGACCTCCTGAGCTATATTGTGCCACTTTGGGGACCATTTTCTGTATAGCGCTATATTCGGCCATCTTGGACGCTTCAAAGCGTGGGGATCCCCACCCCTCCAGATTCAGGGAAGGAGTATGAGGAAAGGGATACATACACTTTCCCAAAGGGGAAAGACAAGGGGTTGGAATAACGAATTCTTTATACCACCTTCGCCCTTGGAGCTGGTGGCACTGGCATGCCCAGCATTTAACGGGGGCGCCAAGCAAAAATTACCTCGGAGCGGGGGCAAACTACAGACACGGCACACTACAGCACACGAAACGGCACAGGACAAAAGCGAGATGAAGGTGAGAAGGTGAGAAGTAGGCAGATTAGGATCTCCCTCTGCTCCGTCCGTCATCCTCCCTCTCTCCCCGCATCCTGCGTTCTCGTCATCTTCTTTATCCTTCCTCCTCACCCTCCTCCTTTACCTCCTTCCTCCTCGTCATCCTGGTCTTCGTCTCATCTCATCTTGGTCTTTCTTTTGCTGTTTCTGCTTCTCCCCCTCTTTCGTTTTCTTTGACCATCTGCCACGAGCTGGTCCGGAGGAAATCCAGAGCGAGCACTTGCAGGCTAAGGGGAAGGCCAATGCCACAGGTAAGGGTAATGACACTATGTCCATACACGGCGCACGCGAAAGGTACATGTCGAAGGATGGCGATCAGCAGAGCCGACGCACACACTTCATTCTGGTTGGCTGCTTCAGGTGGGGTCTGCGGTCCACTTCAGCAGCGCTCTGCGTTCCAGGTGTGCTTTACTGTCAACGCCACGCGTGGTGCGTTGGACCTGGTGGTGATGGCGTGGTCACATATGAGGCGTTCAAGTCCTTGCCTCCAAGAGTCGAAGGGCTTGTCATCTCTTCGTCGGCAGAAGGCGGCGGAAGGGTGGCGGAAGGACGGCGGAAGTAAAATGAGGCCGCCTCCGCCGGCGGACGCCAGCGGAAGGCTGGCGGAAGGTGGCGGAAGTAAAAAAACGCCTCCAGGAGATGACGACATGTTTGGGTTCCGTTTTTCTGGAATCGGCCATACGAGGGTTTGACGATAGTGATATTGATGCTCGCGCTGGTGCAAATGGTTTCGCGACTGGTGGCAATACGACGACGACGACGTTGGGAGCTGTCGCTTCACACAGGCATCCAACGCAGAGACGCAGATCCTCGGAGCCCGTCGCGCAGGTCAGCAGTCTGTGGCAGAAGGCCACCAGCGCTTGGAAGGGTGCCAGCACACGAGCAGGATGATGACTACGACGATAGTTTTGATGACGATATCGTCAATGATGATGGTGATGGTGTTGCCGAAAATGATGGCGCTGATGATGTCGATGATGCTGATTATGATGATTGGTTCCCACCATGATGCTGATGATGATGATGATGATGATAACGATGGTGATATTGATGATGAAATGCTGCTGTTGTTGGTGGTGGTGATCATGATGGTGAAGGTGGTGATGATGCTGCTGCTGGTGATGATGATGCTGATACTGATGTTGATGATGAAGGCGATGATGCTGATGATGATGTTGATGTTGATGATGACGCTGACGACGTTGATGACAATGACCCTGATGATGGTGGTGATGATGACGGTGATGACGATGACGATGATGATGACGATGATGATGATGATGATGATGATGATGATGATGATGATGATGATGATGATGATGATGATGATGATGATGACGATGATGCTGATGATGGTGGTGATGATGATGAGCGCGGCTGTGGGGGGGAACTCCACCCTTCAACTTCGAGTCATGCTCTGGATTCTCGACCGGCGGCCGATCCCGACCCGAGCTTCGTGGAAGAAGGAGCAGCACGAAAAGGGGCAGCATGAGCAAGAGAAAGAAGAGAAACAGGAACGGGGGAACGAAGATAGCGAGGACATGGAGCGGGGGGGGAATGGGTGAGGAGGGGGAGGAGGAGGAGGAGGAGGAGAAGGAAGAAGATAGGAGCGGGTTCTGTGGTCGCTTGGGGGCGGGGAGTTTTCAATTTGCGGGGGCCCCCCCCCCCCCCCCACAACATATGCGACGTCTGGAATCCTAGAAGCTGGGTGTACCCCACTCCCCTAGAAAGGTGGGGCTCCATCCTCTCGCCACCCCATTTGCGCAAGGGCTGCCCTCATTGGAGCAGTTTTTTATTTGCCGGCGCCAGATGGGTATGAACTAACCCCAGAGGAGGAGGAGGAGGAGGAGGACGAAGAGGAGGAGGAGGAGGAGGAGGAGGGGGAGAAGGACGACGACGACGACGGCGGCGACGTTGCTGACGACGACAACGATGACGGCGGGGCGGAGGGGACATTAAATGCAACCAGTTTTGCATCTTCTCCCATCAACCAGCCTGGGATGCATTCGATGTCCCGCTCGCCCGCCTGACTGAACGTCCTGCCCGTGGTCGTCGTCGTCGTCGTCGTCGTCGATAGTTTGTATTTCTCTTGCCCCACCTTGTCCCATCAACCAGTGGGGGTACATGTCATGTGAGTCAGCGTCAACATCAATCAGCGGGTTCTTGCATTCTATGCGGTGCAGTCTGGGTGCTGCAATCAATGTCGTGCAATCTAGGTGCACAGAAGGTGCCCATGCGGTGCAATCTATGTGGTGCGAAGCATTGCAAAGAAATGCAAAACAATGCGAAGCAATACAAAGCAATGCAATACGATGCGAAGCCATGCAAAGCAATGTGAGACAACGGCGAAGCATTGCACTGCGATGCAGAGCAATACAGAGCAATGCAAAGCAATGCAAAGCGATGCAAGGCAAGGCAATGCAATGCAAAGCAATGCAACGCAATGCAAAGCAATGCAACGCAATACAAGTCAATGGGCAACAGTGCACAGCAATTCACAACAAGGCAAAGCAATACAAAGGAATGCAAAGCAATACAAGGCAAACATTGCATGCACATGAGCAAGGCAAGTAGGGAAGACACAACAATATAAAGCAAGGCAACGCACCACAACACAAAGCAATGCAACGCACTGCAAACCAGTGCAATCCAATGCAAAGCATTGCAACTCACTACTAAGCAGTGCAACGCAATGTAAAGAATTAAGAAGCAATCCAACGCGATACCAGGCACAGCAGCGCAATACAAAGCAATGCAAGGCAAGTATGCAAAGCACAGCTATGATGTAAACACGCATGGCAAATCAGCAATACAAAGCAATGCAGCGCAATGCAATGCGATGTTTTGCGATGCGAAGCAATGCAAAGCGATGCAACATAATGCCTCACAATGCAAAGTTATACAAAGCTTGCGGTGCGAAATGGGGGCGGTGCAACGGGGGTCTGGGTCGGGGGCTGCACGGGGGGGCGGCAGTGAACGAGGACGGGGCCGCCGGGCCCGCAGACGGGCCCAGCTCCTTAGAAGAGAAGTGAGAACCCCTCCGTGCAAGCACTGCCTCGGGAATCTCCCGCCCGCCCGACTGAACGTCCCGCCCGTGGTCGTGGTCGTCGCCGCCGTCGGTGGGTTGAATTGCTTTTGCCCCAACTTGTCCCACCAAGCATAGAGGGTTACATTCAATGTCCTGCACGCCCGACTGAACGTCCCGCCCGTGGTCGTGGTCGTCGCCGCCGTCGGTGGGTTGAATTTCTTTTGCCCCAACTTGTCCCACCAAGCATAGAGGGTTACATTCAATGTCCTGCACGCCCGACTGAACGTCCCGCCCGTGGTCGTGGTCGTCGCCGCCGTCGGTGGGTTGAATTTCTTTTGCCCCAACTTGTCCCACCAACCATAGAGGGTTACATTCAATGTCCTGCCCGCCCGACTGAACGTCCCGCCCATGGCTGTCATCATCGTCGTCCTCATCGTCGTCGTCGTCGACTCGATGATGCCCTCCCCGTGGCGCCGGCAAGTGACGACGACGATGACCCACGCCCTGGCGCAAGCAAACGACGTTAATGATCCCACCCCTGGCGCCCGACGACGACGATGACCCTCTCCCCTTTGGCGCCGGCAAACGACGAAGAACGACGACGACGCCGACGACGACGACGACGACGAGGAAGAGGAGGAGGATGAGGAAAAATTTGTCGAGGATTGGGGTAGGGTGAGTGGAGGAGGGGGAGGGGGAGGGGGAGGGGGAGGGGGACAAGCTATGTGCGCTCGCGTCATATCTGACGTCCTACCCCTCCCACCCATCCCTTACCATGGCGCTGATTTTCTCTATCCGCGGACGCGTGTCGTAGCGGACCTGTGGCTCCGCGCGCGCGTGCGTAGTGGGTGGTGGTGCGCGTGCGTGCGTGCGTGTGTGCGTGGTTGTGGTTGTGGTGGTGGGTGGTTGTGGTGGTGGTGGTGGTGGTGTGTGTGTGCGTGTGTGCGCGTGTGCTGTGGTGTGACGTGGTGTGGCGTCTTGGTGGTTTGGTGGTGGGACAGGTGCGTGCGTGCGTGATGGCGGTGGTGGTGGTGTGGTGGTGGTGGTGGTGGTGGTGGTGGTGGTGTGTGTGCGCGTGTGTGTGTGTGTGTGTGTGTGTGTGTGTGTGTGTGTGTGCGTGCGTGCGTGCGTGCGTGTGTGTGTGTGTGTGTGTGTGTGTGTGTGGGCGTGTGTATGTGTGTAGGTGTGCGTGCGTGTGTGTCTGTGTGCGCGCGCGTGTGATGTGGTGTGACGCGGTGTAGCGTGGTGGTGGTGGGTGGGGTAGTGGGGTGGTGTTGGCGGTGCGCGGTGGTGGTGCGCGTGCGTGCGTGCTTGCGTGCGTTGGTGGGTGGAAGTGGCGGTGGGTGGGGCGGGGAGCGGTGCGGTGGTGGCGGGCGGATGGGCGCGCGAGAAGAGGCCCGCGCTGGGGCGAGAACGCCATCCTGAACGACGGAGGCAAAGCACCGATCCGAAAATGAGGCCCACGCTGCAGCGGGAGCACGATTCGGAACGAGCGGAAGCCCGAAAATGAGGCCGGCGCCACAGCGAGAGCAGCATTTTGAACAAAACCCAAGCGAAAGCCCAACTCCGGGAAATCCGGTGTGTAAAAAACAGTACGCGGAGGGGTGTCCGCCATCTTCCCCGCACGCCATCAGGGGATGGAGGATAGTGTATTCATATCGAGTAATTGTGGAATAGGAGGAGGAGGAGGAGGAGGAGGAGGAGGAGGAGGAGGAGGAGGAGGAGGAGGAGGAGGAGGAGGAGGAGGAGGAGGAGGAGGAAGAGGAGGGGGCTCGGAGGAGGAGGAGGAAGAGGAGGGGCAACGACGAGGGGAGGAGGTGGAAGAGGAGGAGAATTTAGGCACCCCGTGCTTCCTCGTGCAAGACCGCAGAATCCCGTGCGCAAGCGCCCCTGGCCTGGGCAAGTCGGATTCTGGATCGGCGGCGCGGCGGCCCAAGATCAGCCCCGCTGCTCCTGGCCCGGCAGCCCAGAACTGACCTTCCCTTGCCTCTGAGGTTCTCGCGGCGCCCCCGAGCTCGGGGAGTCGGATTCTGGGCCCAGCGGCGCGGCGGCTCCAACTGGGCCCCCCGAGGGCCTGGGCCGTGCGGACTCGCGCGCAAAGGCCCCGAGCGGGCTGGGTCTTATTCGGCGGCGGGGTCGGCCGCGCGGGGGGGCAGGGTTGGATTGGGCCTGGGCCAGCGGGGTCGGCGGCGCGGCTGCCCAGCACTTGCCGCCCTGAGTCGGCCCTGCGACCCATCTTGGCTTTCCTCTACCTCTTGGGGGCCTCTTGGGGCCTCGGGGCCTCTTCGGGGGCCTCCTGGGGGCCTCTTGAGGCCTGCTGAGGGCCGAGGGCTCGAAATGTCCGTTCGGGTTCCCCACCTGGGCCCCCTCTTTGGGCCGTTTTTGGGCCCTCTTAGGCCGTCTTGGGCGCCTCTTGGGCCGTCTTGGGGCCCTCGTGGGCCGTCTTAGGGCCCTCTTGCGGGCCTCCGGGGCCGTCTTGGGGCGATCTTGGGAGCCTCGTAGGCCCTCTTGGAGCGTCGGGACGCCGAGAAGGCGAGAACGCCACAATCTTTCAAAAACCATTGAGCAATTCATGATTTTGGTCTCTCGGTGCTATCTTGGGAGGCCTCTTGGAGACCTCTGGGGGCGTCTTGGAGGCCTCTTGGGCTGTCTGGGTGCCATCTTGAGCGTCTTGGAGCGATCGTTCGGCGACTCCAGGCCCTCTTAAGGCCGCATGGGGCCCTAACCTCCGAACAAGTCACGCGAGAAGCCGCGAGAAGCCCAAAGAGGGCACGCGGGAAGCCCAAAGAGGTGTGGCAATTTGGGTCCAGGCCTTTCACTCCTCAGGAGTGCCTAAGTGATGGGGCAAAGGACCCGAGGACACGCTCACTCCGTGCCCAGCGGCACGCTGCGGCTCGTTGACTGCCCTGATTCCCCATTCGCGCTTTGCCAGAGGGCTTGCATTGTCGTAGGAATGAGCCGCGAATCCCACCGGGTGGGGCGGGGAGCCCAGCACCGCCCAGTCTGGCAGCCGGTCCGGACGCCGTTCCGCTTGCGACTTCCTCACCATCTACTCCGGAACCCTGCTATCGCCCCGGTTCCAGCTCCACGTTTGGCGCAGACGGCCACGATCCCTGGTGAAGCATCCACAGCGCTGCACATGGCCGTGCTCTCACCCGTGTCCCGCCTGTCAGCGTTCCTAGGAGCCGGCCTCAGCCTCAAACTCCTCGACCTGGCTCGTCACCTTTGTTGCTGTCATAGTGCTTTGCTGGGGTAAGTTTGATTAAATGTATTTGCTTATCGGTCGTCTGCCTTCTTCCCCTCCGGATAGTGGCAGCTTCGTGGACTTCTGACTGAAGCCCTCGTCAGCGTTCCCTTCTACGTTGATTCCCTAATCGCGTCTCGCTGGAGGGTATGTAAAAAAGGATCGCAACAGAGTCCCTCAAACAGGCGGTGTGGGGAACCCGGGACCGCCCAATCGCAGCCGTCTCGCTTGAGGTATCGCGTTCTCCGCTCGATGCCAGCTACCACAAGGGGTGATGGGAGCCCGAGACCGCTGGGTCCGGCAGCCGTTTTGCTTGAGACTTCCTAACATGTGTTTCTTGACTCGTGATGTTCTCGCCTCAACGCCGTTTGCACGTTTTGTCCTGACGGCCACGGTCCCGCATGTCGTACAGGCCGCATAGGCAGGTTCCACAGGTGGTCCCGCAGGTTTTGCCATATGCCCCACAGGCCCCACAGGACACATGCCCCACAGGTCCTGCAGTTCGTCCAGGCGGCGCAGGTCCTTCCATGTTTCACAGGTTCCATAGGTCCCAGCTTGCCCAGCAGGCACACGGTCCCCCAGGTCCCACAAGCCCATCCAGTCATGATTCCATTGGTCCCACAGGTCCCACAGGTCTCACATGCCCCATAGGGCTCACAGGCCCCACAGGTGCCACAGGTACCACAGGTCTCTCAGGTCCCGCAGTTCGTGGAGCTCGCACATGTCCTTCAAGGTCTCGCACGTCTCACAGGTCCCACAGATCCCACATGTGCCGCAGGTCCCACAGGGCCCACAGGGCCCGCTGGTGTGGCAGGTCTAACAGGGCCCACAGGCCAAACAGGTCCCCCGAGCCCCACAGGTCCCACAGGCCCCACAGGTCCCACAGGTCCCACAGGTCGCACAATTCCAAAGCTCCCACCTGCTTTACATTCCCCACAGGTCTCGCAGCCCTCACATGTCCCACAGGCCACAGAGGTCCCACCGGTCCCACAGGTCGCGCGTGATGCACGTGCGCCACGGGTCCTGCAGGCCGTGCAGGCCGCACAGGTTCTATATTTCGCTCAAGTCTCACAGGTTCGACATTGCCCCCCAGGTCCCACATGTCCCCCCAGTCTCACCGCAGGTCGTAAAGGCCGCACAGGTCCCACAGGTCTCACAGGTCCCACAAGTTCAATAGACACCAAAGGCCGCGCACGTCCTACAGGTCCCACAAGCCCCATGGGCCTCACAGGCCCCACAGTGCCTCAGGCCCCACAGGTCCCTCAGGTCCTACAGGCCCAAAATGTTTCACGAGTTTCACAGGTCGCACAGGTCCCAGAGGTCAAAGGTCTCATAGGTTGCACAGGCCACACGGGACCCACATGTCCTCTGCTGTTACTAGCTGACCACTCTGCGGTTGATCGGGAGTTTCTGTATACCGAAGAAGGGGCGGTGCGCCCGTGTGCGCCCCGGCGCGCGCCGGCAGATCCCCGGATGTCGTCCCTGCTGCGCGGTGGGGCCTGACGTTCTCGCACGCGGGGACTCTCGAGCGAGAGCCCCAGACTGGGACACGCCCGATGCGCCCCGGCGCGCGCCTGAGGGTCTCCTTGAGGAGGCTCGGGGGGGCAGTTTTGGTAATGATGTCCCACGCGAGGGCGCTGGTTCGGATCTCGTTGCCAGATGTCTCTGAAACTGAACAAGGGAGCCTCTGAGGGCCTCCTTGTGGAGAAGGGGCTCGTGGAGCCGGCTTTCTGAGAATGTTTCATGCGAGCGTTGGTGTGGAATTCGTCGTCGGATTTCCAGATTTCCTGGAAACGGAACTACTCTATGGGCCTGCTGAGGGCCTCTTTGGGGAGGCTCGGGGTACCGATTTTCTGAGGATGTCCCACGCGAGGGCGCTGGTTTAAAATTCGTCGCCTGTGATCCAGGAATTATCCCGAACGGGACATTGGGGGGCGGTTGGCGGGCCCATTCCCTCGCGTGCCAGGGGTCAGGACGACGTGAATTCTCAAGACAAGCTCACTCAAATTCGGGTGCTTTACTGGGTTAGTCTTCATCCAGCGTCTCCCGCCATCTGAAGCACAGACGCCGCACTGTCGCACTCATTTGTCAGCTTGTCATGCAAGGGGTCGCCTGTCGCAACCGTCGCTCGTCCAAGCTGCACGGCCTGTTCGGTCAAGTTGAGCGCAGGCCCCTCCAAGGCCCTCTGCGCCGAGCTGTTGTCGATCCCTCCAGAGGACACCACGGACCTGCCCTCCCCCCCCCCCCCCCTCAGGCGAGTGCGCTCCTCTACCGTCCCTTTCCTCTGTCCTCCCCCCCCTTCCCAGCCTCCCCGCTTCGTTCTGGAGTGCCGCCAGTGTCTCCGCTGGCTCTCATCCGGACCCCTCCCCGGCAAGCAGACCCGGACTTTGGGAGGCTTCGAAGGGCGTGGTGGAGGAGGTCCGCAACGCCTCGAAGGCCAGCCGCCTTTCCCTCCTCTTTCCCCCCCTCCGCCGGGGACGAGGGGAAGAGGACGAGGAGGAGGAGGACAAGGAGGAGGATGAGGAGGAGGAGGAGGAGGAGAAGGAGGAGGAGGAGGAGGAGGAGGAGAGGAGGAACGGGGGGGGGAGGATGAGGAGGAGGAGGAGGAGGAGGAGGAGGAGGAGGAGGAGGGAAGGACGGAGAGTGAGAAGAAGGAGGATGGGGGCAACGACGACGACGACGACGAAGAGGAGAGGGGGAAGGTGTGGAGTAGGAGGAGATGGAGGCCGGAGGAAGGAAAAAACCGGCCAGAGGAGAGATAAGAGGGACGGCAGAGGGAAGAGAAGAGGGAGGAGGGAGCAAGCTATAGAGGGAGGAGGCAGGACGACCCGCCACAATCCCTGACAACCTTCCCAAGCATCTCCTCTCCCTCCTCCCTCCTGCTTCCCCTCCCTCCTCCTCCTCTCCATCGTCCTCCCTCGCGTCACCCCTCCTTCCTCCTGCTCCTCCCCGCGCCGTCTCCTCCTCGCCTTTCTCCGCTTTCTCCCCTTGCCTTCCCTCCTCATCCTCCCGCATTGTCCTCCCTCTCTGCTCCCTCTCCTCGCCTCCTGAAAGCCAGGTGCGCCCCGGCGCGCCCTAGGCGCGCGCTGGCAGATCCCCGGCAATGGCCCCTGAGGGCGCTGTGGGGCCTCTGACTTTCTCGCACGCCGGGGGTCGAATTTGGGAGGATATCTCGAGCGAGAGCCCCGGACTGGGACACGCCCGGTGCACCCCGGCGCGCGTCTGAGGGCCTCCTCTGGGAGGATCGGGCGGGCAGTTTTGTAATGATGTCCCACGCGAGACCGCTGGTTTGGATCTCGTCGCCGGGTGTCTTGGATATCCCAGTCACTGAACAAAGGAGCCTCTCAGGGCCTCCTCGGGGTCCCACGGGAGGGCGCCGTTTTAAAGTTCGTTGCCGGAGTCCCCAGGCTGCCCCGAAACAGAACAGTGGGCCTTCTGAGGGCCTCCTTGGGGACGCTCGGGGGGATGGTTTTCTGAGGATGTCCCACGCGAGGGCGCCGGTTTGGAATTCGTTTCCGGATTTCCTGGGATTTCCCCTAACGGAGGCGGTTGGCGGGCCCATTCCCTCGCGCGCAGAGGTCAGGATGACGTGAATTCTGAAGACAAGCTCGTTCAAATTACAGCGTATGTTGAAGGGCCTAGTATCTTCAGAACCCCGTCCTCCCAACACGATAATTGTCTTTCTCACACAGTCTGCTGGAGAACCCCTGAGACCTCTGGACAAATCCGCATCCACAGGCTTTTCTGAATACTTCGTGAAACCCTCGGAGACGTCTGGGGTTCCCCGCGGACCTCAAGCGGCCTCCGCCGAGTCGTCAGAAGCGTGCACGTCCATGGTGTGCAAGTCTCGATCATTCGTGGAAATAGCGCAATGGATGGGTAATGCGTAGGCTCGAATCCGAGCTTCTGCGCTTTGGGCGCCACGTTGTTATGATGTTATGACTGCGTGGTCGGCACGCAGCTGATCGCATTGATCATTCAGCTGTCCAACCTGTCAGACACTGGGTCGCATGCCAGCATGCAGACAGTGTAAGCGGGGTTATTGATATTTAGGTGTATTTGTTTGTTGGCATTTGCCTCGAACGTGTAAGACAGCTCACACTTGCTAGCTAATTCGCAGTCTCAGAAACCGTACTTAGGGTGTATGAGGCGCCCGTATGTCACCGTTCTACGTGAAAGCGTGCAGTTCCGCAATGTTTTGTCCTGAGCCGTTGGCGGGTGGGAGCTGGCTACGTACTATGACCACAAGTTGTCCTTTGCGTGATAATGCACATTTCCTGCTTAGAGCTTGCTGGTTTGCCAGACTTCCTAATGTTCGCCGTTGTCGCCGTCAAGGCAGCGGCTCGGACAAACTATCGCCCAAGTTTTGTTGCCGTGTTTGACACCCAGAGGGCGTTTCTGGGCCCAAGGCTCTCAGCAACAACACCGGGTGAAACGTCGGCCCCAGGAAAGGGTATCATGCACGCACGTACATGAGCAATCAGGGCGACTCAGTGCGTTCGGCTGTGATGCCGCGCTGCGCCTCTTAGGGTGCTTGCTGGGATGGTATCAATGTCTATCCAACTGATGTTGTCTTGTACAAAGACAAACATGCATAGTGTGTTTCAGTACTGCTCTTGACTGCACCAGCCGTGGCCGACCCCGCTTGCGCAGGACCTGGCCAAGAAAATCAGGCTGTGTGCTAAGGGCGCGCGCCTCGAGAATATGGATCTTCCGCCGTGTAGAAGGCCCGCGTTCGATCAACTGCGGGCGAAGTTATCGAATTCAACCCTCGCTGCGCCCAGCCTTGGGACCCGCTCCGCGTCCACAGCATCGGCCGCGGACAGAACGCTTCCCAAGTAGACGATGCTGTCCGTCTGCTCCACGTGTACGCCGCCCAGCTTTGGAATGCGAGCCTCGCACTTGACTGTCAGCACCTCGGATTTTCTCCAGTTGTGTATCGGTCCGTATTGTGTTCCCGCTCGCGCAATCCTTCGCATCTGCCCAGTCGCACCAAGTTGGCCACATCCGTGAACGCGGCATCGCCTGGGTCTGCCTCGACATCGTGGGGGAGAAAGTAAGATCATGACCTTGGCGAGCTGGCAGAGCGACAGTGGGCACTCCTGGCGGATTCCCGCCCTAGATTCGCCGGCCCGAAGTGGGTCCTACGACACTCACTGCGGGCAGCCTCCTCGAATTGATAGCGCGTACTGCAGCGGGCATCCGGTCCAGCAGGCCGAAAATGCCGAGGGCTACGATGAGCATTAGTATTATTTCGAAGGCCTTCGCCAAGCCGAGCGGTAAGAGGGCCACCCGTCCATTCAAGGCCTTCAGGTCTCGTCCAGAAGACGCCTCGCGAGGAAGATAGCGTCGGTGCAGCTGACGTTCGACTTGAGCCCTACTTGAGTGGCCCGTAGTGTCTGTGCTTCCCCAGCTACCCCTGGGAGCTACAATACGACAATTGCGTACAGCTTGTGCCTGGCCTTGAGGCGGCAGGTCTGCCGATCATTCTCGCACTTGGACTCGCCGTCTCTATGGAAGATGGCGGTGGCAAGCGCATCGCTCCACAAGAGCCGTGCTCCCAGCACTTCTGACAACGCGCTGTGGCCCATGTCCTTGCTGGCGTGCCGCCCGAGCACACTACCTTCCAGGCATCCCAACACAGCCGCAAGCTTTGCCCCATTTCATGCGACGCGCAGTGTCGGACACCTCGTCGTCCGTGATTGGCTGCAGGTTGACTCAGGGAAGAGTCGTCAGCTTCAGCCGTCGCTCTCTTGCTTGGTCCACTGCACCACAACGAATTATTCTGCCAGGGTCTCTGCATCGGTCTCTGAGTCTACGCGGCGGCTGGACATGTTTCGACGTCGTCATCCTTGCGGGCATGCCCTTTGCCTCTTTCCGAAAGCGCCTCAGCTGGATCCAGCCGCTGGAAGCGAGTAGGCTGTCCAGCCATTTGCTTATGTTTTTCTTGACCGAGTCCTTGGCAATTGAGTTAGTTTTTTTTGTTCGCGCTCAACGTGTCTTTGTCATCTTGTGTCTTCGTGATGTTCATCGTCTCGCAGCGTGCGGCCCGAACACTACTGTCTGCGGGGCGTCGAGCTGGCGGCGGGAACCGCGGCATCCACGGTGGCGCTGAAAGCTTTTGCCACGCTTCGATCCAACTCGTCGGCGGTAGTGTTCCCCTGGCCAACGTCGGGGATGTACTCCGCGAGCGTCAGGGCGAGTTCGAATTTTCCAAAGGCCACGGGAGGCGCATGGACGCATGGTCGTCGGGGACTCGACAAAATCTCGTTGCTGGATGACGGAGTCCCTCTCCACTCTGCGATGGTTCTAGCCTCTCTGTTCTCTCCCCCTCTCTGTCTCCCACTCTCTGCCCGCTCCACCTGTGCAGTGCCGCCCCGGGCTTGTCGAATTGGGGGCAGCTGGCCGGAGAGAACCGCGCCCTTCCAGGGCCGAGGTCGGCCAGGCTTCACCGCGCCACTCCTCCTGGAGTCAGCCTTCGGCCAAAGGAGCCCGTTGCTCGTCGCTCGCCCCTTGAGGTCCTGGCTCCTGGCTCCCCTGGGTGCGCCTGGCGGGCGCTCCGCTCAGCGGGCGGCCCGCCTGCTCCCTGGAGCCGCGCGCTCTCCGAAGGCCCCGCCCGCGCGCGCGCGGCCGAGCGGCGCAGCGACGTGCACGTCGTGGCGCGGCCCCGTCTCGTGGCCTCTCTGGTCCGAGGGCACCTGCTGCCTGGCATGCCCCCGGCGCTGCGCAGGCGGGGGCCCGTGCTCCTCCTCGTCCTCGTCCTCTTCGCATCGCCCGGACGTGTGCGTGCTTCTCGACGAGGCCAGCGCCAGAGAGTTTGGTACCATCTTGGAGCACCTTGGACGGCCATGAGAAAGCAGTTGCACGACGCCAAACACCGCACGGGGAATGGACGTCCGAGCGTTGGTGAGTTCTCGTTCCCTTTTCCCTTGCTGGGCAGCAGCAGCAGCAGCGCCGATGAGTCAGCTCACTATGTTGAATGCACCTTGGTGTAAGTTAACGCTTTTGCGCCAAACGCTATTTTACCTTTTGCTCGCGGTAGAGCCGTTCTCAGAATTCGGGGCGATGCCAAGAATTCCCCCACAAGTGTGCCAAGTAAGAGCGACTGATGATATATGTGAGCTTGGCCATTCACATTCCTTCGATGTGCTTGGCCATTTCGACGGTGCATTGTCTCCGTGCTCACTTTGTCACGTATTGGCACGTGGCCGTGAGGATGGCCCTTACGGGCGTCTTCGACGCATGTTCGACTTTCTCTTGTGACGAAGAGCAGCAGGGACAGCGTTAGTATGAGGACGGGGAGGAGATGGAGGGGTGCGGCGGGAGGAAGATGATGATGAGACCGAGGAGACTATCTCCTCAGGCGGTCGCCAGGCCCGCCCCGCGGTCCACAGACATCCTGTTGTTCGACTCTTGCCCAAGACGTGGGCCCCTGGACCTCGCGACCCCAGGGAACCTGCCACGACCCCTGGATTTTGCCCTCCGGGGCCTCTCTACCCACCGGTCGTTGAAAGTAGGTATTTTTGGATTCCCAGATTCCAATCTACTTTCAGCGCCTTCCTACTTCAAGAGTCGAGTGGTTTTCCTTCTTCCTTCCTCTTCAGGAGGCGGGCGGAAACCCAATCTATTTCCAACGCCTTCCTACTTTCTGTTTCTACCTACTTCTTCCGACCGATGGGTATGGGGGCCCAGACCTCCGACCTGCCCCCCTCGAGGGCGCAGGCCGGGACTCCTTGACCCGCCGGCCTCGCCCGTCCTCCAGGGAGCCCAACGACAGGCGCCCTCCGTCGAAGTCGGGGGGCAAGCTCCCCGGGGCCGCTTTTTGGCGGTCTTTAGGGCCCCGAGGCCCAAAACGGGCATCAAGCAAACACGACGTCCGAGGTCTGCGTGCATGGAGGTCCCCGGATCTGGGGGCCCTGGGGGCCCGGCGTCGCCGTCGCCGTCGCCGTCGCCTTCGCGGTCGCCGCCTTCGTCGTCGTCGCCGTCGTCGTCGTCGTCGTCGTCGTCGCCATCGTCGTCGTCGTCGTCGTCGTCTTCGTCGTCGTCGTCTTCGTCGTCGTCGTCGTCGCCGCTGTAGTCCTCGTCGTACTCGTCGCCGTCGTCGCCGCCGTCGCCGTCGTCGTTGTCGCCGTCTCCGTCGTCGTCCTCGTCGTCGTCGTCGTCTTCGTCGTTGTCGCTGTCGCTGCCGCCGTCGCCGTCGCCGTCGTCGTCCTCGTCGGTCGCGCGCGCGAGGTCCGACGCGATGAGGCCGCGGAGGTGTTGCAGGAGGCGCTGGCGGGCAAGGAGAGCCCGCCGCCGCAGTTCCGCGGACGTCGTTGACGTCGAGCCGAGGGTCGAGGTCGGAGCTGGCTGGGGGTCCGAGGTGGCCCAGCATCGGTTCTGGCCAGCCGGAGGGGGGGGTAGGTTCCAGGTTCTGGGTTCGGGATGTATATATATATATATATATATATATATATGACTTTTCCGGCCTGCGGGGGGTGTTTTCGGGCCCCTGGACAGTCAAAGACGGATCCTGGTTGAAAAATTGCGCCAGATTGGCAGGGGTCTGGGCACAGATTTTGAACGGATTTGGCTTCATCCCCCTTCCTGACCGATTTCCTGAGGTCCCAACCAGTTCTGACTTCCCTGCCGCCTCCAGGGTCGAGGAACTCTTCAAGTCCGGGCGCCGCAGTTCAAAAGTCGTAACGTCTGATCTGCTAGATGTTCCGGTATCTGGAGGCCCAGGGGGGGAGTAGATGGGGTCAGAGGGTCGCGCCTCATCGCCGAGGCATCGTCGATGCGGCTCAGATTTTCTCGACGCCGATGTCGCCGCTGCATTTGCGATTTCGCCGATGAATCGGCGATGCATCGCCATGCACTGGCGATGCGGCGCGATCCTCCAACCCCATCTGATTACTCAGACCCCACCTAGGAGGCCTCCATATCGGGAGTCTGTTTCCAGGACCCAGGACCCTCAAACAATTATGTTGCCGGCGTCGAGGATCGAGGGCGGCGGCCTGCTCCATTGTTAGGGGGCTGCATAGAAGCCCTCTTCTCTTCTCAGAGGCCTTCTTGGATGGCTCTATGCATTTTCAATATGCTGTGCCTCTTGGGCTTGCTCCCACGGCCTCCAAGACGGCCCAAGGGCGAGAGAGCCCCAAGACGGCCTCGCGGGGTCATTTTGGTTCATATGAGGTCTCAGGAGCGTCACGCTGTACGTCCCAGCAGCGACCAGCGGCGCAGGCCCTTTGAACGCAGTCAGTATTCTCGCATCCTTTAATACAGAAAGCTCGAATGGACGTGTGGGCGCCCGCCGATGCCCCAGTTGAGTTGTCCCGCCTACCCCTCGAGGAAGGGCTGGGCGGGCGCCCCAGGCTGCAGCGGGGGGAGCGAAGTACCCACTTTGCTCGTCTGCTTCCATATCCTGTCTCGGGGCCACCAGTGCGAGCATGCGAGTTCGCCTCCAGCTCCCAACGGCTGTACCACCACCACCACCACCACCACCACCACCACCACCACCACCACCACCACCACCACCACCACCACCACCACCACCACCACCACCACCACCACCACCACCACCACCACCACCACCACCACCTCCTTCTGTCATCGCTGCGCTCGTTTTCGTCCTCGTCGACCTTCTCCTCGCCGCAGCTGCGCGGCGCAGGAGCAGAGCCAGGTCATCGACGCCATAGGCCGGAGCCCCCCTCCTTGCCTCAAAAACCTCCTTCGCGCCGATCATTCGATTCTCTACGAGGCTCAGAAGCGTGCAAGAAACTCCAGGATGGAATGGAACACTGCCCCGGATTGAGGAAAGCACCTGGACGGTGGCCGAAGTTTCAGCCGACATCCACCACATAGGGTATGCTGTGGTCACCCTCTCGGGGGAGTTCGCTGGTTTCGGCCAGACCTGTGGCCCAGGAGGTGCCCGACAACCTTGTATTCCCCGCCTTCACCGCTCCGGATGCCGACGACGGCGAACCCTTCTGAACCCTTCTCCCGCGCACAAATCCACAGTGGGGGTCGAGCCTCGGCCCGATGTGTCAAAGGGGCCGCTCCATCTCACGACGGACTCCGCACAACTGCCGGACCCGCGCGCGAGAGGATCGCAGAGGAGAGCCCTGCCCGTGTCTCTGGCGTGGTGTGCCCTGTCGCTCGTGGAATGCCGCCCGTTCTCGCCGCGCCGGATGGGGGGCCCACTGCCCACGCGAACTTGGTGGCCCGCTCATCATCGGAGGCTCAGAGGTGGGATCTGCAGGGGCAGGGCCCTCAGCATATGGAAGGGCTTCCAGGTTAGATCTGCATTGTTCAAGGCCTCCTCGCCACTGGGCCTGTGTCTCAGGGCCCCATCTTGGAAGTGCCGACATTGAGTACATGTTCCATTTCCTTCCGATCGGTCCGATCCGATATCGATTTTGGCTGGCCCGATCTGGTTCGCGTTCGATGTTCCGACGATCCGATGCGACCCGATGCTTGCACAGCGTAGTTGTGCAGCTGGGCGTGGCCGTCCGATTCGGTTCCGAGACTATTGGCGCGGCTCGATCCGATGCACATCCCGAACGGATCCGATTTCCCGATCCGATGGCGACTGACCCCGCAGTGCGCGCGCGATCGCCGCAGAATGAGATCCCCGCGCCCCGTGCTGCGTGCCCCCGGGCCCGCGGTGCTCGCCCGCCATGGCCTACGTTGCATCTTCGGGGGACCTCGTCTGTCCCCCACCCATATCAATGTTTTCTCTTGTGCCCGACGCGCGCTCGGTGCGGACTCGACGCGGATTTGGCGTGGATTGGACGCGGATTCGACATGGATTCGGCGCGGATTCAGCGAGTCCGACATGTGTTGGACAAGTATTCGAATCAGATGGGCGCGTCGGGCCAGACACGGCTTCCGAAAGATGCAACATGACGTGGCGAGGTGGGGCCCATCATTGCTCTGCGAGTCCAGCAGCATGTTCGCTAGGCACGAGTTTCTTGCAGTTCCGAGCGCGTCATCTCTGCCGACGCAGTCCCAGACCTCCAATCTTTGGAACAAGGTCAGGACGGCGCTTTTTGCCATGTGTTTACCGCTGGGAGCCGTTTTCAAGTCCAGGACCGTCAACGATCTGGGATGAAACGCATTTCTCCAGGAAGGGGTCAAGCGGAATGGGGGCCGCGTATGTCATCGAGGGCCAGTGATAATCGCCACCTTCAGCATGATCGTCCGTCAACATGTCCGTGCGGTCCAGGTGCGACCAGTGGCCCTGGGCGGTGGCGTTCGGGGTTGGTAAACCCTTGGCGGCGTCTGGAGATCCCCGACTGCGGAGTTTGTTGAGGAGCTGAACTGTTCACCCGGAGACTGAACCCAGAGCCGACGTCGTCATGGAAGGACCCTGTTGTATTTTCTCTCCGCGCCTCTCCGTCTTCGACCTTGTTTCTGCCCGAGAGAGACTGTGGTGCGAGCGTTGCCGGCGAAGCCTGGCGGGTGCACGCACCTGTGTCAAGAGGAGGAAGTAGACTCAAGCACACATTGAAGTTGCCGCACATGAAAAAAGTAAGGACACTATCGGAAAAACAAGGGGAAATAACCGTCCATACTATGGATATCTCGATATATATATATATATAGATGGATCTATACACACATGAGTACAACAATATTGGACGTCGTGGAGTTCGTGCCGAATTGTTGATGCCGCCCTGGGCCCCTTTCGTGTGGGCTCCTCGTCCCCCCTCTTGCCTCTCCGGTGGCGCTGCTCGGCGCCCCGCCGACGGCGTCTGACGCTCACGTGGTCGCCGCACCTCGACGGCAAACGTCAGCAGCGGACACGCTGCACCGCAGGCTGCGCCAGTCGTGCGACACTCCCTCCGCGGCGAGCGCGGGGGGGGAAGCGAGAAGCATGCACACGTCCAGGTGATGCCAGGGACTTGAGCCTCATGGTGGCCGTTTCCAAGCCAAGGGACACTCGGGAGCTGATGCGGGGGTTTGCACGTGTACCCCAGGAGGATTGGGTCCAACCCACATGGGTCGGCGCCGAGCGAGGGAGGGGAAGTGAAGAAGGGCGGGCCTTCCCAGAAGGCTCGGAAGTCCCCCGGCCTTCTGAGAAGTTTTCTGAGCCTTCCCCGGAGAAGCAAACAACCTTTTCAGAAGGCGCGAGGGCCTCTGAGAAGTCCCGCCGCCTTCTGAGAAGGCCTTCTCCTTCTCACTCTCCCCCCTCGCTCGCCGTTCGTCGGGGCAGCACTGCGCCCCTGGGCTGCGCTTTTCGGACCCATTGCCGTCTCTTGATGTCGGGCCAAATGAAGCGTGGATACTTATTTCTCCTTCGGGTCGGCCTTAGCCAACCAGCTTTTGCAGCGTAGATGCCCAAGCGCCTTGCATCCGCACCTTGCATCCTGACTATTTCCCCCTATGTGTGCGGTAAGTTCTCGCCGCATTGTCGCGGCGGTGTGCCAGAGCTGGCGTTCAAGGTTGAACACCGCCAGTGGCCCAGAACCGGCCGACATCGAACGATTTGTGCCATCAGAAATGTGTAACTAATCGTCCAAGTCTGTACGCTGAAGGATGCACGCGGTGTAACAAACAGACAGGAACCTGCCGTACCGTGTTGGCCTCGACTGTAGATATTTTGGCGCAGGGCCAACCCACTCCAGCGGCGGCCGGGGCCAGCGTGGGCCAGCGGCGGGTGCGATCCAGCGTGGGTCAGCGGCAGCTGGCTGTGGGTGCGCCAGCGGCCGGGGCGAGCCAGCCTGATCCAGCGGCGGCTGGGGTCGGGGACAGGCAGGATTCAGCGGCGGCCGCGTGCGCGCGTGGGCCAGCGGCTGAGAAAGCGTGGGCTCGAGATGGCGCCTGGGGCTGCGCCAGGGCGCTTCTGCGACCTAGAGGCCGGCCGCGGCATTCGGGTGTACTACGAGTTCCATGGGCCCAACAAGCCAGCCTGGCAGGGCGAGAAGGAGGATCGCGTCGTGAAAATCACGACGGGAGGGTGTTGGTCGTTTTCGGCTTTGGGGGCCCTTCTGCGCCCTGGGGCTCTTAAAGCAACCCGGGGCCGCGCCCCAGGATAAAGACGGCCCCGGGGAAAGGGGCGACACCTCCAGGGGTCCATGTCGCAAAAAATGCGACGTCGGAGATCTGAAGACCAGAGAAACATACCGATACCTACGCCTTATATCTACATAAGGCTAGCCAGCGCCAAACCTAAACAGTACGTTTTAGCATGCCTTGCATGTTTCAGCATACTCTGCTCTGCGGAGCCGCTCTGACCACTGCCGTCCGACCAGCTGTCTGTTCGGAGGGAGGGCGGTGTCTGTTCGGAGGGAGGGCGGGACGAAGGAAGGTGGACAGGAGCGCACGAAGAAACAAGTAGACGATGACGACACTAGATATGTTAGACCAGGGGCCCGTTTTACGGCCCACACAGTGATAGGTCGCGAACCCCGCCAGCGCGTTCGCACGCCTTCTCTTCACAACAATTCATCTTGTGACTCGCTCAGCGGGAAGTTTCGTCAGCTGCACATTCGTGCACACATGCATCATTGCTCATCTCTCTATAATTCATTCCTTTCCCCACTATCGTATTCCCTTCGCCTTCCTTCCTCTTCTGTGGATACGAGGACTGGCTGGATCACTTCAGGCATACCTCTGTTCCTTCTGACCGTTTGACATGTTCACCACCTCTGAGAGGTATTCCGTGACATGAGCATTTTGCCGTTGCAAGGTCCGATGCCGCCTGCGCAGTGCAATCTTGCGTTGCAGCCCATGCAGTGCCAATCAATGTGGGACAATATCCGCGATGCAATCGACGCGGTACAATCTTAAGTTGCACCGCGTTGGTTGCACCATGCTGCGCTATGCTGTGCTGTGCCCTTCTGTGCTCCGCTCAGTTAAGCTTGCCAAGTTCAGCTAAGATAAGCTGTGCTGCGGTAGGCGGGTATGCTGTGCTATGCTATGCTGTGCGAGCGGACGAGTGCGAGTGGACGGGTGCAAGTGGTGGCGACTGACGGCGGCGACGGGCAGCGACGGGCAGCGACAAGCCGGCCGGACCAGCACAGGGGCCCAGATCAAGTGACGGCGACGGTCGGCGGCGACGGACGGCGGCGACGGGCGGCGACGAGCCAGCCGGACCACAACCGCAGCCCATGTAATTCTACATAAGTAAGAACCCCATCCGCGCAAGCATTGTTAGGTGAACGTGTCTATACGTGAGCCAGCGTGGACCCCAAACAGTGTGCGTGTCTAGCAATATTCGTTGTGCAGTCTATGTGGAGCCATCTTTGTGGTACAATCTATGTGGCGCACTTGATTTTTTCAAACGAGTTGACACATTTCATGCTCTTGCAAACATGCCACCCGCCCACCCGCAACTTGATTTGCTAAACCCATGCGGTGACGATTGCGATGTATGCTTGGCGTTGGCTGTTGCATCTCTGCGGCCGCGCCAATCCAAGCACGCGCGCGCAGCGGCCAGCTACTTTGGCGCGACCGACGCCGCCGCGGTGGCGCTGACCGCTGGGCACATCCCAGCGGGCACTTCAGTGCGAGTCGGCAAGTTGGGCGGGCGCGGTATCAGGGCAGCGTCGACAAAGGTAGACACGATGATGATCGTAACGAGGCTGGTGACGATGTTGACAACGACGACGGCGCGGCCAGTGCGGGCGCCGATGCCGATCACACCGACGACGATGACGCCGTCTTCTCGTCGGTGATGAACGTTTTGGGAAGAGTTCGACATGCGCGCGCGGCCGACGCGCGAGAGTCGCTCGCAAGTCTTATTTGACACGGATCGTGCACTCCCTCCCCAGCGCGCGCGATGGGGCGTGCGAGTGTTTTCGGCATGCGGCGCGCGCCAAAGGCTGTTTGGCATAATTCAATGAGCATGCTGAAAACCTCTTTGCTTCCTTAAGAATTCGCAACGCAAGAGCGCGATCTGACGGTGCGAAACAGTGTGTTGTTATTTGTTTGTTGGGCATTCGGTTGCGAAACCATTACGAATACGACTTTTGTTGGCGGATTTTGGCACGCTCGCGCGACGACGCGCGCGCGTGCGCTTTGTTTCTTTTCGTTTGCAAAAGGATCATCGCGACGCCACGCGCGCAAGGGCGTTCAAACGATTTGGGCATGCGCGCGCGAAACCCGGTTGGTACAATTTTCTGAACAGGTTGAGAACTTGCGCTTTTCCAGCTGAAATTCGCAAGAGTGTGCGCGCAAATTTTGTTTTGAACACCGGTGTTGCGAAACCCTGTGGTTTCGTTTGGACATTCGATTTGGGATTTCTTAAGAAAACGACGGTTTTGAAGGATTTCGGCATGCGCGCGCGACAACGCGCGCGTGTACATTTCGTCATGTGTTTTCTTGGCGAAAGGGGTGGTTGAAAACTTGTGATTTGTGATAAACGAGTGTGCGCGCATAGTTTTTTTGCAGGGCATGGCGGGGGGGGGACCGGCTTGGCTGGGATGGTACGAGTTCAAATTCAGGATGGACGATAGGACATGATCAAATGTAAATTGCAACACGCAAAGGGTCACTGATAATCCCAGAGGGGGTTGAGCCTGTTTTTTTTTTTTTTTAAAAAAAAACAGGAAATCTCAGTTTGCAAAACTTGAAGTTGTCAACCCCACTGCTTGTGTAATCGTTCCACTCGCCCACCTGCAACTTCGTTTGCAAAACCAATGCGGCGGCGATTGCGACGACTTGGCGCTAGTTCGCTAGCTGGCTGCGCATCGCTGCGGCCGCGCTTGCGCGCGCAAATTCGCTCGCAGACTGACCAAGTAGGTTGGCGCGACCGACGTGGCCGCGGTGGCGTTGACCGCTGGGGAATTCCCAACGCATTTTGCAGGCCGCGCTGGCGCGTGGACACTTCGTTCAGAGTCGGTGAGTTGGGCGGTTTCGGTATCATGGTGGCGTCGACAAATGCGGACTCAATGATCATAATAGCGATGATGGTGGCGATGGTGGTGATGACAAAGGCAATGCCAGTGACAGCGCCGATGCTGGTCACGCCGATGGCAGTGCCGGTGTCCACCTGTCGGCCTAGACGGTTGTGAATGGCTTTCGACATGCGCGCGCGGCCGACGCACGCGAGTGACCCGCGCCGTTTGTTTGACATGGGCCGCGCCCTTTTCATCAAAGGCGAAAGAACAGCCGAATGAATTCAACTTGCGCCCGCGAGAGGCCTGCGTGGTGCATTGAAACAACGTATGTGATTTATAATTCAGGCTTCGCTGGAGCATGCGCGCCGACCTGTTTTGACACACGATGGGTTGAAACCGTGTGTTGTCTTGCTTTCGGGAAGCTGCATATTGAAATCCTTACGATATTGACGGTTGTTTGTCGGTTTGGCATGCGCGCAACACCGCGCGCGTATGGATTGTGTGAATGTTGTGTGAAAGGTAAGTTTGATGATGTTTGATGAACGCGCGCGCGTATATAACATTATTGGACATGGATGAAATGGGGCGAACATGTGACTAGTTGGGATGGTATAAGCTAACATGTAAAACGAACGATGGGGCAGAACCAACAGTACATTGCAGTGCCCAAGGGGATGTTGATAATTCCAGGGGAGGTGCGTTTATAGTTTCTTTGCCAAAAAACGAGATGTGATGTCTTGTCACATACGTTGTGCGGTAGAGGTTTCGCAATCAATGTGGTGCGGTTTTTTATGTGTCGCAGTGGTTTGACAACTCCACAATGCACAGGTCCCCCCCCTTGTTCACCATTCTCTAGGGGAGCATTTCGATTAGGCCCGCACGGGAGCTCCACAATGCACTTGCCCTGATCAAGGGCGCCATGTTGGCAATCATGGTTTACATGCTGTGTTCCTCGGACTCGGGCACGTTTGGGACGCACATGGGACGGTCTTGGGCGCACCGTCGCCTGGACCTGGCACGCATCATTTTCGAGCGGGTGCGCTCTGGATCTGGCCTCCATGAATCGAGCCGGATCGGGGCCAGATCCCAAGGCGGGAATCGGTGACACCTCCGTTTCAAACGCACCATCCTTTGGAATGGGATCCAGGGGTCGAGCTGGATTGACAAACAAGCCGAAGATGACGACTGGTGACCACCAAGACCCCAAAGAACAGATTCGGTGGTGCGATTTAATGTTTGGCCACCGTGAGAACTCTTGGGCTACCTCCCTCCTCCCACCCCTCCCTTTCTGGTGCATTATGCCGGCTGGTACATTTTACTTGCTGTTAGATTTTGCTAGCAGGTGCATTATTTCTCTTTTATTATTCGTATGTTCCCCGCCATCAGCTTACATTCATCTTCGATTGGCGAGTCGTTGTTGGGAACATTCTTGCAGGACCGTGAAAAGGAACTGTCATTGTAGGATCGCCAAGCAGCGGCAGTCCGAGTTGTGCATCGCGACTCGCCCTTGGGTGGTTTTGCCTTGAACGCGCTCTGGCCAGGGACGCCAGTCGAGAGGTCCTGCAGCGCTGCAAATCCAACCAGACCTCCGATTGGTGAGTCTTTTATGGAGACCTTCTTGCAGGACCTCGAAAAAGATAAGTAGTTCAGCAGGCTCGCAATTCTGGATTTCCGTCGCAATTTCTCGGCGCAAGGGCATGCCAAGATCGCCAGAGAAGGGCCTGGCTCCAGCACGACGTCAAGGCTGTTCAACGGGGCTCCATGCCTCTTGGGGCCATTTTGGCGCCACTCTTGGAGCTCTTCCTGGCCCCTTCTTTGGTCTTCCTCTCAATCTCGTCGGGCCTTCGCTTTGGGGCCCTTTTCGGAAACCTTCTGGCTTTTCTGGGGGGCAATTCTCAGTATTCTCTCGAGGCCGCATTGAGGCAATGTTTGCGCCTTCTTGGGAAGCCTCTTGGAGCCCTTATGTGCTCTGTCCTGGGACTTCTCGGGGCCCTCTTCGAGCCTCTCTTGGGGCCCCCTTGGGGCCCCTCTCGGGGCGCTCTTGGGATTCTCGTGGACTGCCCTCTGGAGTTCTCTTGGGCCCCCCTTGTGGCGCCCTGCGGATCATCGTAGAGCGCTTTTTGGGGGAATCGTCCCTGCTCGGTGCAATATCTGTTTACCCCACGATCAAGCCATGTGTGGATAATTCCTGACGCTGCATGTGTGCGCACGCATTTGCACGCAGCTGGGAGATTGTCAAGGGCTGGAGCTTGCTAGAACCTACGCGCGCGAAGTGCGCGCGTGTATCTGGTTCAGATTTACGATGAAGCATGGTGCATGGTCATATCTAGGCTGTATCACCTAATGGGGGAACCGATAAGACGGGGGGTGGTAGATCCGAGTTCATTTTCAGAAAGGAAGGACATATACGTGGTGCAATCGTCGCTCTGCAATCTCTGTGGCGCAGTCTACGTTGTCCAATCTAGGTCGTGCAATCTACGCCGCCAGACCGCCAGCCAGGCCCAGACGACTGGCGGCGACGAGGCGGCGACGAGGCGGCGGCGGCAACATAGCAGCAACCCGTCACCCAGGCCAAGACGATTGGCGGCGACCAGGCGGCGACGGGGCGGCGGCGGCGGCAACATAGCCGCCAGACCGCCACCGAGGCCAAGTTCCTCAGAGAAGAAGTAAGAACCCCGAAGTGCAAGCACGGATCGGGGAATAGCTATATATCTCTCTGTCTCTTTATTATTATTTATTTGTTTTTCTTTCGTTCTCTCTCTCTCTCTCTCTCGCTCTCTCTCTCTCTCTCTCTCTATATATATATATATATATACATACAAAAACCAACCAACTTGGAGGCGTGCCACCCGAGGATCATGAGATAGATGACCGTGCACGTAATAGTTATATGTGTCCTCCCGCCCTCTGAGCGCGGGAGGGTGTCCATATACAACGCTGCGCGGGCTCTTGGGGGCATCGCCCAGCCTGGTGGATACCCTTCTCTCGGTCTCGCCTATTGCGGCCCTCCGCTGATGGCATTCGTCGCCACGGCTGCGTTCGTGTTAGAATCTCCGTCAGGACGCACCTTGGGAAAGGTCCAGGAGATGTGGCAAGGCGTGGGGCTGCGCGAAGGGCAGCTTTCCGCGTTACCCCACGGGCTGGCCTGACCCACAGGCCTCCCGTGGAGCCCAGGGCGGTCTCCACAACCACGAGCCGCCTTCGGCGGCTCTCCAGGGGTGCCCCGCGCCCGCGGTTTCGAGCGTGGAGACCGCCACCAGCGCTACTGTCGACCTGGTGAGGCCGGCCACGATGCTCCGAACAAGTGTGATAACAAAAACAAGTGTGAGAAAGCACAAGTGTGATAAAAAAACAAGTGAGATAATTTCGCACTTGTTTTTTAATCACAGTTGTTTTTTATTACACTTGTTTTTTTTATCACACTTGTTCGGAGTACGCCAAACCCTGTCGAGGAGCTGCTCCTTCTGCTCATGGGCTCTGCCGCCGACCTTCGCAAGACCACGGACCAGCAGTACATCAACCTCGCCTCGCAGTTCTTCCGGATCCTGACGTACGACCACCGGAACACCGGCCGGACGACCGTCAAGGACGAGCCTTGCACGATGGCGGATTACGCGGACGACGCCGCGGCGTTGCTGGAGGCCGTGGTCCCAGATAGGCTGCCCGTGCATGTCCTCGGTGTATCTTTCGGCGGCATGGTCGCCCAGCACTTGGCGATCCGGCACCCGCACCTCATCAAGAGGCTGGTGCTGTGCTGCTGTGCCACGGGGGGCACGGGGGGGTCGTCGTACCCGATCCACGAGTGGTACGCGCCCGGCGTTACCGTGGAGGAGAGAGTCGTCAGAAAGGCGTTCCAGGCCAACAGGGATCGGGACGAGGAGTGGAGGGAGAGATCGAAGGCCGAGTGGGCGATGGTGCAGACCCTCCTGACGCGGGACGAGCAGGTGGGAGCCGGGGAACCGCTGCGGATGGAGGGCCTCGTGAGGCAGCTGGACGCCAGGAGGGAGCACGACACGTGGGACGAGATCGGCCGGCTCCAGATGCCCGTGCTGTGCCTCGCCAGCGACAGGGACGGCATCACGCCAGCCGCCCTGACGCGGGCCCTGGCCGAGCGCATCGGGCGCAACGCGGAGGCGAGGCTGGACTTCGGGTGGGGCCACCCCTTCGTCGCCGCGGACGCCACGGCCATGCCGTACTCGGAGGCCCAGAGGTGGAAACCAGCACCAACTATCGGCGGTGTGCCTCCACCGAGGGAAGAGGACCCCGATCTCGGCGATGTTGGGAACATTCGGGCTGCCTGGGTAGCCGAAGCATGACCGACAGCGCCAGAAGCCGCCAGGAGCAACTTCCCTGGGTGGAGGCACCCCCCTCGTGCTGGTGCTGGTTGACTTGGACTTGTTTTCCACTTCCCCCTTTTCCTCCCTCCTCGCCTCCTCGTCCTCCCCCTCCCCCCCTCGGCCTCCTCGTCCTTGCCCCCCTCCTCCCCCTAAAAAATATATATATATATATATATATATAAAAAAATCGTGCTGGTGCTGGTGCCCACTTCCATGCCTCCGCGCGTACGTGAACTCCTGGCTCCGGGGCCCGGGGCCCGACCCCGGCGCGCCCGCCGGCCAGCTCTGGAGGGTGGTGGGCGGCACGGCCGGCGGGGGCATCATCTCGGGCCAGGCGAAAGGGGGGGATTGGGAAGGGGGAGGGTTACGAAATCTGCTGCGTGCAGCTGGTTTCGGCCCCACCGAGGGCCCCATTCCTCGATACATAGCCGCCTCCGGCGCCGGGAGGCGCCGGGAAAATCAGCTGCTTGAGCTGATTCTCAAACCCCCCCTTTGCTATCCCCCCCTTTCGCCCGACCCGATCATCGTGCGCGAGGGCGAGGCGCTGAGCTCGGCGCAGGCGGCGGAGAGGCTGGGCCACGGGGCGCTGCTGCGCGAGGTGCGGCTGAGCGGCGACCGCCTGAGCTACGAGCTCCTGGAGGGCGCGGGCCCGCCGGCCGGCTGGGTGAGCGTCGGGGTCAAGGGGCGGCGGCTGTGCGCCAGGGCGTGAGGCCCTCGAGGCGCGCCGTGCGGCGCGCGCTCGCGCCTGGTCGTGCCCCCTCCTGCTCCGTGCTCTCGCTCTCTCTCTCTCTCTCTCTTCTCTCTTCTCTCTTCTCTCTCTCTCTCCTTCTCTTTCCCTCTACCTCTCTCTCTCTCTATCTCCTTCTCTCTCCTTCTCTCTCCTTCTCTCTCCTTCTCTCTCCCTCTCTCTCCCTCTCTCTCTCTCTCTCTCTCTCTCTCTTTCGAAGAACAAGGAAAGAGCTGCATAGACATACATTTTGCACGGTCCGCGCGGACTTCTTGGATCGGCGCTGGGACCCCCTGTCCGGGCCTCCGGCGGCGCCCCTGGCGCGCTCCGCGCGCCATGGAGAGGGGTCCAGCGTGGATCCGAGAAATCCGCGCGGTCCGTCCAAAGTAAGTGTTTATGCGGTCGTTCGTTCCTCAATTCAATATGTCTGTCCCGCTGTCTCTCTCTCTCTCTCTCTCTTCTCTCCTCTCCCCCGCTTCCTCCTCCTCCTCCTCCTCCTCCTCCTTCTCCTGTTACATCAAGGTAGACAAGGGGCTGGGCTCGTTAAACGGTACGTTGGCGATCTCACGGGCCGCTTTCGTTTTGATTTCGTTTTGCAGCAAAGGCGGAGCCAAGACGGACCGAGGGAAAACAACACGAACACGGAAAACACTTTGTCGCTCGAGCTCTGGACAAGAGGGTCCTGGAGGAAAGGGTTGCTGGAGATGTGCCCCGCTCTCGGCCTCCAGGGGCCCTGGCCGGTCCGCAGGGGCGCCCAGGAGCGACCCATGCCGGGCTGACAGACCGGTCCCGGAGGAGTTCCGGGGAAAGTCCGGGGGTCCAGGACCCGCTCCCCGCAGAATCTCGAGACTGCCCGCGTGCAGCAGCAGGGGGGGGGGGCGGGGCGAGGGGGGGCGGCCCTGCCCCGAGGGCACCCCGCCTCGGAGCAGCCCCGCCGCCTGGCCGAGCCTCGGGGGCCTCTGCGCGGGGCCCCTCTCTCGGGACCTCCCCCCCCTCTCCGCTGCCTTCTCCGGGGGCCAGGCCCGCGCCGCCAGCGCGAGCTGCTCGGCCTCCTCTGTGGTCGGCTGGCTGCCCTCCAGGGCAGGCGGCGGCGAGGGGCAGCCAGGCCGACCAGGGCAGATGCGGCCGGCGTCGGTCGGCTGATGGTAAGTCTACCGCTTTCGGCTGTCGTCCGCGGCCTTCCCAAGGCTCCGGGGGGCACACCCGCATGCGGGACGCGGGCAATGGGGGGGGACTGCGCTGAACAGAGTGAGGGGGCCAAACGGTCATTCATTGTCCCTGGGTGCGTGGCTGAAGTGTGATTCCGTGGTGAGGATTATGCTTGTTGTTGTCGTTGTCGTTGTCGTTGTCGTTGTCGTTGTCGTTGTTGTTGTTGTTGTTGTTGTTGTTGTTGTTGTTGTTGTTGTTGTTGTTGTCGTTTTGTTGTTGTTGTTGTTGTTGGCGTTGTTGTTGTTGTTGTTGTTGTGATTGTTGTTGCTGTTGTTGTTGTTGTTGTTGTTGGAGTTGTTGTTGTTGTTGTCTTGTCTTGTCTTGCCTTGCCTTGCCTTGCCTTGCCTTGCCTTGCCTTGCCTTGCCTTGCTTGTCTTGTCTTGTCTTGTCTTGTCTTGTCTTGTCTTGTCTTGTCTTGTCTTGTCTTGTCTTGTCTTGTCTTGTCTTGTCTTGTCTTGTCTTGTCTTGTCTTGTCTTGTCTTGTCTTGTCTTGTCTTGTCTTGTCGTCGTCGTCGTCGTCCCCCCCCGCGACCCGGCCCGCGACCCACCCGCGACCCAGCCCGCGACCCACCCGCGACACACCCCGCGACCCAACCGCGATCCACCCGCGATCCACCCCGCGACCCGCTCGCGACCCACCCTCGACCCACCCGCGACCAACCCGCGACCCGGCCCGCGACCCACCTGCGACCCACCGTCGACCCACCCGCGACCCACCTGCGACCCAACCCGCGACCCACATCAGAGTGAGGGGGCCAAACGGTCATTCATTGTCCCTGGGTGCGTGGCTGAAGTGCGAATCCGTGGTGAGGATTGTGCTTGAAATTTCATTTCTGGAAAATAAGTATTGTTGAGCCCCCCACCGGTGCATACTGTTTTTCTTAATCAAAGTGTGCCCCTCGACGCTCGCACCCCGATGTTTGACAGGGAAAGTCTTGATGCTCAAACTGTTCCCTTGGCCCCCATGTTACAACAACAACGGCTCCCGCCCGATACGTCCTCACAATTTAGCCAGGACCCCAGCTCCCGCCCGAGACTTCCTCGCATTTTATTTAGGAATCGCACTCTCGCTGGGGACTTCTTCACATTTTTTTCAAGAATCGCTCTCCCGCCGCTCTGGGGTCGCGCTCTCGCTGGAGACTTCTTTGCAAACGATTGACGAATAGCGCCCTTGCGTTGGAATTTCCTGCAATTAACTCAAGCGCCGCGCTCCCGACACCCAGGCGCCCAGGAGTCGCGCTCACGCTTAGGACTCCCTTCACAGATTACCTAGGTATCGGGATCTCGATGCCCTTCGTGGCCCCGTTGGAGCCCTTCGTGGCCCCCTCGCTTTGTTTCGTGGCCCCGTTGCAGCCCTTGGTGGCCCCCTCGCTTCCCTTCGTGGCCCCGTTGCAGCCCCTCGTGGCCTCCTCGCTACTTTTCGTGGCCCCTTTGCAGCCCTTCGTGGCCCCTTTGCAGCCCTTCGTTTCGGGGCCCGTTTGAAGCCCTTCGTGGCCCCGTTGCAGCCCTTCGTGGCCCCGTTGCAGCCCTTCGTGGCCCCGTCGCAGCCCTTCGTGGCCCCCTCGCTCACCTTCGTGGCCCCGCTGCAGCCCTTCGTGGCCCCCTCGTTGCCCTTCGTGGCCCCATATGCATGCCCTTCGTGGCCCCGCTGTCGCCCTTCGTGGCCCCCTCGCTGCCCTTGGTGGCCCCCTCGTTGCCCTCAGTGGCCCCGTCCTTGCCCTCCGCGGCCCAGCATACGTATGCCCTTCGTGGCCCCTGCTCGTTCGCGCACGTTGTGGCCCCATGTGCGTCCCCTTCGTGGCCCCGCTGTCGCCGTTTGTGGCCCCGTCAGTGTCTTGCGTGGCCCCGTTGCTGCCCTCAGTGGCCCCATCGTTGCCTTCTGTGGCCCCGCATTATCTGCCCTTCGTGGCCCCCGCTCGTTCGCGCTCTTCGTGGCCCCATACGCATTCCCTTCGTGTCCCCGCTGCCGCCCTTCGTGGCCTACTTCGTGTCCTTCGTGGCCCTGCTGTCGTTCACTCTCGCTCTCGCTTTCGCTAGTCATCGGCGTCGCCGTCGTCGTCGTCGCCGTCGTCGTCGACGTCGTCGTCGTCGTCGTGGTCGGTCCCCTGTCCGTCCCTCTTGGGGTCGGGTCGACGGTCCGCGGCCGCCCCGCCGATCAGCGCTGCCGCTGGCCAGGCCGACGGTCCGCGGCCGCCTCGCCGCTTGCCGGGGCCCGGCCTGCAGGGAAGGAAGGTATGCCCCCCGAACGGGGTACGATCGAAGACGAAGAGGGCGGGTATCGAGGGTTTGGGAAATACGCGTTATCGGACACTCGAGCAGACAACGGCGAACAGTCTTAAAATGATTGTTGTTGTTGTCGTCGTCCCCCCCCCCGCGACCCGGCCCGCGACCCACCCGCGACCCACCTCGCGACCCACCCGCGACCCACCCCGCGACCCAACCGCGATCCACCCGCGATCCACCCCGCGACCCGCTCGCGACCCACCCGCGACCCACCCGCGACCCACCTTCGACGCACCCGCGACCCACCCGCGACCCGGCCCGCGACCCACCTGCGACCTACCGTCGACCCACCCGCGACCCACCTGCGACCCAACCCGCGACCCACATCAGAGTGAGGGGGCCAAACGGTCATTCATTGTCCCTAAATGCGTCGCTGAAGTGCGAATCCGTGGTGAGGATTATGCTTGCTGTCATTGTCGTCGTCCCCCCCTGCGACCCGGTCCGCGACCCACCCGCGACCCACCTCGCAACCCACCCGTGACCCACCCGCACCCAACCGCGATCCACCCGCGATCCACCCCGCGACCCGTTCGCGACCCACCCGCGACCCACCCGCGACCCACCTTCGACGCACCCGCGACCCACCCGCGACCCGGCCCGCGACCCACCTGCGACCCACAGTCGACCCACCCGCGACCCATTTGCGACCCAACCCGCGACCCCATTTGCGACCCAACCCGCCTGCGGCGGGCTCGTTGTATAGCTTGAAACATGTTGCGCGTGCGGCGGGCTTCTTCAAAGCCTCGCAGACTGCCGACGTCCCCCGCCCCCTGCTTGTTGTTGGTGGTGTTGTTGCTGTTGTTGTTGTTGTTGAACATTTTTTATTCTAAAGAATAATTTTTGTTGGGCCCCCTGGTGCGCGCCCCCCCTGCGCCGCCTAGGCCGCAGCTACATTTTCATCATTTTCGTGAGGAAGCCTCAGGTAAAACGATGTGATCCAGATCCGGTTGTTTTGTTGTAATCCGTTTTCCCTTGCAAAAAACACTATAAAATGACATTTCTTGTTCTAATATAATCAAATTTCAAGAATCCCTTGCAAAAAATAAGGTAAAGTGGACATTCGCGCGCGCAAGACGAAATCCTTCCAAAAGCTTAGTGTTCGGAGCGATTTTAACATAAAAACATCAAAAAACCAATGGTTTTTCAACAAAAAAATGTCAAAATCTCATCCCGCGCGCTCTTGCGGATTCGTAGGAAACCCAACACTTTTTAAACATTTCTGTCAAACGGGCTTTTGCGAGCAACTTTTTCGAACTTCTGCGACAACGGTTGCGCACCTGCCAGGGCCATCATCCCTGTCAAATAATACCATGCGGGACACATTCGTTTTTTCTTCGCGCGCGCACGCCGTCGTCGTCGGCCGCGGGGCCCTGAATAGTAGCCACGGTCGTCCGCATGCCACGAAGTGAAGTGTCCGAACGTCATAGGGCGGGAAGCTGGGTGTGGGTGGTGGCGAAGAGTCGTTTGGAAATTTGGTAGAGCTTGAACCGGCCCCCCCACAAAGTGGGGGTATTGCCCGCCTCCTATGAAAACCCTGGCACTGGTGAGAACGGAGTGTCCCCACGTGCTTGTAATTGTTGTTGTTGTTGTTGTTGTTGTTGTTGTTGTTGTTGTCGTTCGTTCGTTCGTTCGTTCGTTCGTTCGTTCGTTCGTTCACTTCCCAAGAATAGTTATGGTGGATCCCCCCTCACCAGTGCATATGTCTTTTCCTCAGTCAAAGTGTGCTTCCGACGCTCGCACTTTCTTTTGTCAGGGAAATCTTGGTGCTCAAACTGTGCCCCAGGCGCCCCGGATTACAACAACAAGGGCTCCCGCCTGAGATTTCCTCCAAATTTACTCAGGACCCCCGCTCCTGAGACTTCTTCACAATTTACTCAGGATCGGTGCTCCCGACTGTGACTTCCTCGCAATTTTGTCAGGACCCCCGCTCCAATTTGAGACTTCCTCACATTTACTCAGGAACGGCGCTCCCGCTTGAGACTTCCTCGCAATTGATTCAAGACTTCCTCGCAATTTAATCAAAACCCCCGCTCCCGCCAGAGAGCCCTTCACATGGTATTCAGGACTTGCGCTCTCGCCTGTGACTTCCATGCAATGTATTCAGACATCGCGCGTTCGACGCTCAGGAAACACGCTGCGCCAAGGACGCCGTTACACTTTACTTAGTAATCGCGCTCTCGCCATACTCAGGCTTCCCGCTTGAATGTCCCACCCGCCCGACCCGCCCGTCAGGGGATCGCCCGCCCGTCGTGGGCTCCCGCCCGAGTCTTCCTTCAGGAACGGCTCTTTCGCTTAGGATTTCCTCGAATGTTCACGCTCTTACCTTCCTGCTCCTCCTCCCTCTCTCTCCTCCCTCCTCCCTCCTTTCCTCCCTTTTCTTTCCCCCCTCGCTTCCCTCATCCTTATGCGTCTCTGCCCTATTCTCTGTCCCTCCTCTCCCTCCTCCCTTCTCCCTCCCCTCTCCTGCCTCCTCACTCCCTCTTTCTTCCTCTCTCTCTCTCTCTCTCTCCCTTTTCTCTTTCTCTCTCTCTGTCTCTCTTTCTCTTCCTCTCTTATCTGTCTTTCTCTCTCTCTCTCTCTCTTTCTTTCTCTCTGCCTCTAATCAACCGCCCCCCTCTTCGCTTCTTCTCTCCTGGCGTTGTCCCTCTTCCTTCGTCCCTCCCCCTCCCTTCCTCCCACTCTCCCTCGTTCTCCCCCTCCTCTTTTTGCAGGGCCCACACCAATTCCAATGGCGGGCACATGTACGCCCACGAAGGATTGTCCGCCCGTTCAGGTTTGCCTGCCTGTGTAAGTCTGCCGCCCCCCGCAAAGAGAAATAATCCCCCAAATGGGGGTGTGATCGAAGTCAAAACGGTCGGGCACCGAGGGTGTGGGGAAGTCGTTTTGAATAACACGCGGGCGAGTAAGAGCGAACAGTCTTAGAATGATTGTTGTTGTTGGTGGTGGTGTCGTTGTGGAATTCTCACCCCTGAAGAATAATTATTGCTGATCCCCCCTCACCGGTGCATGCTGTTTTTCCTCAGTCGAAGTGCGCCCCTCGACGCTCGCACCCTCTTTTTTGTTTGGGAAAGCCTTCGTGCTCAAATCGTGCCCCTGGCCACCCGGATGATAACAACAACGGCTCCCGCTTGAGACTTCCTCGGACATTTATTCAGGACCCCCACTCCTGAAACTTCTTCACAATTTACTCAGGATCGGCGCTCCCGCCTGTGATTGCCTCGCAATTTTGTCAGGACCCCCGCTGCCATCTAAAAGTTCTTCACAATTTACTCAGGAACGTCGCTGCCGCTTGAGATTTCCCCCAAATGAATCAATATTTCCTCGCAATGAAATCAAGACCCCCGCTCCCGCCAGATACCCCCTCACATTTAATTCAGGAATTGCGCTGTCGCCTGTGACTCCCATACAATTTATCCAGAAATCGCGCGTTCGACGCTCAGGAAACACGCTGCGCCAAGGACGCCGCTACACTTTACTTAGTAATCGCGCTCTCGCCATACTCAGGCATCCCGCTTGAATGTCCCACCCGCCCGACCCGCCCGTCAGGGGATCGCCCGCCCGTCGTGGGTTCCCACCCGAGACTTCCTTCAGGAACGGCTCTTTCGCTTAGGATTTCCTCGAATGTTCACGCTCTTACCTTCCTGCTCCTCCTCCCTCTCTCTCCTCCCTCCTCCCTCCTTTCCTCCCTTCTCTTTCCCCCCTCGCTTCCCTCATCCTTATGCCTTTCTGCCCTGTCCCCTCCTTCCCTCTTTCTTTGTCTCTCTTTCTCTCTCTCTCTCTCTCTCCTTCTCTCCCTTTTCTTTCTCTTCCTCTCTCTCTCTACCTCTCTTATATGTTTTTTTTTTGTTTCTCTGTCTCTCTCTGCCTCTAATCAACCGCCCCCCTCTTCGCTTCTTCTCTCCTGGCGTTGTCCCTCTTCCTTCGTCCCTCCCCCTCCCTTCCTCCCACTCTCCCTCGTTTCCCCCCTCCTCTTTTTGCAGGGACCACACCAATTCCAATGGCGGGCACATGTACGCCCACGGAGGATTGTCCGCCCGTTCAGGTTTGCCCGCCTGTCTAAGCCCGCCACCCCCCGCAAAGAAAAAAAACCCAAATGGGGTGTGATCGAAGACAGAAAAGGCGGGTATCGAGGGTGTGGGGGACTCGTTTTGAATAACACACGGGCAGGTCACGGAAGGGGGTGGTTTGTTAGGGGAAGGTTAGGCCGCACCCGATATGATTCTTATCCAATGCCTTCAATGTACCATCGCGAGTCAGAGCCTTCTGTTCCGTGCGGTGTGCCGCGTGGGAGGTCTGCGTAAGCCCTCGCGCAGTGCGGCCGTGTCCCCTCGCACAAGATCCCACGAGGCTTCGCCGCTCACGACACGGGCACCTTTCCTCCTCCTCCTCCTCCTCCTCCTCCTCCTCCTCCTCCTCCTCCTCCTCCTCCTCCTCCTCCTCCTCCTCCCCCCCTTCTCCTCCTTGACGTCTCCCGTTGCTGTTTTGCGGGGCATCGCGAGAGTCTGCCCGGCTGCTCCTGCACCCCTGCTGGTGGCTTCTCGTAGCGGTGGGCTCCCGCCGACCACGCGGCTTGGTATAAGTGATACGTCAGCGTGGCGATGCACAACGCCGCCCGCCCAGAGCTAAAGCTGCCGGCGCGGGCGCCGCGCTGACAAGCGCCCAGACATCGTATGGGCGACTCGAAAGAGCAGTGCGGGAGGCTCTTTTCGTCTGCCGCGTGGGGGGGTCTAGGCGGCATCAGGCCATCTCGAGTCAGCGGGTCGGTCGAAACAGGACTCGGGGCGAGAGCTCCAGCTGGGGCCTGGAGACGCGGAAAAGAGTCTTCGTGATTTTTTTGGGGTGGTCGGTGTTCATGAAGGGTGACGAGACAGGCCGGGCGGGGCTGGGACTGGGATCGATCCTTCCAGAGCGTTCTGGATCGCTCTCAGAGCATTCAGGAGCGCTCTGGGACGGCCGCGGCGCCCGATACATCTGCTCAATCCGCCAGGTATCAGAGGTTCCCGATTCATCTCCGTTCGATTTCGTGTTGTTCTTCGCTTCGACCTTTTTGGCCGCCCGCCGTGGCGCGGAGAGCATCGCGCCTCGTGGCTCAGGCTGGACATGTGCCCTGCTCCACGGCGGCTGCGCGAGAGCGCGAAGATAGCAGCGCGTCGGCACGAGGGGCCCATTCTAGGTGGCCCAGGCTGAGTGGGCACCTTCCAGCAGGATGCGGAGGAGGTCTTGGCCAAGGTCAAGGCGATAAGAGTTAGGACGTCAACGTGTGCAATCACTAACGCACTGGGACCCCTTCTGACGTGGAGAGCGCCCTGCGCAAAAAGATGAGGCCCGTCTGCCGTGCACCGCAGAACCCTCCCTGGACTTGAGAGGGGGTCGTGTCATGCCCGCTTTTCTGCGATGTCTTTCTACACATCGCGCGGCTCCATCCCAGGCCGCGGACGCCTCTCTTGGAACCGGCTCGTCCGGAGTGGAGACCGAGCCCCTTCTTCGAAAAGGCATCGTGGTCGTCACCGCAAACATCGTCTTCATCATTTCGTGGAGCCCTGGGCTGCGGATGCCACAGCGGCGTCCCTCGGCCACTAGCGCGCGCGCCGCCGCTTTACGCGTGCATTGCTAGCCCAAGGTTCTGGGGCCAGTGGGCATCCTGGTCATCCTCGCCATCATCGCCAGCGCCAGTGCAGAGCAGAGCTCGCAGAGTGCCACGACGTGCCAGAGCCCAGTCGTTCCCAGACTCGAATCTCACGCCCTGGCTTGTCTTTCCGTTTTCATTTGCTCCGTCTCACGATTCTGGTAATGTTTACGATTTCTGAGCGTCTGTGTGTCCGACGGCTTGCTTGTCTGTCATCATCGCGATCGCCATCGACATCATCACGGCGGCGGAGGCTGCAGCCTCACACGAGGCAGATTCTGCCCGCAGGCGTGGGCGTGGCCAGAGGGTTGGCATTTGGCAGTTGCTGAGTGCGGAGAGGGCGCCTGCGGGTACGACGTGGCCTTGGGCCTGCGCAGCGATTTGGACTTCGTCGCAGTCTCGCAGCTGCTGTATCATCGAGCCTTCCAGTGCGGACTGGTGCCACGGCCCTTTCGGCCGCATTCGCTTGTCAATATCGTCTGGCAGGCCAGGGCAGAGGAGTGCATTCAGTGCGGGCTCAAGGTATCCGTGGGCCTTCCCCACCTGCCGCCCGATGGGACGTGCAAAGGACGCGGGGGTCGTACCGCCAGCGCTGGCGCAGCAGTGCCAAGCGATTGAGAGCGTGGACGAGCCGGATCTCGCTTGCGCGGGGGCAGTGGGGCGAGACAGGTGGAGCTGTGCGCCGCTCACCGCTTCTTGCGCAGTAGTCAACATCTATCAGCCCAGGGGTCTGCGAAAGGCTCCAGCACGATCTCGCGTGAGACGTGCAATCCGCAGCTCGCAACTTCGACGGCGCCAGATGGTTCTGCGGGCGAGGCCGAGCTCTGGTCGTCCGTTTGGTGGGTGCAGCAACTGGCTGAGTGGACAGCTTTCACTCGTCCGACCAAGGTAGACGATGAACCTGCCAAGGCCAGTTTCCCTCTGGAGCTGCGCGAGGCGTCGGCGCAAATGTTGCGCACGCGTGAAGCCCGAAGATTGGAGGGACCTCCTCACATTAGGGCTGTGCCAGGAGTTGGCGGCTGACAGTTGAGGTCGCGCGTAGCTCACGGGCAAGTTCTCGGGATTGGGCTCTGGAAGCCAGATCCAGCGGTTTCGTCGTGGGCAGCGCCGCAGTCCAGCCGACGAGATCGTGGACTCGCAGCCAGCGCGGGCGCAGGCGTGGGGCAACGCCGTCACGCGCTGCTGGGCCGACGGCGTGCGGATCCATCGGCAGGGTTACACGTCAGACCCGGGATGGAGCCGCGAGGCTCCAGGCTTGAAGCTGTAAGGACTCTGTCGCTTGCTAGTGCTGTCTCGCAGCAGAACCGTGCGGGTTGCGAGGCAGACGGCCGCCACGTTCCCATGGACGGCAGGACTCCGCCCGAGCCGATCCGAGCCGAGCCAGGTGAAGTCGTTCTCGGTCGTACACTGTAGGGTGCCCCCCTCGACGCAGGCATGCGGCACGACAGTAGAGGCTTGGTCCGGAGGCGATCCTGGAGCGGCATCGCGTTCGCTTGTCCTCATGCTGCCCAGGCTGAGTGGTTGCTTCCGTCAGGTCGGACCGCTGTCTTGGCTGTTGCACTGGTGGGATTTGTGGAGCTCTTGTGCAGGCGGCCTTCAGGAGCGCCGAACCGTCCTCGGTCGGACGTCGACGTGAGCCCCAGGCGTCGCGCGAGCCAGTGCGATGTGGGCAAGTGCGTCTTTGGGCCGATGTGCTACCCTCCTTTCTTGCCGCCGTGAGCGCTCTGCATGGCTGGTGCAGAGGGCCGCGTGCAGCCCGAGGGGCAGCTTAAGGTGCAAGTGCTGAGCGATCGCACATTCCATCAACTGTAATCGTCATCGGCACCGCTATGAGCGCCTACTCCAGAGTTCGTAATTAAAGGGGGGGGGGGGTCTGGACCCTCCAAGACAAGCCATTTCAGACCCCCCCCGTGGGAGAACCCTCCAAACATCGTCCCCAGACCCCCCAGGCCCTCCAAGATAGCCTGGAAGAGACCCCCCCCGAAATGAGACCCCCCTCCCTTTATTACGAAATCTGGAGTAATCGTCATCGGCACCGCCATGAGCGCCTACTCATTCCCAGCTCCATCTGCTTCCTGCGCCTCTTCTGCTCGCCGCGCCCGAGGTCGAGCCAAGACGGCCGGGCTGGACAAGAAGACGATCTCGGAGGTGGGCAGCCCAACGGCAATGTCAAGCCAGTGCTCTCCGCTCTCCATTGAAGTGTGTCCTCCCGCTGGCATTAGCTGTGTTACCGATGATGGTGGGCAGTAAGAGGCTGATCACCTTCAGGAATCGTTGCAGTTGTTGTGCGCTTTCACTTTCTGTGCCAGGAGGATTTGCTTCGGCTTCCAGCTACAAACCAGCTATACCGACATCAGGCGACTTGCAGAACTCATTGGCCTGCCAAGCCACTGCTATGGTATGGTCTTTACGTTGCGGTGAGAGTTTGTTTGGCAGCAGTAGCGGCAGTGACCTCTTAGACTAATGCATCCTCGCCGCCGCGATTACACATGGGCAGCCAACGCAGCAGCAGCAGCAGCAGCAGCAGCAGCAGCAGCAGCAGCAGTGATGAAGGGCTCTCCTCTATGCTTCCCACAGGCCGCCGAATCGCGTGCCCTTGGGTATTCTTGCCCCACCGGAAGGCAAAGACGAGGCCAGCTGCCCAGCTTCCACCCCCCATTCACAGCCTCTACCCCCCCCCCATTACTGCATGCACTGACGCTCTGCTCCCTGAAGGGGCGTCCACCTCATGCTCCCACGTCCTGCTTCTCCTCCCCCCCGTGCCGACGTGCAGATCTACTCGCTGTCGGTTGCCCAAGTGCCCGGAGCGCGCCGCGCGGGCTCCCTGTGCGTGCACGTGCGTTGGCAGGCCGCGCGCCCCCGCCTTTTCGGCAGCCATGGCGTACAAGAGCCTGAAGGGCATCTCTCCGGCGATGCAGGTCAAATACTGGGGCGAAGTGATCCAGAAGGAGCAGCACTGTCCCTCTCCCACTCCCTCTCAGTGTGCCTGTCCCTCTTCCCTCGAAGCCCTTTCCCTCTCCCTGGCCCTTTCCTTCTCCCTTCTTTCCACGGGGAGCTCCGGGGTCTCGGCTGAGGGCCGCCAATCAATCACGCCGCATAGGTTGCACCACAAAATTAGCTTGCACCGCATGTATTGTGCCACGTGGCTTCCGCTTCCAGAGTCCAGAGTGCAACAAGTCACTGTTCGGGGTCCACGCTAGCAAGCATAGCGTTCCCTTTTTCTCTGCCTTCTCCTGTTGCCCTCCCCCTCTCCTTCCCCCTCTCAGAACAGCAGCGTCACCGAACACGCGGAAACGTGGGCGCCGAGGCGACCACTTCAACAGCAGATCCGCAGAACACATGCGAACTGTTCGAGTGAGCATCGGCACGCCCGAAGGCATACGACTGCCAAGCACCAGTGCAGGCGGCTGCCATATCGCCAGCGAGCAGCCCCACGGCAGCACGCTCGACGACAACGACAACGAGGCCCCGCATCCCCGAGACAACCGACACCCCCAATATCAATTAAAATTGTGGTCTTACTTCGTTGCAGGAGCACGCGCGTGGTAGAGGAGTTGATGCGCCGACACAGCGCACCGTCCTTGCATTCGCATTTTTTAAAACAGTTGCACCAGCGGGTGGTATGACCATGGGCTGGCCATGCAGCCCAGCATCCGATAGAGTGGTGGACAGGAAGAGCGCTGAATTGGAACCCTAGCCATAGCATCAAGCTGCAGGGTAGGGTACACCATGGCGGACAGCAGTAATGGTGGTGCGACGACATACGGATATTCTTGTACAGCAAGGACTCCGAACGACGGCAGCGATAAGCAACACGGCACCAGTAACGTCACGAGACCACGACAACACATGCACGACGACACCGATGAATACATATGGCCGAGTGGCAGCGATGCAACCGTGGTGGATGTCATGCGAGTGTCTGACAGCAATGTATGGCAACATAGGCTACAGCATTGCGCGCCTTTCCCAGACGGCCGCGGGCACTCGCGCCTCGCCGCATGTGCCGGGATCGGTGCATCGCTCGCTCGCTCGCTCGCTCCATTCTCTCCAGTTCCCCTTCCCTTCCCCTTTCCCTGCTTTCCTCCTTTGCCAGTTCACTCTCCCTTTTCCCTTCCTTCCCTGTGCCCAGTTTCCCTTGTCTTTTTCCCCTGTTCTTATTCCCTTTCCCCTTCCTTCCCAGGGCCTATCCCCCAGCCAAGCACGGCTCCCCCAGGCTGACGTCTCCTGGGCTGATGCTATCCATTACGAGGCCTAAATCCTAGGACGACGAGATCTACACATATGCACCGCCGCTGGCCAGGCCCATCCTGGGCCCAGGAGCAGTGTATACTTCCCCTGGCTTGGCCAGGGAGTCATGTGCACCGCCCCTGGACCCTGGATGGGCCTGGCAAGCGGCGGTGGATACGTATAGATGTATAGATCTCATCGCTCCACATCCACTCTGCGGGCGCAGCTGCTCGACTGGCGACCTTCCACGCCGTCGCCCCAGTCCTCCGCACGACGCTGCCCGAGGCTGCCCCGCGGGACACGCGGCCGCTGTGCCAGCCTGGCAGTGGGGCAAAGCGTCACCGCCATAAACCAGGCAGACAGACCCAGCGGATGGCAGGGACCGTGATCGGCCGCGAGGGGCCCTCGTACATCTCCCTCTGCGGCATTGCGAGCACGCCCATCCAGACAAGGCGACTGAGGACATCTGCATGGGCTAACTCGATAGTGGTCTTCGAGGGTGCCGGTGCAGTTCCTAGTCGGTTTCGCTAATCGACGTGCGTTTCGCCAGATACACTCGATTGTTTTTTGGACGGCGATTAACGCTAGCCACCCCGCTAGGGTGCACTTGGAATGTGGTGCCGTGCGCACGTGGGCTGGCAGTTTTCGCTTAACGGCGTTTTGCTAAAGGGGGTTTTGTCCACACCCGATTTGCCAACGGCATGGCCGCGCAGTTCCTGCGCACTAGCCCCCGAGCGCCTGCCCCTCCGCCGCAGCCGGAGCGGGCCGCGACCCGCCGCAGCGGGCCTCTGGGTCACGGCACACTGCTGACGGCCACGCCCGCCCCCTCGGAGGGCCTGCCCAGCTCCGCTGGCGATCCGCCTCGGCGGGCGCCGCCTGTCGCGGCGGGCCGTCGGGAGCAGCACCTGCCCGCTCCGCCGCAGGCCCGCCTCGACGGGCCCTCGGGATCGGCACCGCGCTGCCCGCCACGCCCGCCCTCGCGGCGGCCGTCCTCTGCGCGGCCCCCGACGTCGCCGGAGCGGGCCGCGCGGGCGGCTCAGATGCTACGGCGTGCACGGCGTCGCCCGCGCTTCCACGCGCGCTTCCCTCGGTTGAGAAGGCGCACGCGGCGTCGCCCGCGCAGCCACGCGCGCCCCGCAGCTGCCCCAGCCTCAACGGGCCTCGGCGGCAGCCGCAGCAGCAGCCGCCCCCTCGGCTCTCTTTCTTTCTCTCTCTCTCTCTCTATATATATAGATCTATACAGGTGTATATATGTATATGGGTGTATGTATGTATGTATGTATGTATGTATGTATGTATGTATGTATGTATGTATGTATGTATGTATGTATGTATGTATGTATGTGTATTTATATATATATATATATCTCAGAGTGAGGGGGCCAAACTGTCATTCATTTTCCCTGGGGGCGTGGCTGAAGTGCGAATCCGTGGTGAGGGTTATGGTTGTTGTTGTTGTTGATGTTGTTGTTGTAGTTGTAGTTGTAGTTGTTGTTGAACATTATTAATTCTAAAGAATAATTATTGTTGGGGCCCCTGGTGCACGGCCCCCCTGCGCCGCCTAGGCCGCAGCTACATTTTCATCATTTTCGTGAGGAAGCCTCAGGTAATTCGATGTGATCAAGATCCGGTTGTTTTGTTCCCCCCCGCTTTCCCTTGCAAAAAACACTATAAAATGACATTTCTTGTTCTAATATAATCAAATTTCAAGAATCCCTTGCAAAAAATAAGGTAAAGTGGACATTCGCGCGCGCAAGACGAAATCCTTCCAAAAGCTTAGTGTTCGGAGCGATTTTAACATAAAAACATCAAAAAACCAATGGTTTTTCAACAAAAAAATGTCAAAATCTCATCCCGCGCGCTCTTGCGGATTCGTAGGAAACCCAACACTTTTTAAACATTTCTGTCAAACGGGCTTTTGCGAGCAACTTTTTCGAACTTCTGCGACAACGGTTGCGCACCTGCCAGGGCCATCATCCCTGTCAAATAATACCATGCGGGACACATTCGTTTTTTCTTCGCGCGCGCACGCCGAAATCTCTTCGGCCCGCGCCAGTGTAGTAGCCACGGTCGTCCGCAGGCCACGAAGTGAAGTGTCCGAACGTCATAGGGCGGGAAGCTGGGTGTGGGTGGTGGCGAAGAGTCGTTTGGAAATGTGGTAGAGCTTGAACCGGCCCCCCCACAAAGTGGGGGTATTGGCTGGCGTCGCATGAAAACCCTGGCACTGGTGAGAACACTGAGCGTTCGGGTAAAGTGATTGTTGTTGTTGTTGTTGTTGTTGCTGTTGCTGCTGTTGTTGTTGTTGTTGTTGGATTCTCAATTCTGAAAATAATTATTGCTGATCCCCCCCACCGGTGCACATTGTATGTTTTCCATTGCAGTGCCTTTCCTGGGGCTTGCACCCTGATTTTTTACCAGGGAAAGCCTTGAGGCTCAAACTGTGCCCCTTGCCCCCGGGTTCGGGACTTCCTTACAATTTATTGAGGAATCGCTCTCCCAGCGCTCTGGAGTCGCGCTCTCGCTGGAGATTTGCTTGCAATTTACTCAGGAATAGCGCCCTAGCGTTTGAATTTCCTGCAATTTACTCAAGCGCCGCGCCCCCTACACTCACGCACCCACGAGTCGCGCTCACGCTTAGGACTCCCTCACAGATTACTTATGAATCGGGATCTCGCTGCCATTCGTGGCCCCGTAGTTCGTGGCCCCCTCGCTGCCCTTCGTGGCTCCACTGCAGCCCTTCGTGGCCCCCTCGCTGCCCTTCGTGGCTCCATTGCAGCCCTTCGTGGCTCCCTCGCTGCCCTTCGTGGCCCCGTTGCAGCCCTTCGTGGCCCCCTCGCTGCCCTTCGTGGCCCCGTTGCAGCCCTTCGTGGCCCCCTCGCTGCCCTTCGTGGCCCCGTTGCAGCCCTTCGTGGCCCCCTCGCTGTCCTTCGTGGCCCCGTTGCAGCCCTTCGTGGCCCCCTCGCTGCCCTTCGTGGCCCCGTTGCTGCCCTTCGAGGCCCCCTCGCTGCCCTTCGTGGCCCCGTTGTAGCCCTTTGTGGCCCCCTCGCTGCCATTCGTGGCCCCCTCGCTGCCCTTCGTGGCCCCGTTGCAGCCCTTCGTGGCCCCCTCGCTGCCCTTCGTGGCCCCGTTGCAGCCCTTCTTTGCCCCCTCGCTGCCCTTCGTAGCCCCGCTGCGCCCCTCCGTGGCCCCCGTTGCTGCCCTTCGTGGCCCCGTTGCTGCCCCCCCTCGCTGCCCTTCGTGGCCCAATACATATGTATGCCCATCGTGGCCCCCGCTGGTTCGCGCCCGTCGTGGCCCCATATGCATGCCCGTCGTGGCCCGGCTGTCGCCCTTTGTGACCCCCTCGCTGCCCTTCGTGGCCCCGTTGCTGCCCTCAGTGGCCTCGTCCTTGCCTTCCGCGGCCCAATATACGTATGCCCTTCGCGGCCCCCGCTCGTTCGCGCCCTTCGTGGCCCCATGTGCATGCCTTTCGTGGCCCCGTTGTCGCCCTTCGTGGCCCCCTCGCTGTCCTACGTGGCCTTGTTGCTACCCTCAGTGGCCCCATCGTTGCCTTCTGTGGCCCCGCATTGTCTGCCCTTCGTGGCCCCCGCTCGTTCGCGCTCTTCGTGGCCCCCTACGCATTCGCTTCGTGTCCCCGCTGTCGCCTTTCGTGGCATACTTCGTGCCCTTCGTAGCCCTGCTGTCGTTCTCTCGCTCGCTTTCGGTTTCGCTCGTCGTCGTCGTCGTCGCCGTCGCCGTCGTCGTCGTCGTCGACGTCGTCGTCGTCGACGTCGTCGTCGTCGTCGTGGTCGGTCCCCTGTCCGTCCCTCTTGGGGTCATGTTGCCGCCGATCAACGCTGCCGCTGGCCAGGCCGACGGTCCGCGGCCGCCCCGCCGCTTGCCGGGGCCCGGCCTGCAGGGAAGAAAGGTATACCCCCCAAAAGGGGTACGATCGAAGACGAAGAGGGCAGGTATTGAGGGTTTGGGAAATACGCGTGAACGGACACTCGGGCAGATAAGAGCGAACAGTCTTAAAATGATTGTTGTTATTGTCGTCGTTTCCCCCCCGACCCGGCCCGCGACCCACCCGCGACCCACCCCGCGACCAACCCGCGACCGGCCCGCGACCCACCCCGCGACCCAACTGCGATCCACCCGAGATCCACCCCGCGACCCGCTCGCGACCGGCCCGCGACCCACCCTCGACCCACCCTCGACCCACCCGCAACCCACCCGCGATCCGGCCCGCGACCCACCGGCGACCCACCGTCGACCCACCCACGACCCACTTGCGACCCAACCCGCGACCCACCTACATTGTTTAAACAAAAATCTGCGCCTGCGGCGGGCTCGTTGTATAGCTTGAAGAATTTTGCGTCTGCGGCGGGCTTCTTCAAGCGTCGCAGACTGCCGACGTCCCCGCCGCCCCCTCACTCTTTTCCGCAACTGCGGGGTGATATGCATATATATGTAAAGGTATATTTGTTTGTTGATGTCTGTCTCTCTCTCTCTCTCTGCTCTTTGCTCTCTCTCTCTCTCTCTCTCTCCCTCTCTTTCTATATGCTCTGTCTGCTCTCTGCGCCGTCTGTTTGTCCTCTCGCTCTCTCCTTGTGTCTGAATGATGTTCTCTCTGTCTCTCTCTCTCTCTCTCTATACTCTGTCTGCTTGTTGTCATTGCTTCTTTTTTTGTTTCTCTCTCTCTCTCTTTCTCTCTCTCTCTCTCTCTCTTTTCCTCTCTCTCTCTCTCTCTGGCCCCGGAGGGTTGTGCGGGCCCGCCTGGCAGAGCCCGTCGAGCACTCTGTCTCATTGCACTGCGCACTGCTCGCAGGCTCACGGGCTGGCCGTCGGGGCCTCGAGTGCGCCCTTTGAGGCACCCCGCGGGAGGGCACTTCCCCCTGGAGGGGCCGCCTGTTGCTCGAACGCCGGCGCGGCGGGTCTGGCGCGCCCGCTGCCTGCCCGGCGCAGGGTGCCGCGCGAGCTCTCGGAGGACGCGTATCGGGGGCGGAAAAGAGGGGGGTGATGACTAGGGGGGGTGGATATCATGGCGTGGGCCATGATCTTTCCCCAGATTTCATGGCGCCTCTTCTTATTTCATTACGCCCCTGGCCCCCCCGCGGGGCCGCGCACATGCCGCCGGTCATGATTTGCACCCCCCCCCTCTTGCATACCCCCCTCTTTGCCGCCCCCGAGCGTGAGGGGGGGAGCGGTCAGGTGGGGGGGGAGCGCGTGCTGCAGAAAAAAGGGGCCCTTGGAGGGGGCCCTTTCGGGCCCCCCAGGGGGCCTTCGGAGCCCGAAAAAAGCACCTTTCTCCCCCCCCCATATTAATGGCCCCCCCATTCAGTCGCGCCGATTGTTCTTGTCGGGCGCCCCGCGGGAGGGGACCTCCCCTGGAGGGGCCGCTTTTGCCCTCAAGCTCGGCGCGTCGGCCACGTCGTCGGCGCCTCTGGCTTGACATCGCTCGGACGTGTGCATTTCGCCTCGGCCCAGGGCCATCGAGGAGCATCTGTTGGAGCATCTCTTCAAGCAACACTGCACGCACGAAATCGAACCATGCACGGGGCATGGACGTCCGAGCGATGGCGAGCACGCGCGAAGTCGAAAAGTGCGCTGGGAGTGACTGTCCGAGCTATAACGAGCTGGTGGTGCCGCCCGTCGCTCTATCCCGCAGGGCATGACTAGCGCGCCGCGGGCAGGTGTGCTTCTACTCGCCTGGAGCAGAAGCTCTGAGATTCAGCACACCCTCAGATCCGGGCGCTGCAACTGTTTTTAACGCTGGGCGTTCTCGCCCAGCTTCGGGTCTCTGCACTCTCACAGATAGATCCGGCCCGAAACATGCAGCAGAAAGACACGGTCCAGAGCTCTGGTCGTTTCTGTTCACGACGTTGTGAATGTTTGGCGATGTCGAAGCGGACGGCAGCCGCATGACTCAAAGTGCGCAGCGCGCGAAGGGGCGTGCACCCTGGGCGCTGGACGAAACCGCCGTCGACTCGTGCTGCCTTTCCCCGCTTCTCTCCGAAAGTCCTTACCCTTTCCTATTCCCTCGCCCTTTCCCCTCGCCCTTTCCACTGCCCTATTACCTTTCCCCATTCCGTATTCCTTCCCTCTGTTCCTTTCCCATTTCCCTTTATTTTTTGCCCTTGTCAGATTTTTGTCCTTCTTCCTTTTCTGTTTCTGCTTTCATTTTTCCGATCCCGCAGGTCCCATAGATGTCTCATGTCTCACAGGTCCCGCAGAGGTCCCCCGGGTCTCACAGGTCCCGCCAGCACGGGTCTCGCAGGTCTCGCAGGATTCACAGATCTCACAGTGTCCACAGGTTGCACAGGTCCCACAGGTTCCACAGGTCTCGCAGGTATCGCAGGCCTCACAGGCTCCACAGGCCACAGAGGTCCCCCAGGTCGCGCAGGTCCCGCGAATTTCCGATTTCCGACTGCACATGGCACGGTGGTGTCTTTTGTGGAGTCCCAGATCGGCTATGACACGCGTCCGCGGATACAGAGCAAATCAGCGCAATGGGAAGGGATGGGAGGGGGGCATACAATGTCAGATGTGGTGCGAGCGCACCTAGCGTGCCATATTCCTTCTATCTTCTTTTGTTCGGGGCTCAAAGTTCGACGGGGTGCTCCTCGCTTTGAAATGGACGTGGCCCCCCGGATCGGGATCGGTCACCAGACCAGTTCGATGCGGGCCCAGGACCAGAGCGTCTTGGACTCCTGTCGAGCACTCTTGGGCTGTGTTCGGGCCCTCTTGGGCCGTCTTGGAGCTCTCTTGTGTCGTCTTGGGGCCCTCTTGGCCGTATGGGGGCTGTCTTGGGGCCGTCGTATGGCCATCTAGACTCCATATTAGGCCGTTGAAGGGCCTTCTAAGGCCGTCTCTCTCGGTTCTCTCTGGAGACCCTTTTGGGCCGTCTTAGAGTCATATTGAGCCACCCAGGGGTCATCTTGGGCTGTCTTGGGGTTCTCTTTGGGGGCCTCTCAGGCCGTCTTGAGGACATCTTGGAGGCTTCTTGGGCAGTGTTGAGCTGCCGGACTCCTGAAAAGGCCAGACTGCGAACATCCTTCAAACATGTCCTAGACAAATCAATGACGTTGTCTTCTTCGGGCGGGCCCTACTGGAGGTCCTGGGCCCACTTAGAGGCGTATAGAGCCACCTTGCGGCCATCCTGGACCGTCTTGGAGGCATGTGGGACCATCTTGGCGGCCTTGGTTGCTTGCCTCGGCCGTCTTGGGAGCTCGAAAGAGCGGACCCATGCTTCTTTACGAGGGATCGTGGCCTCGTGAGCGCGGGTCCATCGTTTTTGCGAAGCGATCGTGGCCTCAGGAGGGGGGGGCGATGTATGCAACAGTCTACGGCGAGAGGGGAGGTGGCTTTGTGAAGGCTGCAGGGACCCTGCTGGAGAGCCCTTGGCCTCTACCACGCCTCAACGGGCCAGGGCGCAGGTTGGCGAATTGGGTCCTCGCAGGGAGAATTGAATTGTATTCTGTACCGGCTCTTGAAGGGAGTATTGTACTGCATCGTGTTGCTGAGTCCCTGTGTGTGGGGGACACAGGGGGGCCAGGCCCCCGCAGGCGGGATCCCGGAGGCAGGAACTCATTTTCCATGCCCACAGATCTCGGATTGCGGAGGGAGAGGTGGGGGGGTGCGAAGCGGCCGCCGAGGAGCAACACGAGCACATGAACCACAGCCTCAACACGGGCCCCACGCAGCGGCGCTCGGACGCGCCGCTGGGCAACCCACGAGACTTCTACGCGGGCACCTGGCGGGCACTGGGCCAGCGCTACGAACAAGCCGCCGGCTCGCGATCATGAACGAACGGGTCATTCGGTTCCGCAGGTCTGCTTGGGCTTCTTGAGTCGACCCTGGACCCCCTCCCCGCATCCCTGGTGGCGCCTCCGGCGCGCGCCAGAGAAGGGGCGTCAGGAGCGCGGTCTGGCGCCGGCGCGAGGAGTCCGCGCGGACGTCCGAGCCTTAGCTGTTCTGATGCGCGCGTACTTCAACGGCACCGTAACGGGTACTTACTAACGGGTACTTTGCAATTTTGCCGAAAGTTGACACTTTAGGGCCTCTTTCTGGCAATGCAGCGTTGCCCGCCTCGGGAAGGGTTGGGTTCGCTGGGTCACTGGGCAAAGTACCCGTTAGTGGAGTCCGCGTTTGAGGGGCGCTGAGTACTGAAACGCAGCACGTGCCTTTTTCAACACGTCGCGCGCACGTGTTGGCCCACGTTTTGGCGAGCCTATCGCGCTAGGCCCGCGTGTTCAGTCTACGTGTTGAGCTTCGTGCCAGCGCGCTATGGGCTGCGTGCTGCGTATCGGGGCAGCTAGGGCCCGAACTGATGTCTGTGTCGTTCCCTGGTCCCTCCAGGCGCACCCTCCGCGCTGGTGACCATGGCTCGCTCCTACACGAACCAGCCCGCGGCCCTTCGGGGGGCTCAATGCATACACCATGTCGCTTGGTCGGCCAATGTCGGCGGTGCGCCAGGGGGGGAAGTGAGAGGGGGCAGGCCTGCTCTGTACGGCGGGGCTTCTCAGACCCCCCCCCCGACCTTCTGAGAAGATTCATGTGTCTTCGGAGCAGGCTTAAAAACACATCACAAGGCGCGAGGGCTTCTGAGAAGCCCCTGTGCCTTCAGAGCAGGCCTGCCCTCTCTCACTTTCCCCCCGTGGCTCGCCGTCGTCGTCGTCGCCGTCTGGGTCTGGGCACTTCGAGCCCCGCCCCTTGCAGGCCTCCCAGCAGCCTGGGCAGCGGCCGCCCACTGGCCTCAGCGCGGGCTCCCGGCCGCTCACAGGCGCGAGCGCCCGGTCGCGCGCGTCGGAGCGCTCGCGGGCCGCCTCGGTGTCGTCCTCGCAGCGCCGCGCCATGGAGGAGGTCTTCCACAACCAGCAGACCCTGCGGCTGCCGCCGCCTTCGCAGGGCGCCGGCCGGCAGGGCCCGTGACGAGGCCCGGCGGCCTTCCCGAAGGGCGTCGTCGACGGCGCCATCGCTTCCGAGGCTCCTGCGCGGCGTTTCTGGAGGCCGTCGGCCGCCACGGCTGGACGCCGCTCGGAGATCTGGCCAGGGTGGGCCCCAGGAGGGGGTCCCTGGGCCGGCTGTGGGCGTGCTCCAGATTTCGTAATAAAAGGGAGGGGGTCTGGACCCTCCAAGACAAGCCATTTCAGACCCCCCCTGTGGGAGAACCCTCCAAAACATCGTCCCCAGACCCCCCCAGGCCCTCCAAGATAGCCTGGAAGAGACCCCCCCCCGAAATGAGACCCCCCTCCCTTTATGACGAAATCTGGAGTACTTGAGTCGGGGCAGGGCAAGGGAAGCGGCCTTCTATGAAGGCGTGGGGGCCTCTGAGAAGAGTCGGGTCCTCTCTTCGAGGCCCCTGTGGCCAGCGCGCCGCCAAGAGGTGTCGATGAACGTGTAGTGCAGGAAGCTCGGCGGCGAGAAAGTGAGCGGTCGCCGGGCGACAGCGCGAGCAGAAAGCCGCGCACGCGTGGGCAACCCCCGAACGGGGGCTGCTCTCCCAGCGCAAGCTCTGTGCTGCAGGCCTCACCCTGTGTGCCCCGCACTTGTTCCCCTTGCATACCTCGAGCGCCAACTCGTCCCCAGACCAGGAGGAAGAGGGAGGCGCAGGAGGAAGAGGGAGTACGACGAGGAGGAGGAGGAGGAGGAGGAGGAGGAGCAGGAGGAGGAGCAGGATGAGATCGGAGGGGGGCAAGGTGAGGAACACCAATAGGGGGAGGAATGAGGAACAGGAGATGGAGGAGTAATATGACGAAGTGACGTACCCTGGATCTAGTGCTGGCCAGCCAACGCAAAGGAGGATGCATGATGATGCTGATGATGATGATGATGATGATGATGATGATGATGATGATGATGATAATGATGCTGCTGATGATGATGCTGATGATGATGCGGATGATGATGATGATGATGATGATGATGATGATGATGATGATGATGATGCTGTTGATGATGTTGGTGATGCTGATGCTGATGCTGATGATGGTGATGATGGTGGTGCTGATGCTGATGCCGATGATGGTGACCATGATGATGATGATGATGATGATGATGATGATGATGATGATGATGATGATGCTGATGATGATGATGATGATGATGATGATGATGATGGTGGTGCTGCTGCCGCTGATGATGATGATGATGTTGATGATGATGATTATGATAGTGATGAGTGTGGTGGTGATGATGCTGATGATGATGACGATGGTGATGCTGATGATCATGATGCTAATGGTGGCGGTTGTGCTGCTGTTGCCGCTGATACTGCTGCTGATGATGCTGATGACGATGATGCTGCTGATGATGATGCTGATGATGATGATGCTGATGCTGATGATGAGGATGATGATTGTGGTGGATGTGATGATGATGATGTTGATGATGATTATGATGATGGTGGCGATGATGGTGACACCGATAACAATATGGATACCGATAACGATACCGACGACGACCATGGTGATCATGATGATGTTGCTGCTGATGATGATCTTGACTGAAATGATGATGCAGTCGCGGAGTATGATGTTGCTGTGGATGTTGATGCTGATGATGATGACGATGATGATGCTGCTCCTGATGCTGATAATGCTGCTGATGATGATGATGGTGATGATGAATCTGATTATGATGCTGAGGCTGACGATGACGACGACATCGATGCCGATGATGCTGATGATGATGATGACCACGACGACGATGACTAAGATGCTGATGACGACGATGATTATGATAATGATGTTGCTGCTGTCGCTGCTGCTGCTGCCGATGGGGATGATGATGCTGCTGCTGACGATGATTAGTACGATGCTGCTACTGATGCCTATGTTGCTGATGCTGATGATGCTGATGCTGATGCTGATGCTGATGCTGATGATGATGATGATGATGATGATGATGATGATGATGATGATGATGATGATGGAGGAGGGAGGAGTAAAAGAGAGGAGGAGGAGTACGAGGAGGCGGAGGAGGATGAGGAAAGAAGGAGAGGAGGACGAGGGGGAGGGCGAGGAGGAGGGGGAGGAGGGCTTGTAAAATGATTTTGATCTTTCTTGGCCTGCGGGAGCGCCCTCGTGGCCACGGCTGGAACCGCCTCGAAGTTCACGTCGGAGCTCTCCCTGTCAGGGAAGGAGCGCCAGAGGTTCCCCGTACAGTTGAAAGCGCCCCCCGCCCGCTCCCCTTCAAAGGGCTCTGTTTTGACGCCCTCGCCCCCACCTTCCAACGGGGTGGGAGGTCCCCTCCGCTTCTCCACGCCTTTGCGCCGGCGAAGGAGGGGGGTCTCCCCCATGTTCTTCTCTGGCGGAGGAGTCTGGATGCGATGCGATCCGGCGCGTAGGAGAGCGGGTTCGAGGGTCAGAGTCAAGATGTTAGGGTGTAGGGTTAGGGCATGGGGCTGGGTTTAGTTAGTGTTTACGGTTATCGTTGTGGTGTTAGGGTTTAGGGTGTTAGGCATTGAGGGTTTGGGTAAGATTTCGTGTTTAGGGTTAGGGTTACGGGGTTAGTGCTAGGGTTTTAAAGATCCGAATTCGGGCTTCTGTGTCGGGTAACTGCTTGTGGTTAGGGCTTTGAGTTTTCAGAGTGATTCTGGCTAGAGAGTTTGGAGATTGTTTAGTTTTCAGGGTGAGTGTGCCAGGGTGTTATGGTTTAGGGTGTCAGGGTCGAGGGTCAGTGCTTAGATTGAAGTTGGGGTCAGGATCGGTTTCAAGGGTGATGAGGGGGTCCAACTTCCGGCCCGAAACGGGGTGGGGGCTCCCATCCCCCCCTTGTCCCCGCCCCTTCGGAAAGAGGGTGGTCCCTGGCGACGGATCGGAACGGGAGGTGGGAGGGGGTCCCAGACTGCACACCGGGGAAACGAGGGAGGTTGCGGGTCCAACACCTTCCCTCTGGGGGCAGCCAGCGGCGCGCCCACGGACAGGTCCAGGGGTCGTCGACGTGGCCCTGGAGCTTTCGACCCCATCCCCTGCAGAGCTGTCTTTTCATCGCGGAGCGATTTTCTGCGGTTCCCTGGGCCCGACCACGGCTTCTGCGGGCCAGTGTAGAAAACAATATCATGCCGTGACTTTTTTCTCGGCGCCCGGATGTTTGGGTCCTCTGCAAAATCGTGGAGCCTGGACTTCCCCCGGGGTGCGTTCTGGCTTGGATTTCGGAGGGAATCCTGCCGTGGCGACGAGGGCGTTCCAGGGGAGGACAACAATCTGACCGTCCTCCTTCACCTCCAGCCACCTCCATCTTCCTCTTTCCTCCTTCCTCCTTCTCCTGATCCTCCTCCTCCTCCTCCTCCTCCTCCTCCTCCTCCTCCTTCTGCTCCTCCTTGCAGACTTTGATTTGCTGCACCACCTGCCTGAAATGGCCCCGTGGCGCTGTGCGCTCCGCGCGCGCGCTTGCCTCGGTTGTGGAGGGGTGGGGCGAAGTGAACAAGAGGGGAGAAGGGCAGTTGGAGAGTGAGGGGGGAGGGGAGGAGGCAGGACGACGAGGAGGACGAGTACGAAGAGGGGATAGGACATGGGACATCAGGAGGAGGATGGATTGCTGAAGGAAGGGCGTCGTAGTCGCCGTCGCCGCCCTGCAAATCCGCTGACAACGGGTCCCCGTACCCTCCCGGGTTCCCTCCCGACCCGCTTCTCGAGCTGCACCCAGCCGTGGCCACGAAGGGCCCAGAGCAGTCCCAGAAAGGGCACATGGCGTTGTGGCAGTCGTGCGCTGTCCGTCGACTACGCCCGTCGTCGTCGTCCTGCCAAAACCCGGACCCCTCCGCGGTCCATCCGGGCCTTTTCGAGACGGGTCCGGCCTTGGCGACGAGAACGTACAGAAATGCCCGACATTTTCCGAAACGTACATGTCGTCTTCGTTGTCGTCGTCGTCGTCGTCGTCGTCGTCGGGGCCGCTGGGCGCTCGTCGGCCTGCGGGGAGAGGCCACGAAGGTGCTGCAGCGGATCATGGCCACAGACGCGCTCGAGGCGACCTCCTGGCGGCCTTCTCTGTCGAGATTTCTCTGTCCATCTGGAGCGCTCCAAACATCGAAGTAGAAAAGACGGCATAAGCACAATTGTTTGGCGCTCCGCGCGGATTTCTTGGATCCGCGCTGGGCCCCCCCAGCGGCGCCTCCGGCGCCGCCCCTGGCGCGCTTCGCGCGCTCGCGGAGCGCCAAAGCTTATGTGTAGGATGTTATTGTTATTATTATGTTTCTTCTTATCATGCTTCTTCTTCTCTTTATTATTATTGTTCGTATTTCCTTTTTCATGTTTCTTATTACTGTTATTCCCCTTCTAAAAAAAGGCCTTGCCTATGAGGATCGAGGAGTTGCCGTCTTCTCCTCGGCAGAAGGCGGTGGAAGGGCGGCCATCTCTTCTGCTCTTCCTGTTTCTCCCTCCTCGGTGGAGGAGCAGGAGGCAGAGGAAGGAGACGCGGAGGAGGAGCATGAGGAGGACCAGAGTAAATCGGGGACGCGACAACGATGTGTTAAACATGCGCTCCCGTCCCAAGCAAGTCCCTCCTCAGAAGTCCCTGCAAGCAGTCCTTCCCACCAGCGGGAAGCGCCCCCTCGAAAGACGAGCGCCCTGTTGACCTGTGATTCAGACGAGGGCCCCGTTTTGGACTGCGTCAGTTTAGTAGTAAGGATTTAGAATGGGAGGGCCATAAACTTCATGGAGTTATCCAGCGATCGCCCCGTTTTGAAAAGGGCCGCTCCCATCTGTGTGGCCGTTGCACCATCTTACACTTCTGGCGGTTCGCGCTGGCGTTGGGGAACTGACGAGCAGGAGCCCCAGTTTCCATGGGTCTTTCCGTTATCCGTGCTTAGCGCAATTGTTCCAGGACTTGTCAAACGAGATCCCCCTTTTGAGCAGGAACTGTGCAACATGTTTGTAACTGGTTGGAACATGTAAGGCAAATGTGCGTGGCACGGAGGCGAGAGTCACGCCACATTCAAAGAGCGACACGCCCTCCACCCTTCTGACTGCTTCAAGCTTGTAAGGCGATTGTCCACGTCGACGAAGCGGACGTCCCGTTTTGAAAACGGCCCGCACTTGATCTTTGTGGTTGTTGAGAGCGTGGAACTTCAGAGCCATAAACTGTGAAGAGTGTCAGGAAGAACGCCGGGACTGCCTTACCAGCGCGCCTGGTGGTGGGAGGATGAGAGGAGGAGGAGGAGGAATTTCTTTATAAGGATAATCTTGGTTGCTGGTGGTGGTGGTGGTGAGGAGGAGGAGGAGGAGGAGAGGAAGCGGAGGATGGCCAGAGAAAGGGGAGGAGGAGGGGGAAGAGGAGGGTGAAGAGAAGGAAGAGGAATGTTTGAGGCTCTGTGGCGAGCGGTTGTGTTTTTTCGTGGTTCTCGTTGGGGCTTCGAGGGCATCTTATTGCCACGGCTTGATTCTCTTTCGGACTTCTAGGCAACTGGAGTGGTCCAGGGGAAGACCTTCAGGCTGGCCCAGGCTTCTGGCGACTCGCAAAACTCGCGCCAGAGAATCGCGACTCGTTGCGCCGTGTTTGTTGGGGACTCTGGGGGCGCTTTTTGTTCGGGCCCTGGGGGGCTTCGGGCCCTTGGGCCATTGGTCCCCAGGCTGGGGTCGAGAGCTCCAGTAAGGTGGATGGGGGAGGGGAGGAGGGGAATCAGGAGGAGGAGGAGGAGGAGGATGGGGGATATATGATCGAGATGTCTGGAAAGTCCTGCAGTTGTGAATCTTCAGAGGCTTCGGGAGCCCTCCAGGGACCTCCGGACTGCGAGAGATCTCCTCTCTCTCTTTCTCCCTCCTCCCATAATTCTCTCTCTTCCGTCTGACCCTCCTCATCCTCTCCTCTATTCTTTGCCACGCTGCTGCAGGCCGAACAAGTGCAGCGCGGCACTGAATTTCATGATGGAGGGGCATTAGGAGGAGTATGGTGGTGATGATGATGATGACAACACTGATGATGATACTGTTGATGCTGATGATGATGCTGCTGATGATGATGATGACGAGGAGGAGGAGGAGGAGGCGTACTGCGAGACCTGGATCGGTGCCGTGCACACCCCTCCAAGATGTATTTTATTGCTGACGGAGTTCATTAGGTGTCGACGCGCCCCTGAGGGATCGAGATCTTTTTTTCCCGTTCTCTGGCCTCCTTCCCCAAAAATATCCTCACACTTTTCTTCATGGTAGTACTAGAACTGGCCCTGTGCTGTGAGCATCACGCCGCTCTCCCCATCTTGAGAGTCATACCAGAATCTTGCGCGCAGGCTCGATTTGGGCACCGTCGGAAGCCTCAATGAATGTTGCTGGCCTCCCCAAGCTGCCTCAGTACGGTTGACGGAAAACAGCCTGCACCGCCCGCGCGACCAGAGCGCCGGCGTGAACTTCCCCCCGTGCTCCCGAGTCAATGCTGGTTGGAACCGGCAGCGGGGTGCAGGATTTCGGCCAGTCGACAGATGGGACACATCGCGGCGCAGCCCGCCAATACTATCAAGTTTGGGGCGCGGGGGGTGTTCCCAAATCTCAGCATTAAATGTGCAGGAGTTTGTCCATCATCCGTACGGTCGGGAACTTTGGGCTTAGCATGTCGCGTCGCCAGTTCTGGCCCACCCCTGGAGCGTTCACGTCCCAAGCCTCTCCAGGTCTCCCACCCCGCGGAGCGGAGCGACTGGCTATCATGCTGCAGGGCATCCTCAACGACACGCTATCTAAACATTCCCGACCGTAGCCTCCCGCCCCCTCCCCCCCGGATCTCCCCGCCCCAGTCCCCAAGGGCGGCCCCGGAGGCAGGAGGCCCGGCCGCCAACGTGGCCCTGGACGCGGCAACTCGCCAGCAGCACGGGGCCCAAAGTTATGCACCGCCGCCACCTCCCTCACCCCCTTCCCTCTCCCAGGGAAGACGGGGGGAAGGGGAGGGCAGAGGAGTGGAGGTGGTGGGGAGGTATGATGCCAGGGGCCCGCACGTGGCACCGGAGCCTGCACCGCGTGGGGCGCTCCGGGAAGGGCCTCGCCTCAGAGGATCGAAGGCGTTGTCATCGCTTCCTCGGTGGGAGGCGGCGGAAGAGCGGCGGAAGCCCGAGGATGGGAAACGAGGCCGCATCCGCCGGCGGAAGCCGACGGAGGAAACATCGGGGCTCAAGAGACGGGGGTCAATGCAAACGCGGTCAGACAGGGCCAGGGGTGCAGTGACCCGAGCTTGCGTGCAGGATCCTGCAGGATCTTGCAGGATCCTGCAAGGCCTGATTGACCCAGGTCTGGATTGGCCCAGGTCAGTAGATCCCCGGAAAAAAACGCCCCCGAGAGATGGTAACATCTTTGGATCCGGGGTTTCCGGCATCCGCCACGTCTCCTCGGGCCTCTTCGGGCAGGACAGGCGGTCTCCGTGCACAGCACCAGTGCGACCCCGCGTGCCAGGGCGCAGCAGCACCTGGAGGGGAGTCGCGGAGGGGGACGACGGATTCGCTGCGGGGTCCACGGGCAGTAGTGATAGGGTGCCAGGCCTTTGCACCGTAGAGAGTGTGTGCGTTGGTGTGCAGAAGGCGCGCGGTACTCGCCAGGCATCTGGGGAGCACTTCACCCCGGGGTCACGTTGATCGGGCCTCGTTCGTCACCCAGAGGCTGCGCGGAGCTGGCTATGACGGGGGCGTTCGTCAGAGAGCATGCCCAGGAGGTCTCAGACCCTGACGATTCGTTATCGGACGAGGGCGTCGGTTGTACCCATGGCCACGCCTCAATTGGCGTTCCACTGGCTTTCAGACCCTGGATTCCTTATCCAAGGGTTCCTTATCCAATGCCCTCACCGTGCCGTGAAAAGAAGGAGGGCGAGGCCCTCACCGGGAGAGACAGCGCCGCTAAAAGGAAGGGCGTCTTGCTGCCTCTGCAGACCGCCTGTCTGCGCCGGCTTTGCCCGATTGGAACGCACGGGCGTTGGCGGAATGTCTGTTGGACTCTGAACATTCGGGAATGCCGTAGTCGGCGTGTCCTGCGACAGTGCAGATTTCGGCCAAGTTTTGGGCGCCGAAGGGGCTCAAAACCATAATGTCCTCCATTGTCGCTTTCCCGATCGCCGAACGCCACCGACGTTGAACATGTAATTCCGCTCGCAGACGAGTCGACGTGTACTGCTGGGGTTCGCCCGCTCGGAAATTGCCGCCCGGAGGCAGTGCCACCGACATCCCCGTTCGGGCTCCAGCCGAGGGCATCTTCTTTGTGAAAGGCCAGAATAGAGGGTCATATCTGTAATTTCTCGCGTGTCTAGATCGCCTGCCAGCGCGAGGTGGGCGGGTGGGTTGCGTCTGCGGTTTTTGCCCCCGCGGGGTCCCGAAGTATGTCGCCCAGGACGTCTCTCAGTGGAGCGACCTGACAGGAAAGGCAATTCATAGGCATCCAAGCCCAATTCAGATATTGATGTGCGCTTGTAATGCGGAAGCCCAGCTTTGCTGCAATGCGGTAGCGAAGCGAGGGCTGGCCGACCGTTCGACATCGGGCTGGCTCGACCGCGGGTGCCGAAGATCCGCACCTGGTGTCAGTTCGCGCAGAATTTAGCTTCGGGCTGATGTCTTGTCTGCCCAGGGTGCGTTGGTGAAACTGTCCGCGGGCAGGGACCGACTGAAGGGGGCCTGGGCCGACCGGGCCCGGTCCAGGGCGGCAGCAGGGCGGACAAAGGCGAGGTCCGCGCCGCAAAAGCAGGGCTCGAGCTGTGCAGTGCGTTGTCCAGCTCGAGTTTTGTTTCCATCCGGATGCGGAGGGAGTGCGGATCCCCCTAATTGTTTGCCTGCCGATCTTATCGGGCGAGGGCCTCCGTCGCTTCCATCCGAGCACTGCCAAGGGCCAAGCTGTGGGCCACGCTGCGCAGGGGAGGTCTGCCAGCACACCGAGCGCGTGCCCCTCTCTGATGAGGCCCACGGGGTCCTCTCATGTCCTCCCCCTTCCTCCCACCCTGCCAGTTCTCCTTCCTGCCCTCCCGGCCCGCTCCTTCTTCTCTCTCCCCTCCTCCCAAGTGGTCCACTCTCCTTCCTCGTACTGGTCCTCGTCGTCTTCCTCGTCCTCGCTCGCGGCTCCGCGCCCCGGGCCCCTCAACTTGCGCCTCCACCGTCTGGAGGTCGTTGTCCAGAGGTCTCTATCTGGAGGCCGCCAGAGGCCCACTGGAAGTTCACAGAGGCTTACAGTGTCTCATAATGGGGCAATACACGGTTAGAAATGTCGGTCCTCCTCCTCCTCATCCTCATCCTCCTCCTCCTTCTCCCCCTCCTCCTCCTCCTCCTTCTCCTCCTCCTCCTTCTCCTCCTCCTCCTACTCCTCCTCGTCGACATGGTATCCCCCATCCCTGCTGATGTTTACCAGTACCGTGCAAACGACGGGTGCTGCTATCCTTGGATCCTGCCAGAGCATTGGTTCTGCAGTGTCTAAAATGCCAAGGTGGACTCAGCGCCTGGACCAGATGGCCTACCATACTCAGCTCGGATTGCTTCTGGGGAGGTGGGATGGGGCTGCCTTTACAGAGTATATGTGCACATAATGGAGGAGGGTGAGGTAGCACCTCGAAAATCAATCCGTCTTGTGATTCACCGCTGGCAGATCCAAGCCTCGAAAGCCCATCGAAACGGCATGTCAGATTTCACCCCTTGCCCTCCACCCGAAGAAGACGCTCCGAGGAGGCCTGGAGTTCGGGATCGGAGTTCAAGGGCTACCCGCATTGTTGGCAGAGTGCCACTCCTGCCCCGGGCGGATCTAGGAGGGGCCTGCAGATGTATGCATCAGTGGGCCTGCAGATGTATGCATTCCAGCGCGGTGGACTCCACGAGCCAATCGGCCGCTTCTGTCCAGTTCGCGAGTGTACGGAAGAGAAAAAAAAATTGCCCCGGGCGGATCTGGCAACCACGCTGCCCACTCTCCCTGTTGGCTTCCCTGCGGATCGGAGGCGAGTGGCGGAGCGGCCCGCCCCCAGCGGCTCGAACCGGCCAAAGGGCACCTCACAGGAGGGGCCTGGACCAACCATAAAACGACGCGAAGATCGGGACAACATCGGATCGGGATAACTCGAAATCTCTGACAATCGGCGGGTTTGGAGGATGTATTGGGCGCCGCGGCCGCTCCAGAGCGTTCCGGAACGCTCTGAGAGCGCTCCGGAACGCTCTGGAGCGATTTATCCCGATCCTAGCCCTGTTTTAAACCACGCCACTACAGCAAACGGCCTGCACGAGCGCCTCGCCGGACTCATGGGCCTGTTCCCTCAGCTCCTGAATGACGAGACCATCCGCGTCACGACCATCGGCTCCGCCCAGGGACAGGAAGCGCCCGCTGTTATACATGCATGCTTGGGGCCACGTGGACGACCGGCATCGCATCAACGTGGGTCTGACCCGCCCACAGTGCAACCTCATCATGACAGCATGCGCGAGGATGTTCCGCACAGCCACCGACGCCGCCCTCGACCACCTAAGCACTTGGGCCCAGAAGGCGAGCCTCACATTTGAGTTTCACCACAACGTGGGCGGGTCTCTGCGCCAGACCATCGCGGACCCGCGCGTTTTCAAGGACGACATCCCCGACACGGCCAGCCCAGAAGAGAAGGCCAGGCTGGAAGAGGACGCCGACCGCAGACGGAAGGAGAAGGAGGTGATCAAGACCCGTCAAGCTCAACAGGCAGGCTTCTCGGCTAGAGCCGACCTACCACTCCTGGCCGACCACTGCTGGGAAGACTTGGAGGAAGACGTCAACCCCACAGTGGTGCGACTCCTGTACTGCGCAGCGTTTGGACCCTGCATTGTCTGGTGCCTCGGGCTGCACCCGCACCAGTTCGGCGTCGCTGGTCAACCCACGGACCCCATCATGCAGGACAGAAAAGGATGGAGCATGAACGGGTACCTCTTTGTCTGTTCTACGCTGGTGGGACTGGATGCCGGCAACCTGGTCTACACGGCAGTCTTTGCGACCATCATGCGGGCCATCGGGCTTGGAGTCTCAAATGACGACAACTCCCAGGCCGTCGACCCAGACCTGATCCCACCAAGAAGGCACCGACCGAACATGCCGGCAGCGTGGCACATCAAGGAGGCCTGCATCCCCACCAACGTCCCAAGGCGTCGCCCCAAATGCTGGCAGCCGCCCACCTGCAAGTGCCAGAAACACGAGGAACCACCCACGCCCGAGGTGTTCCAGGCCTTCTGCGCCATGGACACAAGAGGGCGCCCCTCCGCGATCCTAAACCGCCTCTTGGACAGCACCGGCGCGATCCTGGGAGCCATCCAGGCCAGGATCCTGCTCGCCCTGTCCCTACGCTTACAGCGCGAACCGTGTGCCTGCCTGTGCCCACACGGGGACGCCGAGGGCATCGGCGACGTGATCGAGGCCATTCTTGGCTTGTGCGAGCCCTACCGACCGCGTGACAAGGTTTCGCGAGACCAGCTAGGCACACTGTTCGGGCTACAGGAGCGGCACTTCAGGGAAATGCACTCGGCGCTGTAGCTCCTGATTACTGCGGTGTCTCGCCTGGTCATGGTCGCCCACCATCGCCCCAGGGCCAAGGAGGCGGGCCGCCCCACAACCTGGAAGGACCCAGAGGCCTAGAGGCCGGGAGGTTCCGGCGACAGGCAACCCTTGCAATTATCGAGGGTACGGTGTCTACCGTCGACCTCTCGGCCCTGGCGGACCACGAGCGCGCGGCGCGCGCGCGCTCTACGTCGACGCGATCGGGTCCAACATCGGCCTCGCGGACGACCCATGCAAAGCAGGCGAGCAGCGTCGCCTGGATAGGCGGGGGGTTTTCATTTACGCACCTGCACCTGGGCGCGCCCGCTCCACCTCGGGCCCCGCCCAGGGGTGGCACTGCGGCCTCCTTGGATAGTCGAGCGCGACACCAGGTGGACGAAGGAACAGAACAAGGTCGATTTCTTCTGCCAAGGCTGCCTCCGCGGCCCCTTCAAGCACGACAAGGGCGCGTGCGTCAGCAAGCGGATCCGCCGGGCAATCGCGGTCAACAGGCTGACGGAATGCTACCAAGGAAGGGGCCTCACGGGGCTGTGCATTTGCTGTTGGACCACGAAGGCCATGGAGGAGCGCCGGCCCATCCCAGACGACGTGGACTTCAAGGACTGGATCGACGGTCGCCCCGATGACATGCCGGTGCGCACGACGCGCGCCCTGCCAGGACTCTGCCCAACCCAAGCCCCCGCGGCCTTCGCGCCCCTGGAGCAGCTCCTGGCCCCACTGGACGGCGAGTTGAACCCGCTCAACGCGGGCGCCACCCTACCAGCCAGCAGCGCGAACGATGACCGCCTGATCTCCAACTTCCACAAGGCCGACTTCGGCACATGGCGGCGCGCGACGGCTGCCCGCCTGGCACAGAGGGGCACAGCTGGCATCCTGGACAGCCATTCCCTGGCATGCACGGTCACGCCGCCGACCCTAGCTGAAGGTCTCCGCGCCGGCCTAACCCTGGTGCACGGGTTGCCGCCCGTCCAGCGAATGAGGGAGATGTTCCTGGCCAAGCGCTGGCGCGCAGGCTGGTGCTGCAAGGAATGCTTGATCCACCAATGGGACATGGCCCCGTCAGCAGTGAAGTGCGCGCTCGACAGGCACGGCCCTTTTGCATGCCCCGGCCCAGGCGCCAGACCCCCCCCGCGCTGCCAGGCACCCCCGCCGCCCCGGCGGGAAGCGCAGCGCGCCCCAGCCAGGGGGAAGTGCAACGGCGGGCCGCGGCCTGGGACAGGGAGGCGCGCGCCCACCAGGAGCGCCTTCGCGGCCCGCTGCCGCCCCCATCAGAGAACGAGCAGCAGCGCAACGCTTGGGCGAGGCAGATGACGGCCATGAAGATGCACGTAAAAGTCGCGGCGCAGATCAGGGGCCAGGGCGACGGAGGGACAGGCAGAAGCGGGCCCAAGCTCGCGGTCCCGGAGACCAGCGCGGCAGCCCCGCCAGCCCTGGAACGCGCGCCCAGCGGCGGGCCCCAGCAAGACAGCTGCCCCCGCGCGGAAGGACGCCACGACCACACCCTTGTCCAAGCAGACAGTGACAGCCCAAGACCCACCAAGGAACGACGCCTGACGCCCCCCGACTCACTCCCGCCTACGCCGCGGGGCAGCGAGCCAACCTCCGCTCCTCTCGCTGCGCGACCCACGGCGACCAAGTCCGTTGGGGCACAACCGGCCGCCAGCGCAACTCCTGATCCCCCCCTGGGCACGAAGGCCCCAACCGTCGCGAGCGACGGCAAGGGCGTGTCCCAGACGAACCCTTCCAGGACCCCGCCCGCCCAATCGCGACGGACCGCCCGAGCATCGAGGGCGGCGACTACGCTACTATCAGGAGCGGCGCCCTCCCTCGAGCAAGGTGTTTCAGATCAGCGCAGAGCACCGAACCCCTGTCCACGCAGCCCCTGGACGGAGCAATGTTCGGACCCATCCTCGACGTCGAGTCCCGCGACCAGGACGGGCGGACTCTGATCGCCCGGGCGTGGGGCGAATGGCTTGAGGTCTGGGGCGCCGGGCGGGACCAGGGCGCTACGCGTCGACGTCCTACGCGGCATTGCGGCGCGCCAAGCGGCCGCCTTTTTGGGCGGGGCCCCCGGCGAGGCGCACGCGCCGCAGGAGGCAACGGCCCCCGCCAGCTCCTGGCTCGGCGTCGACCCCGGGAGTGCCACAGCGGCGCCCGCGGAAGGGACGCAACCCAAGTCCAGGCCCGAATCTTGCGCGCCACCTACGGTCGCCCACGAGCCGCCGCCGCTCCTGCCCACCAAGGGGAAGATCCCCGACTACACCGACGACGGCCAGGAGGAGGAACAGAAGCAGAGGCTTGCAGAGGGCACAAGCATGGTCCACGTAGTCTCACCCCCCACAGGCCCTGACACACACGAGCAGGGCCAAACCGAAACGAGCCCGCGGGGGGCGCGACGCACCAGTCCCGAGCGCGACGCAAGCAGTACGCACCAGGACAGCCCAGCCAGCGCACCCACGGGACAGACCGTGCACGCGACGGCTGCCGCTGACGACCGCGCCCTGCACGCGCGGCCCAGAACCGCGGCCGCAGGAGCTGGGCGCGCCGCGCCCAGCCCCCGCCCTTCGGTCGAACACGGGCGCGAGCGAGGCAGGCCGTGGGTCCTCACCCCTTGGGAACTGCACGACAGCGCTGCACGGCGCGAGTCCAGAGGGCCCAGCGATCGGGCCCGTGCCAACGAGAGCGACCGTGACCGGAACCGCGACAGGGACAGGGGCGTAGGGCGTAGGGGGGGGCCCTGGCGCCAGCAGGACAGCGATCGGGACCGAGCCAGAGAGCGCAACCGCGATCACGACCGCGATCGTGACAGGAACATAGGATGGCCCCCTTGGCACCAGCAGAGCGACCGGCGCAACCCTCAGCACAGGGGCGATCGCCGCCATCCTGATCCCATCCGCCTCTGGTAAGCCCGCCGTGCCAGCTGGCCGCGGCGCGCGCGCGAGACGGCGGCCATTCACCTGAAGAGGCTGAAGGCCGAGGGGGGCTACCGCTTCACCGCAGCCTGGCACTCGCGGTGCAGGCATAGGTATCATAATCAGGGCAAGGGCAAGTCCAAGGGCCAGGTCATGTTCGACCCGGCCTGCTGGCAGCCCAAGATGATCGACGAGTTTCTTGAGGACATGACCAACAGCCGCCATCAAGTGGAGGCGCGGGCCCGGAACACTGGTGTCTACGTGGACTGGGAGCGAGCGCCTTGTCCCAGGAGTTCCAGAAGAAAAGGGAGGTAGCCAAGGGGGAAGGGCGCGGAGACGGCCAGGCGCGCAGTTCTGCGTGCACCGACAACTGGGCAGGGAAGCGCCCCAGGCGCTGACCAGCTCTGGCACCGGCCACCCCTGTCGGCGCACAGGGCGCCGCCCCCGACATCTCCTGATCCAGGCAGGCCCTTGGCCAGTGCGCGCAGCCAGCGCGCCGCTGACCAGACGCCCATCCTGATCCCCCCTGCCCCCCCCCACCCCCTCGCCAATGGGCCTACCTGATCCGGGCCGCCCGACTCCCTGCCCGGCAGGGCGGCGTCCGCTTCCCCCCCCCCCCCCCTCCTCTTCCTTTCAACTGGCCTTTGGGACCGTTAGCCCCCCCTGATCCCGCTGGGTGCCCTGATCCACCCGGCCGCCCCCTACCTCCTAAGCGGGGGCTGGCCCGCTGGGCTGGCCTTTCTCCTCCCTGTCCGCTTCTCCACTCCCCGCTCGCTACCCCCCCTCCCATGGCGACAGCGCCCGGCACTGCGCGGCTCCGGCCCGGTGCCGGGCGCCTGCTCCTTGCCGCCATGGCGGCCCCGCTGTTCTTGGCGCTGCGCGGCTCGGGCCCGCCCCTCGACACTGCGGATCGGCAGCGCAACGCGCTTGCCGGCGCAGGGCAGACTTTCTCCCTGCAACGCACCGGCATCCTGTCGGTCATCGACGGCAAGTTCACGGTTCGCCCGGCTGCCGTGTCTCAGGCTGCGGTTCCCCATGTCTGTGGAGTGGACTACCACGACTGGCACTCCTGGCATCACTCTGGTGGCACACCGTGGCTCTCCTACTTCGTGGTGCTCCTCTTCCTCTCGTGCGTCGACCTGGTCAAGTGGCGCGCCCCTCCCGCAGTGCGTGAGGCTGGTGTTCGCGAAGCGCCGCTGACGGCTACGCCACCGGCCCCTTTTTCCTCCCGGGACTTCACCATTGGGCCCCTGTCCAAGGTGTACCTTTTCCTGCACGTCCCGTTCGGCGCCGCCTGATCCCCGGGCCCCGCCCGCTTGGCCGCGTGAGGCCCCGCCTGCTCTCGCCCCCTCCCTGTCAATTAAAGCCGCGCGCGTCCTTTGGAGCTTTTAGCGGAAGAGGCTCGCTCTCGCCCTGCAGATCAAAACTGTTTGCTTCGCTGCCCCGTTCTTATTTCCTCCCCTCTGGGTGCCTGTGCTCGGAGCGATCCTAGTCTTTTTAACCCTCCGCTGCCTTGGCGGGCATGAGAGTGTTCAGATGGGTAGCGCTGCGCTGCCGGAAGAAGAGAATCGATAATAATCCATCCGTCGCGAGGAGGACGCCCCAAAATGTCCAACATACTTACATTTACGACCAAACATACGCGTTCTCTTCGCCTCACCACGCCGCGCGCGTGCGCGTGCCGGCTTCAGGAGGCCAAGCGGATCCGCAACGCGGATAAGATGCGCCACGCCCTCTCGAGGTCGCGCCCCGCAACCGCCGTCGTGTTCGGAGGCGTGGGGGCGAGGGTCTGGGAGGGAAGCGCAGGCGGGAGTGCGGGGAGGGAGGGCGGACGCAGGAAAAGTAGGATGTAGCCGCGGGAAAAGGAGCAGGAGGGAAGCGGGAGGAGAAGGAGGCAGTGGGGGGAATGATGAGCGGGAGGGATATTGGTGGGTGGAGCTTTGTTGGTTGGTCGGTGCCCCCCTTGGCGGGGTGGCGTGCGGAACCCCCCCGGCGTGGCCTCCTTCTGGCAGGGGCCCGCGCGCCCGAGAGCGCGAGCGCAGGCGACCCCCTGCAGCCCCGCTGCAGAGGCCCACAGGGAGGTGCCGCGGCCCAGACCGTGCCAGGGGCGGCCAGGAGGGCGACTCCTCCGCCAGGGGGGGCAGGCCACGCGGGGCCGCCGCCTGAGCGCACGGCTGCCGAACGCTGGTCAGCGGCGAACGAGGGGGGACACTGAGAAGGAGGAGGCCGTCTCAGAAGGCGGCGGGACTTCTCAGAAACCCTCGCGCCTTCTGAGAACTGTTGCTTGCCTTCGTGGAAGGCTGAGGAAACTTCTCAGACGACTGGGGGGGCTTCGGGGCCTTCTGGCAAAGGTCCGCCCCTTCTCACTTCCCCCCTTGCTCGCCGCCGAGCTGGGCGAGGGTCGGTTGGTGGACAGGGGGGAGGCGAGGCGATCTCAGCGTCTGCCCACAGGGCTGCTGCAACAGGTTGCTGGGCCATTTGGGGGCCCAGCGGTCCAGGGTGTGCCTGCCCGCGGCGCTCGCAGGCCAGCACGGGACAGTGGCCGCCCCTCCTCTTGGCCCTCGACAGGCGGTGCACGCGGCAGTCTGTTTAGCAGGGACCGAGACGCGGTCGGACAGGCGAAACCAGCCACGGCTACGCCGGCCCCTCGATTAGCGAGAGGGGGGAGGGGCGAGGGAGGAGGAACGCGAGGGGAAGGAGGCGCGAGAAGGGAGCAGCGAGGACGGAGGAGGGAGTCAGGAGCAGAGGAGGGACGCAGGAGGGTGGATGAGGAGGATCATGTGGCGGAGGATGAGGAGGAGGAGGAGGAGGAGGAGGAGGAGGAGGAGGAGGAGGAGGAGGAGGAGGAGGAGGAGGAGGGAGGGAGAGAGGGAGGGAGAACATCGCAGGAAAAGAAGAGACATGAAGCACGCACGACAGACGAGAGACGAGGAGGATGCAGGAGGGGGAATAGGGAAGAAGGGAAGGAAGATGAGAAGGACGAATAGGAGAAGGTGGTGGAGGAGGAGGAGGAGGAGGAGGAGGCAGAGTAGGAGGATGAGGAGGAGAAGGAGGAGGAGGTGGAGGGGGAAGAGAACGATAAGGACGAGGAGGAGGAGGACGAAGAGGATAACGAGAGTGACCTGCGATGCGAACTGTCCGCGCCAGGGCGAAGGCGGCGGGCGTGACCAGCAAGCAGCTTGAGGAGGCCAGCCCTTCCTCCTCGTCGTCCTGGTCCCTCCTATTCCGTTGAGGAGGAATGGCCTCCTTCTTGTTTCAGTTTCTCATGTTCCTCCTCGTTCTCCCGGCTGCTCCTCCTTGAGCCCTCGAGTTTTTTTTAAACAACAGCTCATCCTGAAAGGGGGGAGACGATGAGCACGGGGAGGGGTGGATGGTAAGGTCGACGCACGACCTTGATGCCACCAGCCAGCCCCCGAACGGAGAGGGGTGAGAGGAAAAGGAGGATGAGGCGGAGGAGGAGGAAACGGAGGAGGCGGAGGAAGCGGATCATGAGTAGGATGTGCACGGGGAGCACGGGGAGGAGGAGAAGGGTCCTCCCACCCTCCCAGCCCTTCGTCCTTCCCTTATCCCCCCTTCTTCAATTGTCTTGTTCCCTCCCCCCGCCGCTCTCCCGCTACTCTACCTCCACTTCTCCCTCCCCTCCGCTCTGCTCCGCTCCGCTCCGCCATGACCTTCTCCCATGCGGTTCTGGCAGCTTTGCTGTTAAGGCCCAGTCAAATGACCCCCCCCTTTTGTTTGATTATGTGCGTCGCCCGTGCGCCGGCCCTGGTTTACGTTTTCTGTCCTTAATCCCACCCAGGGTGCGCGGGCGACATATGGCGCGACGTCTGGTTTTCGTTGGCGACACATTGGCTGCCCATGCTGGTGCAACAGCAGCCAGCTTTGCAGTCGTGGCGCATTGTAGTTCGATGATCCACCGACGCGCTATGTTTCCCACCCGCGCGCAAAATCATTCGCCAGTGCGTCGTTCCAGGGAATGCGAACCGTAACTGAGGACGGAGACGCGACGCGTTCATTGGGGTCTGTGCGCGTCGTGCCATGACATGGTCGCGTCGCGTCGTGCGACGCGGCGCCATTTCGCCCTGCGCCCCGCCCTCCAATGTCGGTTCGCGCCCCTCCACTTGCCGCCTCCCTCGTCCTCGTCGAACGTACTGCGAGGCTGGTCCTTTGTGCGAATACGTCGTTTGTTTAATCAGGTTCCCGTCCTCTCCCCCTCCCTACTCTCCCCCCTTGTCCTTCCACCCTCCTGAAACCTTTTTGTTCGCCCTCCTCATTTCCGCCGCCTCCCTTCGATCGCCTCCTATCTCCCCCGCCGCCGCTACGCCGTCCCCGCCTGCCCCCTCCTCGCCCCTCCGTTCCCCGTTCCCTGGCTCTCCCCGCCTCGCTTCCCCCCCTCTTTCTTCCCTCAATGATGCATCGGCGGGCGAGACGTCGCTGTGCTGCTTCCGGTGAGTGATGATGAATCATTGTTATCATTTTGCCGCGCTGCGCGCTTCCAGTCGGTTCTTCCGCGCGCTGTGCAAGTCTATGTCGTCAGCTGGTCTTTTCGTGCCCGCAGTTTTCGCGTAAGTGCTTCGCTCTTTTTGTGACTTGAGTGCGCATTCCTGAGTTGTTTCGCCAGCGAGCCGAGGAGTTCACATGCTGTAGAAATTGCACAGCGCCCTTCAGCGATTCGCCGCGACTTTTCGCTCGACTCACCAGCGACTCGAGCGACGCGCGCGCGACGCACGCGCAACGCCCCCGCGATGCGCGCACTACGCATTCCGACCCGCGCGCGACGCACCCCCGCCGGCGCGCGACGCACGATCGACCCGCGCGATGCGCTCGCGACGCACGCGCGCGCGACGCACGCGTGACGCACCTCCGCCTCGCGCCCGACGCACGCGCGCTTCACGCACTTCACGCGCTTCCCGCGCGACGCCCGCGCGACGCACGCGCGTCGCATGCGCGAAGCGCTCTCGACCTTGCGCGCTCTGGCTGTGCCCCAGACTGCACTGCGCAACGGCCGTCGGCGTGCTGTACTCGCGCTGCTCACGAGTGGCAGCGGCTGCGTCTGCAATTGCGTTGGGAACGACGGTATCTCGCCCTTTTTCTTCCCCCCTTCTCCTTCCTCACTCTCCCTCCTCCTTCGTCCTTCCTCCGTCGTCCCCCCTCCTTCCCTCTTTTCCCTAACTCCTCCCCCCCTCCTCCTTCTCCTCCTCCCCCTCCTCCTCCTCCTCCTCCTTCTCCTCCTCCTCCTCCTCTTGCTCCTACTTATCCTCCTCCTCCTCCTCCTGCTTCTCCTCCTCCTCCTTTTTTTCTCCTCCTCCCTCTGCCCTTCCCCCTCCCTCCTCCCTCGTCATCCCTTTCTTCCCCTCGCAATTCCCTCTCTTCCTTCATGTTCTTTCTTCTCCTTCGGGTGCGGCCGCGAGCGGGGCCCCCGCCTTCAGCGAAGGGCCCCGGTGCTGGTGGAGGAAAAAGTGAACTGCGAGGAGGAAAAAACGGGGGGATGGAGCAGGGACACGAGGCGAACGCGGCAGCAGGGGCGGCCGGGAAGGGGAAACTGAGAAACAGGGGGGAGGAGGGAGGGGGCGGGGGCTGTTGTAATGGTCCGGTTGGTGATCGTGGTCGTGGTCGTGGATGTCGTGGTGGTGTATCTTGTGGTGGTCGTGCTGCTGAAGGTGGTGGTCACACTGGTGATCGTGCCTGCGTCGGTCGTGGTGGTGGTCGCGAGAATCGTGGTGGTCGTGGTGGTGGTCGCTGGTGGTGGTGGTCGTCATCGTCGCGTCGGTCGTGGTTGCGGTCGCGGCTGCTGGTAATGATCGTGGTGGTGGTAGTCATGGTGCTGGCGGCGGCCGCGGTGAACTTGACGGCGGCAGCGGGGACCTGTTTGTCTGGCGCCAGAGTGCGTTCAGCAACATCATGGCACTACCAGTTTATAGGGATATGCTAATCTGCCGAGGTCGCCCAGCCACCACACCCTCACCAAAAGACGCGTTGCGAGGGCGACCTGCTTTTTCCAGACGGCGAGCGGCCTCTTCGGCGGGCGTCAAACGAGCGATGCGCGGGCGATCCGCCTCGTGGGTGCCCGCTAAGCGGGCGGCGCACTCACCGAAGGACCCCCTTGCGAAGGCGACTTGCACGCTCGCGATGATGGCCGGCCTTCTCGGCGGCCGACTCGCGGGCGACGCATGCGCGACGCACCCTTTGTGGCGAACTCTGGGAGGGGTCAGCACGCTGGTCGCTGAACTGGGCCTTAGCAAGCTCTGCTCTCCTCATCTTGCTCCTCCCTCGCCCCCCCTTCCCACCCTGTTTTTGTTCCCCCCCTCCCCTTCCTCTCTCCGCCCCCCCTTCCCATCGCCCCCCTCTCCCTTCCGCCGCGTCGCCGCGAGGCCCACCGCCCCGGCGCTCGAGCCGTGCCTTCGGTCGGGCCGGTGGCCGCCATGGCGGCTTCGACCCGTCCTCGTCCCCGTCGCGCCCCCCTGCCGCCCTGGGGTTCGGCCTCCGCCGAAGGCGCTCGGCTTCTCCGCGCGGCGGCGGCCGGCCCTGTCGGCTACGCGCAGGAGAGGCTTTTCGCCAGAGGGGCCTTTGGTGCGGGCACAGCGGGGCCCTTTACTCTCAGAGCCCCGAATCATCAGGGGTAACTCGGGTCAGGGATAACTCGGGTTCCTTTTTCGGGAATCCAAACCCGAGTTACCCCGGACCCGAGTTACCCCGGATAACTCGGGCGTCCAGAGCCCCGAATCATCAGGGATAACTCGGGTCAGGGCTAACTCGGGTTCCTTTTTCGGGAATCCAAACCCGAGTTACCCCGGACCCGAGTTACCCCGGATAACTCGGGCGCCCAATACTCCACGCGATGCGATGGCAGCGTCTTGCGCGCTCGGATTTGACCTCCCCGCGGCCCCCGAACGTCGCGCACCAAATGCCACTTTTGCATGGGGCTCATGCCTGCGTGTGGCCGACCCTCACCCGGGGCTCGGTTGCAGGGAGTTCGGCCGCCTCCACTGCTGAGCAGGCGGCGCCCAGGCCGTCACAGGTGCGCCGTCGCCACCATGGCGTGGGTCGCGCGTGCTCCTCCTGGGCCACGGCCTCCGCGCATGCGCTCGGCGCTGGCTGTCGCGCCCTCCTCCGCGGCCGTGTTCACGGCCTTCCCCAGGCTGGCGGCCTCTGTACCGCGCTCGGCCGCTACGTCGATTGAGGTGCAGGACCCACCCTCCACATGCCTCCTCATCCTCATCCTGCCCTTTCTCCTCATCATCCTGATCCTCCCTTCCTTCCTCCTCGCTAGTGAGGCTGATCCTCGCTCTTTCTCCTCCTCCTCCTCCTCCTCCTCCTCCTCCTCCTCCTCCTCTCCCCTCTTTCTCTCCCTCCCTCTCTATCTCTCTCTCTCTCGCTATTTCTCTTCTCCTCCTCCTGTGCTCCGGGCGCGCGCCCAGTACAACGAGTTCCTGAAGCAGCTGGATATGGAGACGCTGCTGGTCGTGGCCACGCACAGGGCCCCGCCGGGAAGCCGGAGGGCACGCCTCTCTTCGGGAGCACCGTTCGACTCTCTTCTCTCTTCCTCGCCTGCCCCTCGTCCCCTCCCCTCCCCCCCCCTTGTCGTAAAGTCCGCTTACGACGCGCGCCACTCCCTGTTGTCACGATAGCGGTCGGTGTCCGTGCTCTCGGACGCCGCTCCTGGCTCGCCCGCTCGCTCTTCGGCCTTTCTCTTCTCTTCCGGTGCCATGCTCGACCGGACACCCTCCTTCCCCTCTCCTCCTCCTCCTCCTCCTCCTCCCCCTCCTCCTCCTCCTCCTCCTCCTCCTCCTCCTCCTCCTCCTCCTCCTCCTCCTCCTCTTCCTCCTCCGCACGGGCCAGCCGAAGAACCCCCTGAGAGGGGGGGTCCGTGGTTCTTCCGCTCTTCACTGGCACGCCAGCCTTGCCTCCGACACGGCTTCTCCTCCTTCTCCCCCCCTCATACGTTTTGCTTCTCACTTTTCCTTCCTGATCCCTCATCGCCCCTCCTTCTCCTCCTCCTCCTCCTCCCCTGCCCTTCCGTCTTCCCGTCAAACTCATCGAATTTGGCTGCTTGCAAGCGCGAGCTCAACAGCAGCGCGAGGGAGCGTTAGACCTGGTCAGGGTGTTTGGGGTGTTTCTTCTGCGCGGCTGCGCGCGAAGCGGTGGTTCTTTTTGGTACAAGTACCGCCATATCGCCGCAATGTCGCATTGCTGGGCGCGGCTGCATTATGCCGGGTTGGCATGGCACCCTCATTGGCCAGAGGGCCGTGTTCGATGATCGATGATCGGGCCGCGACGGCGATGGCGGCAGACCGTGCGAATGCGCTCATTGCGCGCGCCATGAATTGATGCTGGTGCCTCGCCCCTTTCCCGCTTGGATCTACTGTGCAGTGGCAAGCCGTCGCACACCAGAGTCTTTGGCACCCTGACCCGTTCTATGTCTGCTGTGGGGTCGCGACGTGGGATGCTCGGCGCGAGCGCGGGCGCGGATCTTCGATCCGGGTGGGGCCTCAACACAGGTTTCATCGTTAATGCTTGGGCCCGCCACGAACGCCGAGATCTCGAGGGCATGCGCGAACTCCCTGGTGCCGACTCGTTTACTGAGGCCTCGGGCAGGGTCGTCGCGGGCTTGCCGCGGGCCGAGGCAAACTCGCGGTCGCGGCAAATTTGAGGCCGTGCGCTTCAAGGCCGTGCTATTGCTTCTGCCGTCGAGTTGCAGCTGCCCTCGGGTGCTGCGGCACTCGCGCCGTCGGCGCAGGATGATGCTGCGACCTGACACCACCCTTCACCCATCTTCGCGCAATATCGCCACGTGGGGGGGGAGACGAATACGCGGGTGTTTCTCTCGCGCACGCTCAGTGATTTCAGCGCGCGTGCGCCAGTGCCTGCTCCGCCTGGAGGCATCGCTGAGGTGTAAATTCTGAGCCAGGAAAGAATCATGGAGTAATTCCAGCTAGTTGTAGATACCCGATAGTGTTCTATCTAATTGAACGAGGCTCGGGGAGGCGTGTCCACGGGGGGTTGTCTGGGGGGTTGTCCTGATCCTTGTGGGGTTGCCCAAGGGATTGTCTGGGTCGCGCTGTCTTGCCAGCACGTTCGCATGCCATTATCACACCTACCATCAAATGCATAGCACATCGAGGGAAGTCCAGCTTGAAAAATGTCGCCTCTCTTCCCCCCTTCCCCTCCTGTCCGTTCCTCGTCTATCGCACCCCCTTTCCGCTCCGGTTCGCGCGCCTTCCTTTAGCGCGCTTGCCCAAACAGATGTGCTGACTGGGGTCCCGTTGCGGTAGAACCTAGTTCTTGGTCAAGGGGCCTGCGCTCAAAGACATCCGCTAACATCGGGGGTGGTCTGGCCAGTTTCGCCAGAGACGTCCGCGTAACTCTGGGTTCGGAGATGCTCTGAACTGAGGTGGTCTGGCCAGTTGGCTTGACACATTCTCGCAACTCATCCAGAAACGATGTCCAGACGAGTTGAGGTGAACAGGGAAGTGCGGGGGCAAAGAGGGGGACGGCCGAACCGTGCGAAGGAAGGAAGAGGAGAAGGAGGAGGTTGGATTGATGGATGAGGGAGTGGGGAGAAGGAGGATGAATAGGATGATGACGAGGAGGAGGAGGAGGAGGAAGAGGAGGAAGAAGAGAAAGAGTAGGAGGAGGAAGGAGGAGCAGGAGGAGGGTAAGCAGAAGGGCCAGAGGTCTTTTGGATGCCTCTCGGAGCCTCTATATATCTCTTGAGCGCTTCTTGGTGGCCTCTTGGGACTTCTTGGGGGTCTCTTGGCGGTCCTGGGGGGGCTCTTGGACGTCTTGGGTGCCTCCTGGGGGCCTCTTGTGGGCCTCTTGGGGCCATCGTGAGGCCTCTTGGGGCCTCCTGGGCGCTTCTTGGGGCCATCTTGGAGGACATCGATCAAAGAAGGGGGGAGCTCGTGTTAGCGTTGCCCCCCCGCCCCCCCAGGAGGCCAAAATGGAGCCACAACTCTGAGTAAAACCAATGATTGTGGCTTCCTCGCCGCGTCTGTTTTGGACGCCCTGACCGCTCGCGGAAACCCCCTGTCCAGGTCCAGGGGAGGGGGTAGGGCGCAGGGGTAAACCCCTCCCGAAGGGGAAGAAGGTGAATGGAAGAGGAAACTCCCTAAACCACCTACGGCCAGAGGGCTGGTGGGTTTCTGGGCTCGGAACTGCTGACGTCCCCGCGTCTCTGCGTTCGGAGATGCAGCGCGCGAGGTGGTCCAGCCAGTTCCGCCAGAGACGTCTGGGATCGGAGATACAGCGCACGAGGTGTCTCAGCCAGTTTCGCCAGAGGCATTCTCGCAACTCTTGGTTCAGAGATTCCGCGTGACATGTTCCGGCCAGTTTCGCCTGAGACATTCTCGCAATTCTGGGCTCAAAGATACCCTGACCTGAGGTGGTCCAGACCGTTCCTTCTGAGACGTCTTCAGATGCTGTGCGAGAGATTGTCTGGCCAGTTTCGCTTGGGACGCCCTCGCATGTCTGGGCTCGGAGATGCAGCGTGCGCGGCCAGTGTCGCCTGAGACGTATTTCTGGGCTCCGATATGACCTGACCTGCGGTGGTCCATCCAGGTTCGGTTGCGACATGCCGTGCACAAAGTGATACAGCCAGTTTCGCCTGAGACGTCCTTTTGTTTCTGGCCTCGAAGATGCACTGCGCGCGGCCAGCGTTGTCTGAGTCATGTTCGCAACTCTTCGCACCGAGATGCCCTCATCTCAGTGGTTCGTCCAGTTTCGCCTGAAACATTCTCGCAACTTCTGCCGCCGAACTGTCGCTCGAAAAGGTTGTCTGACACGTGCCGCCAGAGACATTCTCGCATTTCTGGGCTCGGAGATGCTGCGCGAGAGGTGGTCTCACCAGTCTCGTATGAGACATCATCGCAACTCTGGGTACCGAGATGCCTCGCGTAAGAGTTGGTTCAGCCCCGCCTGGGATCCTCGCAACTGGGACCAACGACGCCGCGCGCGATGTGGTCTGGCTGGTTTCGTTTGAGACATTTCTCGCAACTCTGGGTTCCGAGATGCCTCGCGCGAGGTGGTCCAGCCAGTTTCGCCAGTGGGGCTGCTAGGGCTGTCAGGAGGCACGCAAGGAAGCTCACTCCAAGCGTGCCCGCTCGCTTGCGGCGCGCGTTGCCTTGTCCACGTTGCGCCCCAATTCGGATTGTGCCAGTTCTAGATTGTGCATGAAGGAGCGGCTGCTGGCGCGCGGGCAGGCGCTACTCCTTCTCGGTGAAGTATTCCTCGCTGGGGGCAGCGCGGCAGGTTTTTCAAGTCTCGCTGCGCAGCGTCGCGCGCAGCTCCCGAGGCCCCTGATTGACTGGCGCCTTGCCAGGCGCCCGCGGATGCGCGGTGCGCCTGTTGCCCGCTCGCGAAGAACCGCCAATTTGGATTGCTCGAGACGAGAAGGCCGGTCACGTCGACTACGCCTGCCGAGAAGTGTCTCGCGCGCGGCATCGCTTGCCCTGGACCGACAGGCCGTATGCGCACGGGAAGGGAAGCGTGGGATTGCATGCTCTTGTTTCCGCCAGGCCAGCGGTCAAATCGAAGCTTGGGCGCTCCAGGTAGACTTGGGTGCTGCACGCGAGAACGAGCTCGTCGCCATTCGTTGACAGATGGTCTGGCGCAGCGAGATTTAAGCTGATCCGTGGACGGCGGGCCACAGTGCAGTACCTCGGCTGCTCCGCCGATACCATTTTGAAACATTCGCCCGCTGCGGCATGTCGCGTCGGGCGTATGGTGGGTTGCAAAGGACACGTTGCTTTCAAGTGTCGTTTTGAGGGGGGACGCTTGCGCGCGGAGAAGGCGGGGCCGCGCACGGCCGACGCGAAGAGGAAACTGGATGAGGACGACGCAACGCGTGAGGAATACACGCGCTGGCGAGAAATTAGCACCAGGAAAAACGGGTGGATGTGAAGGGGCACTGCGAACCAGAAGAGGGGAAGGGGCCGAACCATGCACCGGAAAATGGGAAGGGTTTGCCCAGGGGGTTGTCTAAGGGGTTGTCCACGGGTTGTCCAGGGGTTGTCCGGGGGTTGTCCAGCTTCAATTTCCTCCTCCCCCTCTTTCTCTTCGTTTTTCTCCTGCTGATGTTCCTCCTCCTCCCGCGCGGGAACAGCGTCAACGATCGTCACGGCCAATTTCGCATGGTGCGCCGTGCGCGTGCCAAGTCGCGCGGGAACCGAGTCAGATACCACCGTTCCGAGGGCTTCCACGTTGTGCCGCATGCGAACCGTGTCGTTCAGGAGGTGATCCAGACACCGATGCGTCGAGGAACACCACGGCGCGCCGCGCGTGAGTTGCTTCGCACGGGGGCCCATTTGGGGACCGCCGCCGCAGAAGTCACAATGGCGCGCCCGCAAAGGAACGACTTCAGGGGCCGCGGCCACCGGAGCCTTTAGCACACCGCGCGAAATCCCACTCGCACATGGAACTTGCCAGCGGCTGTCACACCACAGCCGCTGTTGATGCAATCGCCACAACGATCTCCCCCTCTCGTCATCCCGTTTTCTTTCCTTGTCCTCCCCTCTGCTCCTCTCCTTCCGGCTCGGCTCCGAAGGAAAAATAAGGAAAGCGGAGGAGGGCGAGGAACGGCTGGAGGAAGACGAACCACCGCGACGACGATGACGATGATGGCGGCGGGTGTTGCGTCGGCGGCGCGTGCTGCGGCGCACGCAGCCCGTCGCAACTCTGGGTTCAGAGAGGCCGCGCGAGAGGTGGTCTGGCAATGTCCGCCTGCGACATCATCGCAACTCTGGGCTCCGAGATGCGGCGCGTGAAAGTGTCCAGGCATTTCCGCCTGAGGCATTCCCCGCCTCGGTGTTGTTCGAGATGACGCGCACGGGGTAATCTAGCCAATTTTTCCGGAATTATCTTCGCACTTCAGATATTACATTTACATTGACGCCTCTTAAAGTTAGCCAGCTTTGTTTGAGAGCTCGGGGGGACCTTGAAAGTGGGGGCAGGCGGAGCTGGAGCGACAACCCTACTGAACACCAACGACCTGCCATGCAGAAGCACGAATACCCGACACAGCAACAGAAGGCGCCGAAGCAAGTGCCGCCAGCGAGCCTAGAGGGGGAGGTCCTCCCGAAAGGTGTTCAAGAGGCGAGCCCGAGCCACCTTGGGCCCAAGTCCAGAGCGGTGCCTGACCTGGCCTCAGGCCTATCAGGGCCCGCGATAAAACTCGGAAACGCATCAGTCCCAGGGATTTAGCCCCCAGGGTGGGAGCGGCGGGGCCGAAACTGCAGCCAAACAACGGTAATGACATGCAACGAATGGATGCAATGAAGGCGGCTAGATACATTGACGATGCTACTGTAAAAGTGTGTTTATAAAACGCGTATTTACATTGACGCCTCTTAAAGTTAGCCAGCTTTGTTTGAGAGCTCGGGGGGACCTTGAAAGTGGGGGCAGGCGGAGCTGGAGCGACAACCCTGCTGAACACCAACGACCTGCCATGCAGAAGCACGAATACCCGACACAGCAACAGAAGGCGCCGAAGCAAGTGCCGCCAGCGAGCCTAGAGGGGGAGGTCCCCCCGAAAGGTGTTCAAGAGGCGAGCCCGAGCCACCTTGGGCCCAAGTCCAGAGCGGTGCCTGACCTGGCCTCAGGCCTATCAGGGCCCGCGATAAAACTCGGAAACGCATCAGTCCCAACCCCATCAAATCGAGACTGGCATACATGCCTAAACACCAGCCTTCAGCCAAATAAGGGAGGGAGGGAAGGGTTCTTATCTATGTTGTGCTCCAGCCCCCCTGTTTTATGTAAAACCCCCGGTCCAATTCTTGCTCTATGTTCTGTTCAGGAGTACAGGTGAGGACAGGGGGCGCATCAACGCGCCTCCAGGCACACTCCGGCTATATCAAGAGATAATCATAATTATCACGATCCGCGAGCCACTCTCGTCTTGCGGCTGTGACGGGCTCGGGATGCTGTGCTCGAGCGACCCGTCGTCAGCACCCGCCCGCCGTCAAAGCAGGGGATCTCAACGTGCGTCTCCTGCACCCCCGCCAGCTCCTCCAGCAATTGCTTCGCCAGGGGAGTCTGAGCGGCGGGGGACTCCTCGATGCACGTCATCAGCGCCTCGGCCGGCCTCGCCCAAAAGCTGGTGCCCGCCTTCACCTGCTCCTCCGACATCTTCGCGAGCTGGCTGACGAGCACATGCGCCTTCGTGTAGCGTGCCAAGGCCGACGTTGTCTGCCACCTGCCCTTGCGCCTAGCCGCCTCCAAGCAACCGCCGCCAGCCACGAATGTGGCCGCCCCTGAGTGCCGAATGGCATGGGGTGGCCCCATGCCAGCGAGGCCCTCGTCCTTGAGCGCCTTGTGCCACTCGCGCCTGAACCTGTCCTGCGAGACGGGGAAGACGAGGTCCTTGCGGGCGCAGCTCCGCAGCAGGGCCCGCACCACGGCCGCGGTCACCGGCCACGAGAGCACCACGCCCTGGTTGGCGCCCGTCTTGACCTTCTCGCCCCTTTCACGCCTGCCGAGGGTGAAGGCCAGCTGCCCTCCTGGCCCCTCGGAGACGTCCTCGGCCCTGAGCTGGCCCCAGTCCTGCTCCCTGAGCCAGCCGTCCAGCTGCGTGAGCACCGCCGAGCCCTCGATGAGCCTCCCCGTGCGGAACATTCTGCTGATGACCAGCCCGACCGCCTCCATGGGAACAGGAGCGCCTTCCCCCAATTCGCCGAGCCGTGCCCACGCCTTCAAAGCTCTCGCCGCCGTGGGCAACCGGTCCCGGTGGTCCTGGAAGACGTGCATGAACCCGTTGAACAGGCTATTGCCCCGCCCGAACCCGAGCCGGCGCACGTAGCACATGTCCGAAATGTAGTCTGCCAACGCCTGGTCCCTGGCCTCGTAGGTGGTGAAGTCCAGCTGGTTCCGTTTGACGTCCACCAGGAACTCGCGCACAGCCTTCTGGTAGACCAGGTTTGTCGAGTCATCCACGGCGTGAATGACCAGGCGGTTCGTATAGCGCAGCTTGTCATGCTGCGCCTCCTCCCACGCCCGCGCCCCCTTCTTGGCCAGGGGCGGCTGCGCGCTCGCTCCTCGCGGCCTGGCAGACCTCGGACTCGGACTGTCCTGGTAGCCCACGGCACCTCCTCGCGTCACCAGCGTCGCGAAGACTACAAGTGCACTGACCCAGCGGCTGGGCCTTGATGGCCTCGATGCTGATGCAAAAGCCGCTGCAGCCGCTGAGGCACCCCCCGAGCCACGTGCAACTTGACCGTCTCCTCCGCCGCGCCGAAGGGCAGCCCCCTCGAGGGCCCGTCCGCCAGGTTCAGCTCCGACGGCACCCAGCGGTAGTAGCCTCTGATCCTGCACACCATCTGGATGATCCCCGCGATGCGGCACAGGTGCAGGACGTCCTTCGCCGAAGAGCGCCCCTTCTGCAGCGCCCCCAGCGACACCAGCGAGTCCGTGAAAATCAGGATCCTGTGCCCCCATGCCTGCGATGTCCTGCTCAGATGCCTCAGTGTGGCCACCACCGTCCGGGACCGTCCGCAGCTCCAGGATGTTGTTGTGCTCCTGGTGCCCCCACTTCCCGCAGAAGAGGACGTGCCAGTGGTGCTTCAGCCACACGGGCCTGAGAGGCATGGTCGTCCCCGTCGCCTTGGCGATCTGTGTCCGGCCTCCTCGCAGCCTCAGCCGGGCACCCGCTGGTATCGTTCCCCACGCGGGCTCGAGCTCCTTCATGATCTCGGCATAGCACCTGCAGAGCTCGAGTGGGTACGCGCATGCCAGCTGTGTCCACCTGAGCCCACATGGTGACTTGCCCCTCAGCTCCTGGTGAGGCCTCAGCGTGCGGCTGCAGCAGCGAAAGGTACCTGCACACCTCCTCGCCAGCTTCGTCATCTCCTTCACGCTCGTGACAAAGCGGTGGGCTTCTTCCAGACCTCGCCAAACATGCAGTAGTCCAGCTCCACCCTCCAGACGTCCGCCTTCAACAGCACCTCCACCAGCGGCGGGAAAGCCCAAATGTAGCTCCCAGCAGGGTTCTCCAAAGTGAAGGGGATCGCCAGCGTCACGCAGCCCTTCAGCACCTCCACCGCCACCAGGCACAGCAGGTTCCCTTACTCGAGCTTGGTCTGACTTGATCCGTCCAGCGCGGGCAGACCCCAGATGCACTCGGTTGACCTCAGAGGCGGCACCCGAGCTTTCGAGAAGGTGGCGCAAGGCGGCGCTATGTGAACCCACCAGTACCACCCCTGACGCAGCCTCCTCAGCAGCAGCTCCAGGTTCTCGCATACCAGCACGTCGTACTCGGCCCCCTCCGAGATGTCCCACGCCTCCCCCCAGGAGTTCGTGAGCTCCTTGACGGCATCCGGCAACCTCGACGATCCCGAGAACAACTCCAGCACCCCCGGGCGGCCAGCCTGGGGTCGGGCCGGCAGGTCCTCCTCGTCGCCTTCGGCCTCCACCGTCCTCTCCACCTCGGTGTACACATCCTCCACCAGAGGGCCCCAGAGACCTTCCGTTCCCCGTGCCGCTTCCGCTCTCGCCTCCTCGGGATCGCAGTCGCAGGCCAGGGCTCCATATCCGCTCTCCGAGGCGTCCGTCATGTACGCACGTGGCCACCAGGGGGCCTCCAAGTCCGCCTCCATGTAGATCGAGAGGCTGACCAGGGCCGCGAGCTCGCTCTTGACGATCTCGGGCAGCCTCCTCGGCACGACCGCCTCCTCCAGCTCCCAGCTCCGAACCCATCTGTAGGTGTCGTCCAGGATGGCGAACGCGGGCCTGAACACCATCATGGTCCACGTCCAATGGCCCACCAGACTCGACAAGACTGCTGGCTGAGCAGCGTCCTCCATCAGCAGGGCCTCCGTCGCCAAGACCAGCTCCGCCAACTTCTTCGTCTGGACCCTCAGGACGTAGGGCCTGGCCGTAGGTATCGTGAGTCCAAGCCCCGCGCTGAGCCCCTCTCCCCAGTCCTCCTTGCGGATCGCGAGGCCCTTGCTGTTCAGGAGCTCTTTCACCTCCTCCTTGTCCTTCACGATGTCCTCCTCCTCGCCTGGGCCCTTCAGAGTAAAACCGATGTAATCGTCGGTATAAAGCATCAGGATGAGCTTCACCGCCACCTCCTCGGCCGTCTCGTCCTCCACCGCCTCGGTCACGCTTGGGGGGGGATCCCCTTGCTGCAACGAAGGTCGAGTAGTTGACGTCGGGCTCCGAAAGCTTGGGGTCGGCTTCCCATAGGTAATACTCGGCGCCCGCAGTGACTCGAAGCTCGCTTCCAGGCAGGTGTGTGCCAAGAAGACCGCCCAGGCCGAGCCCATCACCAGACTCGCCGCTCCAAGACCGATCTCCGAATCCAAAGGCACCTTGAACTTCAAGCCCTTCTCCTGCCCGTACTGGTACAGCTCCCGCGGCGACACACCCTCCACGACAAAGAACTCCGGCAGTTCCGAGCCCCAGTGCAGTCGATAGAACCAATCAGGTACGTCGCCCTGGAATGAGAAGAGCCGCCGCCCATGTAGGATCACCTCGTCCAATTCCAACAAAACCAGACCTGCGGGACTCCTAAGCGGCACCCACGGCGGCTCGTGAAAAAGAACGTTGACCTTCCTGCAATCCCAGATCAAGCGGCTCTTTAGCACTTCCCCTGAGTCGGGGTCGACGTCCTTGGCCACCGTCAACAGACCTACCTTCTCCTTCACCTCCTTCACGTAGTCGAGCTTCCCCGCCTGGTACATGCGCGACAGGAGCTCCAGCTTCTCGGTCCTGCTTCTCAGCGCCGGGTCCGAGTAGCTCTTCGTCTTCTCGTATCGCTCCCAGTCCACCTCGCCAGGGCTCTTGATCATCAGCTTCTGGCACGAGTCGATATAGCTGCCTGCACAAGCCGAGAGGTCCTGGACACGAAGAGGCGTCGTACCCGGGTTGGGTAGGGAGACCTGACCAGCTCGGAGAGGGCACAGATCCCCCTTCTTGTATCTTGCCACCTTCTTCTTCTCCATCTCCATCTTCCTTACCGTTGTGAAGTAGCCGCTGCCCGCCGTCTCCTCGAGGCGGCAAAGAGCCCCCTTGCCGTCGCTGATGGTGCCCCGGCCCGCCCGAACGGCGTGCCGGTCCCAGATGTCGCTGATGATCCTCTTCTGGAGCGGGCTGCTCGCTGTCCACCTCTCCTTCGCCACCTCCTCCGTCTTCAGTGGCGATGGGGTACGCCAGCCACTCGCACAGCCCGAAGCCATGCTCTTGATCGCCGAGACCGTCCTCGCCACCCTCCTCCACGTAACACGCAGGCTGACAGAACTCAAACCCGCACTCGATCTCCTCGTACTCAGTGGAAAGGGGAGGTCGGGAAGTGTTCTCAGCGGGTCGCGCTCTCGAGGATCCATTCACGACGTCTGGGAAAGCTCCCACCTGGTGACCTGCACCACGACGCACTGGTTGACTTGCCTGCGGCAGTGGAGCCTCGAACAGGTCGACGTCGACCTCCTCGGACTCGAAAATCGCCTGGGCGGAGAAGCCCTCCCAGGCACGCTCGATGAACACCCAGCCCAGCAGGCACACGAAGAACCCGATCAGGATGACGGCCTGAGGCGGGCGGCGAGAGGTCGCCGGCCCCCCCAAGCAGCGTGGCGTGGTGCCTGTAGCACGCTCTTGGCCAGTGGTTACCACGATCGCACCGGCCGCAACCTATTCGCCGTCGGCACCGCCTGCCCCGCCGCCACCTGCGTTCAGGTGCTTGTTGAGGGTCGCGCGGCGCCTTAACTTCTCCAGAACCTCCTCGTCGGCCTTCAGGTTCTCGCTGTCACGATCTCCGTCCAGCCTCAGGTACTCCTCCGCCAAACTCCAGTCGACCTTGGACTTCCACTTGCCGCCGTTCTGCTGCTTGGGCCTCTGCCAGTCGGCCCTGCACTGCACCCGCTCGTAGGCCTTCCAGATCGAGTAGAGCCGCAAACAGGTCAGCTCGGACGCCTGGCTGTTGAAAAGCGCGTCGTGCTCCCCCGAGGTCATCATGCGGTCCAGCACCATGGCCAACATGTTCACCTCGTTCGCCACCGACGCGCCCTGCAGCTCCTTGCTGCGAAGCCACTCCTGCGTCTCGACGCGCGCCGTCCTCCCTCCACGGTAGAGCTTCGCCAGCACCGTCGGCGCGACCCGAGTCCGGACCCCGCAGACCTGACCGCCCACCGCGGGCCGGTACTGCTGCAGCACCGTCAGGAGGCTGTCCTTCGGGTTGGCCGACTCCAACTTCAGCTGCACGATCTGGTCCTTCATGGGATCGTCGAGCTCGGCGCCAATCTTCTCCCACGAGCCGCTGTTCCCGCTGCTGCTCACGGGCGTCGCCGAGCCCGCCGTCGCCCTCGCCGAGTTCCTCGCCACGACCCCCTCGTGCTCGTTCAGCTTCCGAATGAACGCATCGATGTCGCCCCCACTCGGCTCCGACCCGCCAGGCGTCCGAGCCCCCTCTGGGGACTCCTCCCGACGCGAGGTCTGACGAGCGGGCGCCTGGGCAGGGGGCGGCACTGGCAGCCTTGCCTCGGCCTCCTCGCGCATCCGGTCCTTCAGGTCGACCACCGCTGAAGCCAACTCCGCTTGACCCCTCGCCAGCTCCGAGAACAAAGCCTTCGCATCGGGTTCGTCGTCACTGTCGCTCATATCTCGTCCCCCGATGATGGCCGTCCCGTCGTCACTGTCGCTCTCACTGTCAGAACTGTCCCCTCGACCCTCGCCACCGTGGGTGTGGTACATCCAGATCATGTAGCCCGCCACCGCGATCCCACCGACGGTGCAGGCGATCTTCTCCAGGTCCCCGTTCTCGTACATGTCGTTGGCCAGCTCCATCACGGACTACAGGTCCTCGAACGCCTGGAAGCCCGCCTTCACGGTGTGGTATCCGCTGCTCAGCCAAGAGCCCAGCTCCAGGTAGCGCCACACACGCCACCCAAGGAACGCCGCCGAGCCCCAGGCACCGGCGGTGCGGTAGCTCCAGCCCGCCACAGCGGCCGTGCTCACCCCCTTGAACATCCAGCTCGCCATCGCCGTCTTGGAGCTCGACTTCTTCTTCTTCTGGGCGTGCTTCACCTTCTCCGTCCGCGCCTCGGCCTCCTTCAACTCCGAGCGAGCTATCAGACGCTCGGATGCGATCAGCGCAGCATCCCGCTGCTTCTCGGTGAGGCCCGGGTGCTCCGTCCACACGATCCCTTGCTTTGGCTTGCTGAGCGCGAACTTCTTGTCGCGGACGTTCAGCACCACCCGCTGCGTCGGGTCCACCGCAGTCCACACGGTGGACTTCGCCCCCCCGACCTTGGTGATCAGGAGGAGCACCACGCCGGTCGGCTTCGTCTGCGACAGCAGGTACAGCCGGTTCCAGCGCGCCCACGGCGCCATGTAGCTGGGCCGAGTCCCCTTGAACAGCTCCTCCGCGCCGTCCTGCCCAGCGGGCGCCGAGAAGAGCGGCTCGCTGTCGCTCTCGCCCTCCTCCGCGCTGGCCTCCCACAGGCCCGGCAACAGCGCCTCCCACTCGCTGGCCACGATCGCCAGCGCCAGGGCCCACCCGACAGGCCCAGCACGCGCCGTGGCGACGCGAGGCCACGCGGCGCGGCGCGCCTGTGGCAGGGGGCGGCCCTCGCCGCCCTGGGTGGCCCACGCCCGCGGCGCCGCAGGCCGCGGCGGGCACGGGCCAGCGGCCGCGCAGCAGGGCCCAGCGGGGCCCCGATCGCCCGCGAGCGCGCGGGCGCCTCGAACACCTGAAAGGCTGGTGTGCTCGAAGGCTCGAGAAAAGGCGGGGCTGCCCGCCTCTCAAACCCCTCGAGCCGAAACTGCAGCCAAACAACGGTAATGACATGCAACGAATGGATGCAATGAAGGCGGCTAGATACATTGACGATGCTACTGTAAAAATGTGTTTATAAAACGCGTATGACCTGAAGTGGCCCGGCCAGCATCGCATGAGACATCCTCGCAACTATGGGTTCGGAGATGCCGCGTGCAACGTGTTCAAGCCAGTGTCGCTTGAGATGTCCTCGCAACTCTGGGCCCCAATATCCCCTGACCCGAGGTGGTGCGGACCGTTTCTTTTCAAATATCGTGAAATGCCGCGCGAGAGTTGTTGTGGCCAGTTTCGCGTGAGACGTCCTCGCAGCTCTGGGGTAGGAGAGGGCGCATGCGAGGTGCTCCAGCCAGTTCCGCCTGAGGTATCCTCGCGACTCTGTGCTCCTCTGCTTTAACCTGCGGTGGTCCAGCCAGGTTCGTCTGCGACATGCCGCGCACGATGTTATCCAGCCCATTTCGCCTGAGACATCCTCGCGACTCTGGGCTCAGAGGTGCCGCGTGCGACGTTTTCAAGCCAGTGTCGCTTGAGACGTCCTCGCGACTCTAGGCTCCCATATCCCCTGACCCGAGGTGGTGCGGACCGTTCTTATTGAAATATTGTCAGGTGCCGCGCGAGAGTTGGTGTGGCCAGTTTCGCGTGAGACGTCCTCGCAGCTCTGGGGTAGGAGAGGGCGCATGCGAGGTACTCCAGCCAGTTCCGCCTGAGGTATCCTCGCAACTCTGTGCTCCTCTGCTTTAACCTGCGGTGGTCCAGCCAGGTTCGTCTGCGACATGCCGCGCACGATGTTATCCAGCCCACTTCGCCTGAGACATCCTCGCGACTCTGGGCTCAGAGGTGCCGCGTGCGACGTGTTCAAGCCAGTGTCGCTTGAGACGTCCTCGCGACTCTAGGCTCCCATATCCCCTGACCCGAGGTGGTGCGGACCGTTTCTTTTGAAATATCGTGAAATGCCGCGCGAGAGTTGGTGTGGCCAGTTTCGCGTGAGACGTCCTCGCAGCTCTGGGGTAGGAGAGGGCGCATGCGAGGTGCTCCAGCCAGTTCCGCCTGAGGTATCCTCGCAACTCTGTGCTCCTCTGCTTTAACCTGCGGTGGTCCAGCCACGTCTGCGACATGCCGCGCACGATGTTATCCAGCCCATTTCGCCTGAGACATCCTCGCGACTCGGCTCAGAGGTGCCGCGCGCGACGTTTTCAAGCCAGTGTCGCTTGAGACGTCCTCGCGACTCTAGGCTCCCATATCCCCTGACCCGAGGTGGTGCGGACCGTTCTTATTGACATATCGTCAGGTGCCGCGCGATAGCTGGTATGGCCAGTTTCGCGTGAGACGTCCTCGCACCTCTGCAGCCAGTTCGCCTGAGGTATCCTCGCAACTTTGGGCTCCTCTGCTTTAACCTGCGGTGGTCCAGCCAGGTTCGTCTGCGACATGCCGCGCACAATGTTATCCAGCCCATCTTGCCTGAGACATCCTCGCAACTCTGGGCTCAGAGATGCCGCGCCAAAGGTGGTCTGGCCAGCTTCGCTTCCGACGACGTCGCGACTCTAGGCTCCGAGATGCCGCGTACGAGGTTGTCCAGTTAGTTTCGCCTGAGATAATCCCTCGCAACGTCGGACTCCGAGATACCGCGCACGAGGTTTTCCAGGTAGTTTTGCTTGAGACATCCTCGCAACTTCCTGGGCTCCGATCCACTCTGACCTGAGGCGGTCCGGCCAGCTTCGCATGCAAGGATGCCAGCGCGAAGTGGTCCGGCAAGTTTCGCCTTAGACATCATCGCACGCCTGGGCTCAGAGGTGCCCTGACCAGAGGTGTTCCAGGCAGTTTCGCCCGAGACATCCTCACAGCTCTGGGTTCGGAGATGCCCCGCGAGAGCTGGTCTGGCCCGTGCCGCCTGAGACATCCTCGCAACACTGCGCGCTGGCCACTCCCTGAATGGGAACGGTACTCTCGCCTCAACGCGGGCCACATCCTCATTGGGTTGCCGCTCGAGTGCCAGCCACATCCGTGATTGGGAACGGTGCTCTCGCCCCGAGCTCTGGCCACATCCCCGGCTGGGATATTGGTGCTGTCGCCTGCGCGCTGGCCGCATCCGTCATCATTAGGCGCTGTGCTCTCGCCTCAGCGCCAGCTACATCTCCAAGTGGGTAGTGTGCTGCCGCTCGAGCGCCAGCCACAATCACATGCTGGGACGCTTGTGGTATGCATCTTGGAATGGTTATCCGGGGGGTTGTCCGGAGAGTTTGTTTGATAACATGTTTTCCATTGAACGGAGTGCCCAGGAATTTCAGGACATGACTGCTAGGAGGTGAAGACTTCCTGATCACATTGCGAAGCATCCATCGTCTGAAGATGTGCATCTGGTGTGACATGTAATTCCCGTTAAACTGCAAGCACGCGGTCCGAAATCTTTTGCCTGGTTGTGGGCGCGGTTGCGGGTGCTATTGTGGTTGACCCTGGCCCAAAATGTGTTGCTCGATTGCGGTTGCGGGTGTGGTCTCGGGAGCATCCGGCTCAACATGTGTTGCCTTGTTCCGGGTTCGGGAGTGGTTGCGGGTGCCCGCGGCCCAAATTTGTTGGTTGGTTGCGGTTGCGGGTGCGATTGCGGGCATGTTGCCCAAGATATCTTGTTTGGCTGAGAGTGCGAGACCAGTTGTTCGGGCACTTGCGGACACATGCAGCCCAGCATGTGCCACCTGGCTGCGATTGCTGGTGCATTTGCGGGATCGGTTGCGGATGTACGTGTGTGTGTGTGTGTGCGGTTGCGGATGTCTAAGGCCAAGAGTTGTGTTGCGGTTGCGGCTGCGGGAGCGGCTGCGCGGGCACGTGCCCCAAGAGGCTTTGCCCGGTTGCGAACTGCAGGTGCGACCCTTGCGGCCGCCAGGACGCCCCGCCCTCTCGTCGCCAAGAGGGCAGCCCGCAGCGCAGCGCGCGCGCGCAGGACGCGCGGAGCACCGCGGGAGGCGCAGATCCCCGCGCGCGCGGACCGCCGTCGTCGTCCGCGGGGCGCTGCGAGGCCGAGAGCGGGGCCCTCAAGATCGCCATCGGGGCGGCCCGCGGCGGCGGCGTCGAGTGCGAGGCTCTCGAGGCAGCGCCCCCCCCGCGAGGTTCGAGGAGCCAGCCTGTCCAGGATCGATGTTTTCGAGAGGCTCGATGCTCTCGGGGATCGGGTTTCCAGTGCAAGACTCTCGAGGCCGCCCCGCCGCGAGGCTCGAGGATCGAGGTTCGAGGGTCGACGTGGATTGAGGTTCGGGGATCGCAGAGCATGGCGCGAAGGGGTTCGAGGTTCGAGGCTCTCCAGGATCGACGCTACGCTCAAGGATCGAGGATGTCTAATCGGCGCCCCCTCCAGGGAGGATCGAGGTTCCAAGTTCAAGGGCCGAGATTGTTAGTGGTGTTCTATATCCAGCTGCCTGCGGCAAGTTCCGCCACCGTTCCAGCGCAGTCAGACGGTTATAGCAGGTGGCACCCCTCGTTTTTATTCATCTGGTGGGATCTCATTGCTGGGCCGTCTTGGAGCTATCTTTGGTTCCTGTGGAGACGTCCTGGGGCCCTCTTTGGACCCTGTTTCAGCCGCGTTCGGCCCATCTCGGCTGTCTGTTGGGGCTGCCTTCAGAGCCTCTTGGGGCCTTCTTGGGCCATATTTGGTCTCTTCTGTGCAGTTCTGGGCAGCCTGTCAGGTTTTCGTATGGCCCAATCTGCGCTCTCTTTGCATCCGTTTGTTTCTTCGGATGCCCTTTTGGTATCATCTTGAGCCGAGGGGGCCGGGAAGCGCAACATGCACAACAGCTTGAAGGGTTCCTTCATGTTTTGACTAATGTTGGCTTTCGTGGAACGCCTGTTGGCATTCTCTTTAGTTTAGTGGAAGCCTCGTCTTGTCTCGTTGGCGCCTCTTGGGGTGTTCTCGGGGATTGTTGGGTGGTTCTTGAGGCAGTGAACTGCCGTCTCGGCGGCCTTGGTGGCCTCCCTGGACCATGTTGGAGTCGATTCTCCCGAAATTAGTGTACAATCCGCACCGCGGACCCAATTTCACCGGGCCCTTCCAAAGCGCTAACTTTGAAATAAATCATGCCTGCCCCAGCTCCATTGACGATATAATATTGACGATTTCGGGGCATGGCCATTCTATACATCCCCATGGATTCCCGAAGGTAGCATGGCAAACAGGGCATCGCAATGATCCCCGAAGAAACCTGGGCGAAGCTAGAACCAAACCGTGGATTTGACACGCACTTGCCTGTGGGATTGAATACTCCTCATTGGCAGAAGGGATGAGGGAAGGATTGAGGGTAGGATCCGACAGCGCGATGTCAAAGCGTGGTGTTCTCTGGATGGCCGCAAGCGTCGGATGCGAACTGCACGACGTGATGTTACAGCGTCGTGTCACAGTAGGGTCGGTCATAGCGTGTCCAATTGAGGTGTCACAGTGGTATCTATCGCAGCGTGGTGTGACCGTGGTGTCAGGAATAGCGCGGTGCCACACAATGGTGTCAACGACGCCAGGCCGAAACTTCACGCTGTGTAGGGACGCCTCTCTGTGACATCACTCTGTGTAGCTCTCGTCTGCGACAACACGCTGTGCAGCGACTTTGCGTTGTGTAGCCCGCCGCGGCGACACCACGATGCGACATCACGCTGTGTAGCCCGCAGCCTGCAAGCGGCCGCCACGTATCCTGTGCCGCGACGGCGACACCGCGCTGTGACATCACGTTGTGTAGCCCGCGGCGTCAAGACCGCGCTGTGGCATCATTCTGTGTATTTTGCCCTCGCGAGACCACACCGTGACATCACACTGTGTAGCCTCCGGCACCACGCTGTGACATCAAGCTGTGGGATCCGCGGCGGCGTCACAACGCTGTGACACCACGCTGTGTAGCCCGCGGCGCAGACCCAACGGTGTGGCATCACGCTGTGTAGCCCTCTATGGGGACACCACGCTGAGACATCACGCTGTAACCCGAGACGGGCTTAGGACGCTGTGGCATTACGCTGCGTGGCTCACCGCGACCTCAATTCGCCTTGACATCACGCTGTGTAGCCCGCAGCCCGCACGCGTCCACGTCTTGCAGCCAGTGGCTGCGGCATTCAAGCTGTGGAATCACGCGAAGCAGCCCATTTCGGCGACATCACGGTGTGACCTCGCGTTGCACAACCCGCAGCTTGCAATCGGCGGCCCCGTCTTGCAGCTCGCGGCGGCGACTCCACGCTGTGACATCACGCTGTGCACCTCGCGGTAGCGACACCACGGTGTGACATCACGCTGAGTGGTCCGCGGCAGTGACACCACGCTATGGCATCACGTTGTGTAGCCCGCAGCCCGCACGTTTCGGCAACGTCTTGCAGCCCGCGGCGGCGAGACCACGTTGTGACATTACGCTGTGCAGCTCGCGGCGACGACACTACGGTGTGACATCACGCTGCATACCCCCTTTGCGGCGACATCACGCCGTGACATCACGCTCTGTAGTCCGCAGCCCTCAAGTGGCGGCCATGTTCTGCAGCCCGCGGCGGCGAGACCACGCTGTGACATCACGCTGCGTAGCCCACTGCGTTCACAGCATACTGTGATACGGTGACACCACGCTGTGACATTACGCTGTGTAGCCAGCGGCGGTGACACCACGCTGTGGCATCGATTTTTGCAGGTCGCATCCCGTAAGCGCTGGCCACGTCTGGCAGTCGCTTGCGGGCCGCGAGCTGCACAGAGTGATTTCGCAGCGTGGTGTCACCACCGCGGGGTACACGTCATGATATTGCAGCGCGATCTATCATCCTTATGTTGCCTTTTCCTTTTCAGTAGCAGTCCCCCCGTGGCGAAGATCTACAATCAGCCCGGGCAGTGGGTACGTTCACCAAGTCCCTCCCTGAACTTGTTCTGGATGCTCGGAATTGTTTCTGGGATGTGTTGCCGAAGTGCGATGGGAACCGTATAGACTTTGCCACATCTCTCTCTCTCTCTCTTTCTCTTGCTCTCACCTTTTCTTTCGATGTACGCCAGAGCGTCCAGTAGGGCCCTGCCGGCCACGGTGGTGGCATCCATCGAGCAGAGAGGGATCTCACCCCCCCACCCAAGGTTGCGGCTCCTCCTCAGCCTCTTCCTCCTCCTCTTTCTTCCTTAATGCGCAAGGGCTCCTCTTCCCCTTCATTCTCTCACTCCTCCCCTCTCGCTGGGGGCTGTTCCCTCGCCCCAAGGAGTGCTGAGAATCTGTGCACGCTGCCAGTGCCGTGCGGGCGGTCGCTGCCGTGGCTGGCCCCTGTGCCTAGCCGTGGGCTCCTGGAGCGCTCTGGATACTGAGTCCTTACCGCCTCGCGAGCTCGCTGCGGTGCTCCCTCGCAGCTCGTCCAAGTTCAGCTCGGTGTCCTCCTGTGGCCCTGGGTCCCTGGCCGCCCCGCCCCCCCCACCCCGGCCCTCGGCCCCAGCCGCAGAGGTGGCGGAGAAGAAGCTGGCCGAGCTGGAGGCCGGGGCGCTGCGGGGGTGGGGAAAGGAGGGGAGGGGGGGGAAGGGGGGCGGGGAGGACGAGGGATTAGGAGGATGATGGCCTCCGCCTCCTCCTCCTCCTCCACCTCCTCCTGCTCCTTCTTCTTCTCCTCCTCCTCCTTCTCCTCCTCCTCGCCCTGAGGCGGGCGGCTGTGATCACCCGAAGTGGGGGCCCCAAGTAGGGGGGTCCAGCAAGGAGCAAGTGCCTTGGCGCGTGCCCTGTGCTTGGGGGGCCCGTCGCGCAAGGTGGCGACACTGTGCGGGGCCCCAAGGAACTCGTGCCAGCCGTGTTCTCGTCATTCGCGTTGCCCCCCTTAGCCTCCACTCACACACTGCCCGTCTCACATGCCTAGGCATCCGTGCACGCATGCGCACGCGCACCCACACGCACCCACTACACACAAACACACAAACAAACAAACAAACAAACAAACAAACAAACAAACAAACAAACAAACAAACAAACACACAAGCACACAAACACGCAAACACACAAGCACACAAACACACAGACACACCCAGACACACAAACACACACGAACACACGAACACATAGACACGCAACCACACAAGCACACAACACACAAACACACGCACACACACACACACACACACTCAACCACACAAACCCACACACACAAACGCACACTTACACACAGACACACAAACATACTAACACGCATAAGCACACACAACAAGGCAACATACACACAACAGACACAACCACACAAACACACAAGAACACAGACGCAGCAACGCACAACACACACAACGCACACAACACACAACAAACAACACACAACACAACCCACACACACAGCTCTCAACACACACACACCACACAACACACACCGCACACCACACACCACACGCCACACAGTTCACAGCACACTACCCACGACACACAACTCACCACACACCACGCACAACACACAACATACCCCACACCAAACACCACCCACCGCACACCACGCGCCACACACCACGTACGACACTCCACACACCACACACCACACACACACACACACTTTTTGGCGGCTGCGGGCTCGCGCGCAGCGACGAGAGAGTGCCCACCCACAACACACAGAAACCACACACACACACGCACTGCAGCCACATGCGGCGCGCAGAACTGACACGCATTGTGATGCGATGTAGAAGTACCCCTGCAGCTCCATGACCACACGACCGCCACACTGGCATATGAAATACCACCAACCGCGTATATGCCCCTGCCCGCGGAAGCAGGCAACGTAACATATTCAGGTAGGCGCACACCCCGGAATCCTCAGTTGGACCATGGCGCGCTGCACCGACGTGGGGTGCAACGGAACGTGCCGAAACACAGTAGATGTGGGAACGGCAAAAGGGAGTACCCCCTTCAGTTGTAGAGTAGAATTCAGGGGAGGTGCCTCGGGTTCCTGCCATACGTTCGTAAAGTCCTTAGTAGCACAAGTATGGCAAAATGGTCCCTCCGCCACGGGCGCACCAGGGGCCTGGGGACAGACATTCCCCCTGTCACCTTTCATTTTCTGGGTTGCAGTTCGACATGGATGTAGCATAGCAGCCAAGCCGAAATGTGTCAGACAGAACTGCTCGGTACTCTCGTTCTGGCTCAAGGCTGGACCTGAAGTGTCAGCGCTCGGGTTTCCCCGTTTACGGCCGAAGCGGCCGCGTTCGATGATGTTGGTACCTAATCTTGCATTTGCATGTGGCACTGCGGAAGGGAATACAATTCTCTCTGGGTACTGGCGCCGAGGTCTGGAGGCCCAAAGAAACCTCAGAGGCCAACAACACGCCTCGCATATGTAGAGGCACGCGGCGCGAGAACCTTCACGCCCAAGCGCGGCACAAACGAGGAATGCCGAGAGGGGGGGGGCAACGCAGCCGCTCAGACCGCGAGGCACAACGCACGACAAATCTTCGCACCCCAAGGCAAGGACGGAGTCCGTCGGACCAACGGCAGGTAGGAAGAGGGGGAGGACCTCGGGCCCAACCGGCTATGGACCGGGAGGAAAGAGAGGAGGAGGTGGCGGAGGCGGAGGAGGAGGAGGAGCCATCGCAAGTGCGGCGCCGGACAGTGCTGGCAGGGAGAGGAAGACGAGAAGAGGGTGGAGGGATGGGGAGAAAAGGGAAGTCACGCACGTGCGGCACCCGCCAGTGCGGGCAGGGGCTCGCCAAGTGGCGGCTGGGGAGCGGGGAAGCGAGGGAGCAGGCGAAGACGCCTCGTCGCAAAGTGGCGGTTGATCAGTCTGGCCACGCTGCGCTCCAGGTCTCAGCCTGGAGCCCAGGCGGTGAAGCGCGGCCTGGGCCCCCCGCTGTCGGAGTCCGGCTTCCACTGCTCGACCACCCTCCGCCCGAGCTCTTGGCGTGCACGTCCAGGTCCAGTCGTGGAAGGGCCCCTGCCAGCACGAGCTCCCAGTGCAACACGCCCGGCAACTCCGGAGGCAGCCCAGCGCCGACGCCGCCTGCGCCTCCGCCGCCCGCGATGCACCAAGACCCCCCCCGCCAAGAGCACCGCCTGCTCCCACAGAGACCGTTGCCCTCCTGCCCCACGACGCCGTGCTGCATCAGGAGGTTCCTCTGGTGCCTGGTCGAGCCGCTGTTGCCTGTACCCTAGGCGAACTCCCTCAGCAGCAGCGCCGCACGCTAGCACCACCTGCCAGCACGAGCCATCCCACGGCTGGGGCGGGGTGGGGGCGCAAACGAGGACGAGGACGGCGCGGACGACCCCGAGAATGGCTTGAACCTCCTCCTCCTCCTCCTCTTCCTCCTCTCCTCCCGTCATCCTGGTGGGCAGTAGCCGATCGGTCGATATCATCTGTCCACAGCAGGCGAACTCAACCGGACACGATCCCGATCCCGATCGTCTTTCTCCCTCCTCCTCCTCCGTTTTTCTACTCCCTTCTCCTCGCTCCTCCTGCCTCCTCCCTTCTCTCGGAGCGTGAATTACCTACCCCGCTTTCGCTTCCAGGCAAAACCAAGTCATACCACGCGCCTCCTCGTCGAGCGGCCTGACCAGTACAGGCCGTGGTTTGGCATCGTTTGGTATCTCTTGGAAGCGAGGGTGGTCAAAAGCGAGGTAGGTTTGTTTCCCCCCCATTCTCCCCCACTCGTCCCTCGTCCCTCATCCCTCATTCCTCCATCCGTTTTCCTTAGTAATACCCCCTTCCCAATCGCACCCCCAGGGGTGTGGTAGGGCGGGGCTGGCGTTTCGCCTGAGACATCTTCACAACTTCTGATCCTGAAGCTTGAAGCATGCAGCAGTTACAAGGATGGAGAGGGGGATCAATCTGGGATTCGCGCATACGCACCGCACACATTCGTTGCAAAAGTTTGCATTAGTTTCGATGATGGAGGGGTTGTGGTTTTCAAATTCTTGACGCTTCACGTATCCCCTATCAGTCCAACCACAAACGATGCCCAGGCGAGTTGCCTTGATCAGGGAAGCGGAGGAGCATCTAGTGGATTAAGAGCTGGGGAAGCCGTCAATCGTAAGTCTTGGATCAGCCTGCGCAGACCTAGGAGCGAACCGTATGTGCCTTCGCGGACATGCCGAAGGAGGAACGGCGAGGAAGAAGGACGAGGGGGATGAGGGAGAGGAGGAAGAGGAGAAGGAGGAGGAGGAGGACGAGGAGGAGGAGGAGGAGGAGGAGGAAGAGAAGGATGATGAGGAGGAGGATCAAGTGGAGAAGAACGAGGAGGAGGAGAAGAAGGAATTGGGGGAGGGGGTGGAGGGAGGAGGGATGGGGAGAAATAGGCGGACGAAGAGGAGGAGGAGGAGGAGGAGGAGGAGGAGGAGAAGGAGGAGGAGAAGAAGGAGCAGGAGGAGGTGGAGGAGGAGGGCAATGGCGAGTTCGGGGGCGTATTGGGGGCCTCTTGGCGGTCCCGGAGGCCTCTTGGAGCTTCTTGGGTGCCTCGCGGAGCCTCTTGGGGCCTCTTGGGGATCTCTTGGGAGCTTCTTGGGCGCCTTTTGGAGGCCTCCTGGGCGCCTGTTGGGGCCCTATTGAAGCGCCCGTGGAAGCCTTGGGAGCGCTCGTGGGGCCATCTTGGAGGACATCGATCAAAGAAGGGGGGAGCTTCAATTACGCCCCCCTCGGGAACCCCACAAATCGCCTCTCGGACTTGGGGCTATCTTGGGACACTCTTGGGCCTCTCTTGGGGCCCTCTTGGGCCATCTTGAAGCCATCTTGGAGCCATCTTGAGGTCTCGGAAGACCATCGAATGCAAAACGGCAAGAGAGCGAAATTCATTGCTTTTCTTTAGGTTGTTGAACGATTGTGGCCTCTCGGCGGCCTCTGGGGGAGGCTCCATGGCCAGTTGGAGCCGTCTTGGAGCGGTCTTGGGGCTTCTTGGAACATCTTCGGAGCCATATTTGGCCATCTTGGGCTATCTTGGGCCGTCTTGGAAGTCATCTTGGGCTCTCTGAGGCCCTCTTGGAGCCGTCTTGGGCCATCTTAGATGCTCTGACCGTTCGCGGGGCGCCCCGTTCAGGTCCAGGGGAGGGGGTCGGGGGAGGTGTAAACCCCTCCCCGAAGGGGAATCATGGGGTTAGAAGAGGAGCCTCCCTGGACCACCTACGCCCAGAGGGCTGGTGGGATTTGGGCGGTTGCCTTAGCGCCGCGCGCCTTCTTCTTCTAAGCATGCAGCAGCTCTAAGCATGTATGGGGATGCTGTTTTCAGAATGGGCCTCTCGCCTCAGCGCCGCAAACGTTCGTTTGAAAAGCTTGCAGCTTCAAGGACGGAAGGCATTTTTTTCAACATGAGGCTCTCGCCTTATTGCGGTGTCTTAAAAGCTTGCAGCAGCTTCAATGACTGAAATCGTTCCCGTTTCAAACATGGGTTGTCGCTGGAGCGCCGCGCGCATCCGTCTCGCACGTTTGCAAGAGCCGACTGAGGGCTACCAAGCTCCGAGCACGACGTGAGGACGCCATACTAGAAATGGTTTAAGTTCGATCGCTATTGGCCTGCGATCACCAGCACATCCGACAGAGCTACCAGCAGATGTCAGAATCTTTTGTTTCTCGTGCGCGAGGTCGGTGCCATTTTCACACGCCCTGGGCCTGGAGAGAGGGTTGCCCCCATACGGCCTTTCGAAGAGCAGCGGCTCGCAGTGTGCAGGAATCTGTTCATAGTCGTGTATAGGCGCACGTCGACGGAGAGGGCATTTCAGAGTCATTTGTTTCTCGTGCGCGATGTCGGTGCCATTTTCACACGCCCTGGGGGCTGGAGAGAGGCCTGCCCCCCTACGGCCCTTTCGAGGAGCAGCCCGACTGTGTTGTCTTCCGGGGTGGGAGGCCCCGCAAGGGGGGCCCGCCCGCGGCTCGCGGTGTGCAGGAATCTGTTCACAGCCATGTACAGTCGGGGGTGGACAGACCCCCCCCAACAGTGACACGTCGATTAGTGATTTGTCCGTTTTCGGTTCTCGAGATGGCGCCGTGGCCGTTGTTTTCCAAGCTTGCGCCCGCCAGGTTTGGGCCTCAGGTCGTTTTCACTAAACCACGTTTTACTAAAGGGAGGCCTGTCCATCCCCGATATAGGCGCACGTCGGTGGAGAGGGCATCTTAGAGAGCCGTGCTTTTATGACTTCGGGCCGCCGTAGAGCACACGCGAGATTGCATCTGACCAGGGCGAGGGTGCCAGGGTTTGCCCGCCGCCGTTCTTTCAGAGCTGTGTGAGCACCGTTCTGCATTCGGTTTCTGGCAGTTTGGCATTGCACACGTAATTTGGTGCAGGCGGGAGGGCGCAGAGAGTAGCAGCAGCAGCAGCGCTTCAACCTCCGCGGCTGTCTGCCTCATCCCTGCGCGCATCCTTCGCCGTTCTGGGACCCGCAACGGCCCGAAGTGGTAGGAAGAGGGCTACTGTTGCAAGACTTATGCTATGCACAGGCGGAGCGGTCGCAAATTCTAACTTGTTTCGGTCTATCCGTGACGTGTTGCGAAGTCGGTTTTCCATCAGTGCCGATATTAGTTGGATGCTTATCGGACCTGGGAACCGCCCTGGTCAGCGTCATCCGGCCGACTTGTCCTCCGCGAAAGTTTCAAGGTCCTGAAATACGATGCGGCGGAGGCACAACAGGCCGACGCGGGACCCAATTCACCTTCTGCGCCTTGCGTAGTTTTCGCCGCCCGCGAGGAGGGCCCCGAAGTCGGCAACCGCAGTTGCCGGTGCGAGCCGCCTTCTCGGGAATGCGAGGAAGTCGCGCGTTGTCGGGCATCGGTGAGATCGTGTTTGTCTCCCGCGGGCTGCACGGGAGGGCGGCCGCGCACGCCCGCCGGCCGCTGTTCGACGCATTCGGACACGCCGAGTCCGGCCAGCGCGCTGGCGAATGGCCGTCTGAAGCTCGAGTCGCTCTCCGCCTGTGGGCCAACCCATTGCGCTACCCGCGCTATGTGCTGCTGGCCTCACTGGCCGCTCCCCTTGCAATACCGTCACGGGGACGCCGCTTTCAGTCCGCGGCCATGCTGGTCTTCCCGAGGGCTGCGCCAGGGGTCCGCGAGGAGTTCTCGGTGGCGTTGCCTGGCGGGGTGGTCGATCAACTAGGGCCTTGCCGCCAATCCTGGTCCTCACGGCGGCGGCGATCGAGCGCGGCGCTGCCAACGTGGCGCGCCTCGTCGTGTCCGGTTTCGCGGGCCTCCTGCGCGCCGCGCAGCTCTTTGCCATTTCCAGGGGGCAGATCGCGATTATCAAGGGTTTGTTCATCATCCGGCTGCCCATGATCAAGACGGGTTACCGCAAGGCCACGATGGAGGTGGTGGTCGTCGAGTGCCCTGCCGTTGTCAAGCTCACGGCAGAGTGGGCCGACGGTGCGAACCTGAGGACACCATCAGCGACCAGTCGCCATACCACTTGCGGACTTGCCCCGGCTTCTTCAATGTGGAGAATTACAGGTTCACTTGGTATTCTCGCCGACGCGGCGGCGCGACTAATGATTACATTGCCCGCCGCAGCATGCAGACAACGATCATGAAAGGTCGGTGGGGGTCGGCCGCTGCAGCAAAGGGAGAGACACAGGTGTCTATATATATTTACATGTATATTTGTGTCAAGAAGGCGCTTGCAGATGTTGTGCAACTTGTGCTTTGTGTGTCTCACCCGACAATTTGCTGCAAGCCTGTATCAAGCCTGCACGAGTTGACCTTCTGTAGCAAGGAGGCTGCACACGCAATGAGTGTGACATCTTGAGGCACGGCGTAAGTATTCCTTCTTCCGCCAACCTAGTGAGTGCCTGGAAAGTGTCAGGCGTACATAGGTGACCGTCGCCAGGCCGCTCGATAGCCCTTCTCCTGCGTCGGCCTTCTCGGACGCCTTTAACAACATCCATGGCGCCCGAGGGCTGTCCTGGAAGTCATCCCCGGGGCCCGAGGTCCGTCCTGGAGGTCGTTCCTGGGGGCCTGAAGCGTCAGGGGGGGAAGGGGCGAACAAGGCAGAACACTGGCCAGGCGTAGTGCGTCCGTTTCCTCGTATCGTGCTGGTGATCACCAGCCACAGAGTTGTCGCGGGAAGGACAATATGCGAGGTTTTACATATACATATATCAGAGTGAGGGGGCCGAACGGTCATTCACTGTCCCTGGGTGCGTGACTGATGTGGAATTCCGCGGTGCGGATTATTGTTGTTGTTGTTGTTGTTGTTGTTGTTGTTGTTGTTGTTGTTGTTGTTGAACATTATTAATTCTAAAGAATAATTATTGTTGGGCCCCCTGGTGCGCGCCCCCCCCGCCGCGCCTAGGCCGCAGCCACGTTTTCATCATTTTCGTGAGGAAGCCTCAGGTAATTCGATGTCATCCAGATCCGGTTGTTTTGTTGTAATCCGTTTTCCCTTGCAAAAAACACTATAAAATGACATTTCTTGTTCTAATATAATCAAATTTCAAGAATCCCTTGCAAAAAATAAGGTAAAGTGGACATTCGCGCGCGCAAGACGAAATCCTTCCAAAAGCTTAGTGTTCGGAGCGATTTTAACATAAAAACATCAAAAAACCAATGGTTTTTCAACAAAAAAATGTCAAAATCTCATCCCGCGCGCTCTTGCGGATTCGTAGGAAACCCAACACTTTTTAAACATTTCTGTCAAACGGGCTTTTGCGAGCAACTTTTTCGAACTTCTGCGACAACGGTTGCGCACCTGCCAGGGCCATCATCCCTGTCAAATAATACCATGCGGGACACATTCGTCTCTCTGTATTATGTATTGTATGGCACAATTGCACCATGCTGGGCACATGCGCGCCCCGAATAAGTGACCAAGTTCTGTGGGTGTGTACCCCGCGCCAGTGTAGTAGCCACGGTCGTCCGCACGCCACGAAGTGAAGTGTCCCAACGTCATAGGGCGGGAAGCTGGGTTTGGGTGGTCGCGAAGAGTCGTTTGGATATTTGGTAGAGCTTGTAATGCCCCCCCACGAAGTGGGGGTATTGCCTGGTGTCGTATGAAAACCCTGGCACTGGGGAGAACACCACGCGTTCGGGTAAAATGATTGTTGTTGTTGTTGTTGTTGTTGTTGTTGTTGTTGTTGTTGTTGTTGTTTGTTGTTGAACATTATTAATTCTAAAGAATAATTATTGTTGGGACCCCTGGTGCACGGCCCCCCTGCGCCGCCTAGGCCGCAGCTACATTTTCATCATTTTCGTGAGGAAGCCTCAGGTAATACGATGTGATCAAGATCCGGTTGTTTTGTTGTAATCCGTTTTCCCTTGCAAAAAACACTATAAAATGACATTTCTTGTTCTAATATAATCAAATTTCAAGAATCCCTTGCAAAAAATAAGGTAAAGTGGACATTCGCGCGCGCAAGACGAAATCCTTCCAAAAGCTTAGTGTTCGGAGCGATTTTAACATAAAAACATCAAAAAACCAATGGTTTTTCAACAAAAAAATGTCAAAATCTCATCCCGCGCGCTCTTGCGGATTCGTAGGAAACCCAACACTTTTTAAACATTTCTGTCAAACGGGCTTTTGCGAGCAACTTTTTCGAACTTCTGCGACAACGGTTGCGCACCTGCCAGGGCCATCATCCCTGTCAAATAATACCATGCGGGACACATTCGTTTTTTCTTCGCGCGCGCACGCCGAAATCTCCAAAAACCATTGGGCTTCTTAAGAATTTTAGCACCGCGCATCATAAAATCACACGAATCGCACCGTAGGTCCTCGAAAAACACCTGCACGACTTTTCAAAATTTCTACCCGCGCGCGCTGTCCTAACAACTTCTGTGGGTGTGTACTCCACGCCAGTGTAGTAGCCACGGTCGTCCGCAGGCCACGAAGTGAAGTGTCCGAACGTCATAGGGCGGGAAGCTGGGTGTGGGTGGTGGCGAAGAGTCGTGTGGATATTTGGTAGAGCTTGCACTGCCCCCCCACAAAGTGGGGGTATTGGCTGGCGTCGCATGAAAACCCTGGCACTGGTGAGAACACTGAGCGTTCGGGTAAAGTGATTGTTGTTGTTGTTGTTGTTGTTTGTTGTCGTCGTCCCACCCGCAACCCGCCCCGCGACCCACCCGCGACCCACCCCGCGACCCACCCCGCGACCCACCCGCGACCCACCCGCGACCCACCCGCGACCCACCCGCGACCCACCCCGCGACCCACCCCGCGACCCACCCCGCGACCCGCGACCCCCGCGACCCCCCCGCGGCCCACCCCGCGACCCACCCGCGACCCACCCGCGACCCACCCGCGACCCACCCGCGACCCACCCGCGACCTACCCCGCGACCCACCCGCGACCCACCTTCGACCCAAACCACGTTCAAGGTACAAACCACAATTTTCGGCGCCTGCGGCGGGCTTTTTTGCATTCCTTCCAAGTGGAGAGCCCGCGACACATCCCGTGACCAACTCGCGACCAACCCGCGACCCAAACCACGTTCAGGGTACAAACCACATTTTTCGGCGCCTGCGGCGGGCATATTTTGCATTCGTTTCAGGTGGAGAGCCCGCGGCCCATCCGCGACCACGTTCAGGGTACAAACCACATTTTTCGCGCCTGCGGCGGGCATCCTTTACATTCGTTCCCTGTGGAGAACCCGCGGCCCACCCGCGACCCAAACCTCGTTCCGTGTACGAACCAATTTTTTTGGCGCTTGCGGCGGGCTGCTTTTGCATTCCTTCCAGGTGGAGGTGGAGAGCCCGCGACGCACCCGCGACCTAAACCACGTTCACTGAACAAACCAATGCCGCACAAGCGCGGCGGCGGATTCTTGCATGCCGTCTGAGCCCGCAAGGACCTCTTCACGCCCCGCACATCCACGCCAGCCCGTCCAGCAACTTTGCCCTGGCGAGTTGCCTTGATCAGAGAAGGCGGGGAGCATAAAGTGGAAAAAAGGATTGCGTTGCAGTTATCTTGGGAAAGGAGGGGGAGGCAGGATGAGTAAACAGGGGACGAGGAGAACGTGGAAGAAGAGAGGATGTAAGGAGAACGTGGAGAAAGAAAAGGAGGAGGAGCAGGAGGACGAGGGGGAGGAGGGGGAGGAGGGGGAGGAAGAGGACGAGGAGGGGGAGGATGGGGATGATGATGATGATGATGATGATGATGATGATGATGATGGACGACAATGGGAGGACGATGATGGAGGCCGATGAGGGGGAGGACGACAATGGGAGGACCATGATGAAAAGACGAGGGGGGGAGAGCGAGGACGAGGAAGAAGAGGAGGAGGAGGACGAGGTGGAGGAGGAGGATGACGATGACGATGAGGACGAGGAAGAGGAGGAGGAGAAGGAGGAGGAAGAGGAGGAGAAGGAGGAGGAGGTGGAGGAGAGCGCCATCGACAAGGAAGGTAGGGGCCACGAGGTCCGCCGGCTTGACGACGCCCGCGTCGCCCGCGCCCGCCCCCTCACTCTTATCCGCAATTGCGGGGTGCTATATATACACACCTATATGTATACACATATATATATAAATGTAGAAAGGTGTACACATCTGTATAATGATGGTTGGTTTGTGCTTCTGTGTGTTCCAGGAGTGTCGTTCATGTCCTCTACATCTTCCCCCGATCCTCCGACGACGGCGTCGTCGTCGCCGCTGGGGCCGAGGGAAGCGGCCGCGGCGGCCGCGTGCCGCGCAGCGCAGAGACCGCGCCCCGCGGAGCAGGCGATCCGCGGCCTGCAGGCGGCCTTGAAAGGCGGGCAGGCGCACAGGAGGGCCCCGCGCGCGTGGGCGGCCGCGCTTTCTCCGCGGCGGAGGTGGCGGGGCGAGGAGGAGAAGAGGAGGGAGGGGGGCGGAGGGGGAAGCACTGCCACGCAATCCGGGCGAAGAAGCTGGAGCATGGCAGTGGATTGTACTAGAGTTGTAGCTCTACCAGTAGGTTTCTTTCAGAGTGTTACGTGAGACGGGATTATCGAAGAGGCCTGCGGCGAATCACTGCCGCCCACTGCCCATGCATTCTTTACGGTTTCAGCACCAACCCAACATGTCAGGATTATCTACAACTTGCGTATCTCAATCGACAACATGTTGCACAATGTTTGCAGGACGTACGATCCTCTCCTTCTTCCTTTATCGGTTGAGGAGCCTTCCCTCTCTCCTCACCCCTCGCTTCTTCGGCTATCTTCTTCTTGGCTCCTCACCCATCATCCTGCTTGTTCTTCTCTGCTGGCTCCCCCTGCTCCTTTCCCTCTCTCTTCTTCCACTCTCCCCCTCCTTCTCCCGCGCGCGCGACGGCTTCCATCTAGCATATCGGTCCGACACACTTGGTTTCGAAGATCCTGCTTCGGCCTCCCGGGCTCCAGCGTTCTCGCAAGGCCCTGCCCCCACGCAGGTTCGTCAAACGGGCAGCAGCTCGCAGAAGGGTTCGAGACTTCGATCCTCGGTCCTCGATGGTCGCCGTTGTCGTCGTCGACATCCTTCAGGGGGGTGGCCCTCGATTTCCGAAGCGATGGGGGTTGCGCTTGGAGGCCCCCGCCCTCCTCCCTGCCCCGACTCACCCTCCTCCCTTCCCTCATCTCCCTCCTCCCGCCCGGCTCCCCGCGTCCCCCCTATGCCCCGCCTCCCCTCAAAGGAGACTGTGCCTCAATGCGCCTCCGATCCAGCCTTCCGCCCTGCTTCTGAAGGTGCTGCTCCCCCCCCTCCTTCCGCCTTTCCCTCTGCTCTGCTTCTGCTCCTCCTGCTCCTCCTTCCTCATTTCTTTCTGCCCTGTTACTGCTTCTCCTTCTCACCTCTTCCGTTCCTTCTTATCATCCGCGCCTGCGGATGGGGAGGAAACGGCGGGGGCGGAGGAGCAGGAGGGGAGGAGGAGGAGAATGGGAGAGGAGGAGCAGAAGGCCAGGGGGAGAAGGCGAACAACCAGGATGGCGAGGACGAGAAGGTCAACGACGACGACGGGGAGGACGAGGACAAGGACGATCGATGACGGCGATGTAAACCGAGGAGGAGTTGGCAGCCGAAGCGAGGATAACAAGGACGATGACGACAAGGACGAGGAAGACAAGGACAAGGAGCACGATGACGAGGAGGGAGGAAGGGGAGGACGAGGGCGAGGACACAGACATTACAGACGATCGACGACGGCGATCGACGACGACCACCACCACGACGATCGACGACGGCTGCAGCGAACACGACCGACCGACGCCGACCGATAACGGGCGACGCTTGCAGCTCCTTGAGCTCACCTCAGAGGCCCCGCCGAGGCCAATAAAAATAGTCAAACATTGTCCAACACCTCGGCACTCCGTTTCTCGATCCTCGAATCTCCATCACCGATGCTCGACGACGGCGACGACGACTGACTACGACGGGTATCGACGGACGCCGACTGACGACGACTACCGACTACTGACGACGACTGACGACGACAGACGCTGGCCGACGACGACGACGTTGACGACGTTCTCGACGACTACGGCGAGGACTAGCGACCGACGACGTTCTAAACGACGACGAAGCCGTCAACGGATGACGCCGGGTGACAACCACGACGAAGACGACGAAAACGATGACGACGACGAGTGAGACGATGACGACGACGATGACGACGACAACTGCGACGACCGTTGACGTTGTTGTCGACAACGACTGACAACGACGGGCGACGGACGACGACGACCACGACGACGACGATCAGGGCGACGACAACGACGACGACGGACGACGACGACGACGACGACGGACGACGACGACAACGACGACGACGGCGACGCCGACTGACGACAACGACGACGACGACGACCTCGACGATGGACGACCGACGACGGACGAGCGACGACGACGACGACGGACAACGACGACGACGACGACGATGGCGACGACGACCCATGATGTTGTCGACGTTGACGACGACGTTGTTGACGACGGCGACGACGACTGACGTCGATTGACGATGACGAACGTCGGCTGACGACGACTGACAACGAAAGCGACGGTGTTGCCGACGACGCTGGACGAAAAATGACGACGCCCGACCGACGACTACGACGACGTTGACGACGACTTCGACGACGATGACGACGACGATGACGACAAGGACGACGACGACACCGACCAACCGACTGACGACCGACGACCGACGACCAGCACAGCTTGTTCGGCTCCGCATCCGTGGAGGTCTCCATGAGGTCTCCAGGGGTGCCCCGAGGCCTTCGGAGGCCCCTGGAGCCCGCGGGCCCAGAGGAGTCCAGAGTCGCTTACAGGCACGACTGCTCGAGCCCCGACATTCCCCCCTCCGTCCTCGGACCAGCCAGCCGCGCAGCTTCTGTGGCTCACCCCTCAGCTTCCAGGGCCGACTACGACTGACGACGACGACGACGGACGACTGACGACGACGACGACGACGACGACGACGACGACCACGACGGACGACGACGACGGACGACGACGACGACGACGACAGACGACAGACGACGACGGACGACGACTGTCGAAGCACGGCTGACGACGACGAACGCGCGCAGCTATTGGGGCTCACCTCTCAGCTTTGGGGCCGCCGCAGCTCCTGCCCCGCGCCGCCGGTCCTCGGCGGGATCTCCTCTGCAGCGGCGGCCCGCCTCAGCGGCGCCCGCCTGGCCGGCCCCCCGAGATCCGCGCCGTCGATCGTGTGTCGTCGGCTGGCGTCGTCGTCCTCGCCCGTCCTCGCCGATATCGTCCTCGTCGTCTTCCTCGTTTTGGCCGACGCACTGCGCCTCGTCCTCCTCCGCGGCCTCTCCCTCGGCAGTCGTCGTGAGACGTCGTCGTCGTCGCCGATGAACGTCGTCTCCGTCGTCGCGAGCAACGTCGTCGGTCGTCGTCGCCGATGACGTCGTCGTCGTCGTTCTCGTCCTCGTCCTCGTCATCGGTCGTCGTCGTCATTTTCGACCTCGTCGTCGTCCTTCGTCCGCCGTCCGTCGTCCGTCGTCCGTCGCCCGTCGTCCGTCGTCCGTCGTCGTCGTCAGACGTCGTCGTCGTCGTCGTCGTCGCCGTCGTCGTCGTCGTCGTCGTCGTCGTCGTCGTCGTCGTCGTCGTACGTCGTCGTCGTCGTGGTCGTTGTCGTCGTCGTGGTCTTCGTCGTCCGTCGTTGTCCGTCGTCGTCGTGTTCGTCGTCCGTCTTCCTCGTCGTCCGTCGTCGTCGTCGTCGTCGTCGTCGTCGTCGTCGTCGTCGTCGTCGGACGTCGTCGTGGTCGTCGTCGTCGTCGTCGTCGTCGTCGTCGTCGTCGTTGTCCGGCGTCGTTGTCGTCAGTCGTCGTCGCCGTCGTCGTTGTTGTCGTCGTCGTCTGTCGTCGTCGCCGCCGCCGTCGATAACGATGTCTGTCGTAGTCGTCGACGTTGCCGCCCGTCATCGTCCTCCCACCATTCCCTCCTCCCTGCTACTCCTCCGCCTTCTCTCCCTTCTCCTCCTCCTCCTCCTCCTCCTCCTCCTCCTCCTCCTCCCTATCCTACTCCTCCTCCGCCTCCTCCTCCTCCCCCTCCTTCTCCTCCTCCTCCTCCTTCCCCGCCTTCTCATAGTATATGTCCCTCTGCTTGCTGCTGCTGCCACTTTCCCTCTCCTCCTCCACCTCCTCCTCCTCCTCATCATCCGCTTGCTCTTTCATTTCTCTCCTGTCTGCTGCCTTCATGCTGCTGCTCATCTTCTTCCTCACTACTAGTTCCTCTTGTTCATCATCGGGCTGCTGCTCGCAGGGAGGTTGGGTTACGCTGATGAGTTTAAGGTGGAGGAGGAGAGAGTGGGGCATCAGGAGTGGGAGTAGGATGCGGAGCAGTCCGAGCTAACGAAATGAGGATGATGCAGCTGCTGCGTTGCGCCTTCGCTCCTCTTCGTCCTGCCCATCCTCCCTCTCCTCCTCTTTCTTGTTATATGATCCTTGTTTCCTGCCTCCCCTAATATACTTATCCTTTTCCTCCTCTTCCTTCTGGCTCACTACTCATTCCATTCCCTCCCCCCCTCGTCCCCCTCATCCCTCTTCTCCTCCTTCTCATGCTTGTCCTACTCTCTTTTCTCTCTCCTCCTAACTGCTCCTTCTCGTCCGCCTCCTTCCCCTCCTCCCCCTGCCTGTACACGCGCAAAACACAACAGATTCGTCATTGCAACCGTGCGCGTTTCGAAGGGTTCTGGACTTCCGAGGTTCGTTTCAAATCGAAAGGGTGACTCGAGCATTCTGGGCATCTGGCAAGTGGCCTGAAGTTCCCCCGTGAATCGAAAGTACATTGAACATCGAAAACAGCATCCTCCTTGCATTCATGGCTAACTGATCCACTTCTTATGAGACCATTCGTGTGTTGCCAGTTGGAGGTGAACGTTTGCAGATTGCACGTCTTGGCATCCTGACAGCTCCTCGGTGCACGTATTGGCCTCCTCGCAGTCCCTCGAATTTCATGCTGGCAAGCTTCGCTGAAGTGGGCGCTGGCGATCCCGAAGTAATCCAGAAGTGCCCCTCGGCGTCATCAGAAAGCAGGTCAATCTATTGAGTTGTTGCGGGGGGGTCACGTCAGCGAGAGCGTGGCGCGAGGTTGGATATCCAATTTCCAGCCGCCAGTCGTCCTGATCGACTCCTGCCGCGAAGCGCGCGAGGGCGTGCCGCCGTCTGGATAAAGAGGGTCTTCATATTCTGACCAGAAGAAGGGGCCCGTTTCATTCGGTCCTCGGCGGCGCTTTCACGCGGCCCATCCAGGCCTCTCCTCGCTCACCGCCCCACTCGCTTGAGACTGTTCGGCACCCTCGTCTCGTGCCGCTGGTCCGCAGGACTGCATCACATGTTCAAATCAGCTTAGCGCAGACCCCCGCCCCACCCTGACGCGGGGTGTTGGTGCAAATGCGAGTGTGCCCACTGGTGCCCGAGGCGGGGTTCCGTATTGCGCACGTGCTGGAGGGGTGTGCCCAACTTCGGTTCCTTCGTCCGCCTGGCTGCGGCTCTCCGAGTGCAGCGTCGTGGCTGGCACGACGGGCTTGCGGCTATGGCCTGCTACCCGCCGTACCCGCCCCGGGCCAGCTGTTTTGTCGTCCTTGTCGGTACGCCCATACAACCGGGCTGCATCGGCACCAGATGCACCACCTGCCGCTGTGGGTACGTCCTGACGACACGCTTTTGTCGCACCTTATCTGCTATGCCTTTGTGCCTCAGGGGTTGTGCTTGGCGACCTCCTGAATTTGCCACATTGGCGTCCTCCACGTGCATTCGCGTTCTCGCGTTCTGCCCCCATCCAGACTTCCAATCTGCTAGGCCAGGTGGAAATTCGCCCAAGGGTGTTCCCGCTTACCTCTCGCGACGGTGTCGTCACGTCGCTGCCGGAGGAAAAGTGTGTGAGATATTGGTGTATCGCATTCGGCCCAGGCCCGATTTCGAACGTACCCTCTTGCGCCCAAGCTGGGGCTCTGTGCGGGATGTGTCAAAATGCGCCCAATTGCGACGAAGTCGGGGCGCCCTGTAGGGCACGAAAATAAAGGTGCGTCCCCCACCGGCAGCCGCAACAGCATGTGGAGCGGAAGGCGATATCGGGGGGAGTGTGGTCCGAGAAAACAATGGAAAACAGAAGAGTCAGCGCAAGTCCTGTGCAAGCGGTAAGGCCCCCAATCTTATGTTTGTTGAATCTGTGTTGCTTCTTCCTGGTAACAGCGAGAATGAACGACGCGTGTGCCAGAGGTATATCCACCCAAGGTTATTCAGGGCCGATGCTTTGGGGAGCATGGGAACTGCGTCTGTCGTCGCCCGCCCGTCAACCCCTCCCTTTGCGCCCCTCCCCCCCGACCGAACCCACCAGTCCCCGCTCCCCGCTCCACTCCCCGTCTCCGACTCCTCCGGTTGCCCAGACTGGGGATCCTTCACCCTCGCCGTCAGACACCCTCCCCCTCCTTCCGAAGCCTTGCCTGGCTGCGGCAAGGCCGCGGGCTAGGGCCGCGGTAAGGGCAGTGGTCCAGGGCCGCGGCAAGGGCCGCGGTAAGGGCCACGGTGAGGGTGAGGCCCCCGTTCGAGTGGGGGGGCGTCTGACTTGCCTGCGGGGAGGCCCTGTTTTTGGCCTTGCAGTCTGCGTCACCGTTTTCAGTGGTCGCGAGGGGATCGACTGCGTAGCCGAGAATTCGGGGGCCAGCGTGCCCAGGCTCTACCATGGCGAGTCTTTCCGACGCCCCACCCCATCTCCCCGACTCTTTGGAGCCCTGCGAGCTCTGGCGTACTCTGCGCTCCAATCTCCCCCTCTTTCCTCCTCATTCTCCTTCTCCTCCTCCTCCTCCTCCTCCTCCTCTTCTCTTTTCCCTCCTCCTGCTCCCATCCTTTGCCATTTTGGCTCACGTCTTGGGATCCACTGGTGTGGCGCGCGCAGTCGCCGCGACCGCTGCATTTTTTGAGTGCGATATGACTGTTGGCATGCGGCGGGGCTTGCAAGCATGGACGACGCGGCAAGAGCCAACAACATCACATACCTAGATTTTGGGATGGCGCCTCGAGTAGAGAGCGCTGTCCACTGAGAAGAGGAGAGGAGGGGACGCGCGGCACAGTGTTCAAGTAGACGAGGACCCAATTGCACAGGTGGGCTGGGAATGCTGATTCGTTTGCTTCGATAGTTTGGGTGGTTGCAGGTTGCTCGTCCTTCCCCGCCAAAGGTGAAGCCTCTTGGTCCCAGAGACAGCCCTGACGCTTGACTAAAACTGTGAGGGCCGCTCCGTTTTGTGTCATTGCGCAGAGAGCCGGGACTAGGGGCAAGAGCTGTCGTCTGCGCCGGTGCCCGAATTTGCACGACAAGTTTGGCGAGGTTGAACGCGCGCGGGCACCGCTGACGGCATCGCAGCTTCACGATCGTGGTTCGATGGTGGAGGTATGAAGTGGAATCCGATTTCGCAAGCGATGGAGTTGGGATCATTGGCCAGACTTCGATTGTGATTGAATGGGCGAACGGGCTCCAGCATACCACGCTAGGTCTTTTATCGTTTGGTCCACATTGCGCACGTCAAGTTCGTAGAATTCTTTGCAGCAGCGCTTGGAGCCCCGCAGGGTGCACGTGAGAAGGCCTCTTCAGATTCGTCGATTCGATCACAAGGTCTCACGACTGGGGACCTTGAGGCGCAGACAGATTCCTCAATTTCTCTGCGTGCTCCTAGTGTAAGTAGCTCGCGCAAGACCGTTCGTGCATCCGCGACTTGCGCAGACTGGTCGTCGGAATTTCTGTATGGTGGCAGCGAAAGCGACCGTTGGTAATACATTAAGGTGATACATCGATAGGGCCCCTGATACTGGGAGCTGCAAGTAGGCATGCCGCCTGAAAATTGAAAGCGTTGGGCCTGTGTGCTGCTAAATGACGATTGGTTCAACGTTTGATGAACCCTGGTGCAGGCGTCGGCAGTGGGAAGGGCTGGGTGTCAATGTGTCCTGAAGCGGCCAAGAAAGGCGAGGGTGGCGAGATAGGCGAGGGCACTAAAAGCGCACAGACCGTCGAATGCTTATGAGTATTCGTTGCCAATCAGAATATCGAACAAGGTGTCAAGATGTCAAGACCTTCGCCACCGTCGCTCCAGACTGCCGCGCACACGTTGTCGCAAAGGGCGAAAGTGTCAAGGGCGACTTGCACCGGTGCCAGGACGGCCGCCGTGGCGTTAGTGTGTCGTGCGAGGAGAGGGGACATGTGTGGCGCGAGTTTGGGACTGTGTCCACCTGGCTAGCCGATGATTCTGCTAATCAGCCTGATGAATTGGCACTGCCCCTCAAGCGTTCACGGGCACAACCAGATGGCAAACTTGAGCAGTTTCCTGACAAACCGAGGCGATGGCGGTTTCGACACTGCGATTGAGCCTTCCCTGGCTGGCCAAGTAATGCGCGATGCTTCCGATTTGATTTACCCATCTTAGAGCCTAACGTTGACGAGCGGGTCCACACGAAGCAGCTGTCCCATTTAGCGTTGGCAGTGGTCCCACTTAGGTTTGACGAAGAAGTTGTCCCACTTAGCTTTGATAAGGGAGTTTCAAACAAATGGAGCCTCCCACCAGCCAGTTCCAGGCGTCTGGGCAACTGTATGCTGCACTCCACAGGTGAGGACGCTATGCCAGCGCTTTACGCGGACGCGCTTGTGTGCACGAACGGCGTCTTTTGTACATCACGTGCCGCTCTGAGGCGGCAAAGTGTGCACGTGCCCAGAGGGGAGCTTCCGGCGCCCTAGAAGCTCGCCGCTACGCAGAGCTGGCCGCTCGCATCCTTTTCGGCGCCCCCAGGAGCACGGACGGCCTGCTGGGGCCGCTCACCGCCGCACTCCACAGACTCGGAGGCGGAGTGCCCAGAGTCTTTCGCGCCATCTTCGGCGTCGTCATCGGCACCTTCATCGGCACTGAGCCCAGGAAGCGCAGCCCCACTACCGACACGGAGCCGCTCCGGGCACGGCCAGGTGAGGTGCAGATGGAGCGCTTGGCGGCCAGCCAGACTGGTGCGCCATACGGAGATCGTCAGTGCCACCACGGGAGATGGGTAAGGTCGAGCCGAGGTATCAGATCGAGGTCGGCTCGGGGAGGGTACCCTAATGTTCTTTGTGTTCATTGGATGTTCGAGTGCAGCCTGGGAAAAGGGCACCCTCGAATGTTCTTTGGTTTGGGCCACGCGGAGGGTCTCGTGTTCTTGAAGGAGCCGGCAGGCGTACAGTCAACCAAGGATGGATCGTTTCAGCAGGACTTCCCATGCATCCTTGCCTGCTCGGCCTATCCGCTTGTCGCTTCCTCCCCCCGCTCCGCCCCCCCCACGGGCCCGGGCTTGCCCGTGCCCTGCTGCACATGCAGACCGGCGTTATGTCTGCCGCGCCGTCTCTGTGACAGCGCGTTCATGATGACGCTCTGCTGACCGAGACAGCTCTGTACAGCTCTGCGCTTGACTGCAGAGTGTCCAGGGTTACTTACGAGGCAGGCTTGTCCATTCGCCCCGACAGCAACACACCATGGACTGGACTGCAATTGTTTCCGCCTGGACGTCCAAGAGATGCATCCCTGTCTTCCTGTATGACTGCGAGAGGAGGAGGAGAAATATGAGGAGGAGGCGGAAGAGACGCCGGAAGAGGGAATCGACAAGGGGGAAGAGGAGAAGGCGGATGAGGGAAAGGAGGAGGCGAGGGAGGAGGCGCACGGCGTCTTTGCTGTCTTTGCCGAAGCCGTCGTCGTCGTTGTCCTGTTCCTCCTGATGCTCTCACTCTTCCTCACCGCCTCCTGTTCCTCTCTTCCCCTCCTCCTGATCATCCTCTCTCCTCTTCGCTTTCTTCAGGAATGCGCCCCTGGACTTGTCCAGTGGTGCGTTTTGACCAGAACCTCGAGGGCAATTCAGCCGTGGCGACTGCAAGTCCCCGGGAGCCCGAGCAGGGCGAAACGCGTCTACATCAGCTTCCCAGACCTCCGACAGTCATCCCAGAGCGTGTCTTGACTATCACGGAGATGGAAGAGTATTTTTAGACGCCGAGAATTACTGAGCAAACCCGCCTCATTTTTCAAGACGTTGGAGGTGCGAGTCTGGTTCGTCGTCGTGAGAAACTTGGCTAACAATCAGTCGCCGCACCCGGTCTAGGGGTCCACCCTAGCCAGTTTGCCGAGCCGCGCCCAGCCATGGCGACGAGAGCATCCAGGAACGCTCAAACGTCGTCGTCGTCGTCGTCGCCGTCACCGTCGTCGTCGTCGTAGTCGTCGTATTCGTCGCCGTCGTCGTCGCCGTCGCCGTCGTCGTTGGGATCTTTGTCGCCATCGTCTTCGAGGTCGTCGCCCTTGTCGTCAACGTCACGCTCGTCGTCGTCGTCGTCCTCGTCGTCGCCATCGTCGTCCTCCTTCTCGTCGCCGCCCTTGCCATGGCCACCGCCATCCTCGCCCCCGCCTTCGTCCTCGCTCTAGTCGTCGTCGCTGCCACCGCGGCCACGCGCCGGTCTGCCGAGGAGGGCAGCAAGCAGCCGGCGCGCGAGAGACCCCCCCAGCGGCCATGCAGGCCAGCCGGCGGCCCAGTCGGGGTGGTCGGCGGCAAGGAGGACGGGTCACGGTGGGGGCGTCGGTTAAGGAATATGCCCATGAGGCGTCAGACCCTGGAGGAATCCTTATCTGATGAGAGCGGCGGTGAAACCCGTAGCCGATCCACGATTGGAGTTCCACCAGCGGGCAGACCCTTAGACAAGGAATCCAGGGTCTGGAAGCCGGTGGGACTCCAATCGTGGATCGGCCATGGATATCGCCCATCAGTTGGCGTCGGGAGGGAGGGAAGGAAGGGGGCTTCGGCTTCTGGAACCGAAGCGGCATAAGCATCTTGTGCGCGGATGTCCCGGGTTGTCGCTGGACCCCCCTTTTCGTCACGCGCAAATGGGGGTATGAGAGGGAGAGGGGAAGGCTTCTTAGAAGCACCCCTGCTTCTAAGAAGCCGTCCTCTCCCCCCCTACCCCCTTGTGCGCGCCGCCAACCTATCCCGCCATTGGCGGCGCCTCTGGCGCTGCCCCAGGCGCGCTCCGCGCGCCGGAGAAGGGGTGTGTGGAAAGAGAAGGTGCAGCGCCGACTCGAGAAATCCGCGCGGGCCTCCTGGAGTTTGCGTGCATGCCGATTGGCGCTCTTCAAGGGGAGGGGGAGGGAGATGGGAACGGAGGGGAGGGGATGGCATGGCTCCCGGATGAGATCTTGTAGCAGTCGCGCCTGGCATTGTCACCATGGGGATCTTTTTATCGAAGACGCCTACAGAAAAATCACCGCCGCGCCCTGCCTTCTAGAATCGCTCATGTGGCCAAGCGTTGTGGCAAGAGCTCCGCCAAGCTATCGGACCATTTGTTCCCCCAAGTGTTGTGGAAACCCTTCGGGGAACACTTGTGGGAAGATGGCGGGGAAGATCAGGAGGAGGCGGAGGAGGAGGTGGAGGAGGAGATAAAGGAGGAGGAGGAGGAGGAGGAGGAGGAGGAGGAGGAGGAGGAGGAGGAGGAGGACAGGGCATCCTGGGAGCCGATGTGGGCACTCTTTGGGCCTCCTGGGAGCTTCCTGGGAGCCTCTTCGAGGTATCCTGGGGGCCTCGTTGGGCCTCTGGGGGGGCCCTTGGGGGCTTCTCGGGGGCCTCTTTGACCGTCTTGTTGGGCTCCTGGCCCGTCTGACGCCGTCGGAAGCCGTCTTGGGGGCATCTCTGGGCCGACTGGGAGCCCTCTTGGGGTGCTCCAGGGCCGTCTTGGAGGCCCCCCTCTTGGGCAGCTCCAGGGCCATCCTGGAGGCCTTTTGGGCGATCTTGGCAGGCCGAAGATATGCAAATTCCCAAATCCTTCAAACACCGAAGAGACATCAGATGAGTTTGGCCTCTTCGGGCCTTCCTGGAGGCCCTCTTGGAGGACTCTTGGGCCGTCTTGGGCCATCTTAGGGCCATCTTCGGCTGTAGTACTGTATTGGTGGGTTCCTGGCCCGTCTGACGCCGTCGGAAGCCGTTTGGGGGGCCTCTCTGAGCCCTCTTGGAATGCTCCAGGGCCGTCTTGGGAGCCTTCTTGGGAGTGTTAGAGGCCTCTTTGGCCGTCTTTGGGCCCTCTTGGGGCCGTCTTGGGGGCCTCTTGGCCCGTTCGGCGATCTTTGGGGGCCTTTGGGCCGCCTCGGGCCGTCGGAAGGCCGAAAAGAAGCAGATGCCAAAATCCTTCAAACCCTGAGGGGAATCAATGAGTTTGGCCTCTTCGGGCCTTCCTGGAGGCCCTCTTAGAGGCCTCTTGGGCCGTCTTGGGCCATCTGAGAGCCATCTTGGGCCGTCTTGGTGGGCTCCGGGCCAGTCTGACGCCGTCGGAAGCTGTCGTGGGGGCTTCTCTGGGCCGACTAGGGGCCCTCTTGGGGTGCTTCAGGGCAGTCTTGGAGGCTTCCTGGGGCGTCTTGGAGGCCTCTTGGGCCGTCTTTGGGCCCTCTTGGGGCCGTCTTAGGGCCCTCTTGGGCAGTCCTGAGGCCATCTTGGAGCACTCTTGGGCGCTCTGGGGGCGATCTTGGGGGCCTCTTGGGCCGTCTTGGGCCGTCGGAAGGCCGAACAAAACATAATAATGCGATAATTCTTCAACAGCCTACGGAAAATCAATGATTTTAGCTTCTTCGGGCCCTCCTGGAGGACCTCTGGGCCGTCTTGGGGGCTTCTTGGGCGGACTTGGAAGTATATTGGACCCTCTTGGGCCGTCTTGGAGGCCATCTTGGAGGCATCTTGGAAGCCATCTTGGGCCATCTTGGAGCCGTCTGGAGCAGGAAAAACCTTTGCAACTGGGTCTTGCGATCCCTTCCGGGTCCTTCCGGGTGGCCGGCAGGACGGGTTGGAGCCCGAGGGATAGTTATTTCGGAGAAGAGCCAAAACTAAAAACGGTAGCGTCTAGCACGCTGGGCATCCCTGTGACAAGCACAGGCGGCGGCGGATCGAATGGCATTCCATCCCGCCACCGTACTCGGGTTGCGGGTCAGACTTCGCAAGGATATTTCTTGGGTCTCTTCGGAGCGCTCTCGGGAGCTCCTTGGGGGCTCTTCGGAGCGTTCTCGGTGGCCTCTTGGGGGCACTTTTGGAGCGTCGTGGGAATCTCTTGGGGGCCTCTTGGAGCTTCCTGGGGGCTCTTGGGGGTCTATTGGGTTCTCTTGGGGGCCTCTTGGGGCCTCTTGGGAGAATCTTGGGGCCTCCTGGGGGGCTTTCGGGGCCGAGTTCTCGAAATGTGCGTTCGGGTCCACCACCTGGGCCCCCTCTTGGAGCCGTGGACTCCTCTCGGGCCGTCTAGGGTTCCTCTTGGGCTGTAAAAACGGCCCTCTTGGGCCGTTTTTGGGACCTCTTGGAGGCATCTTGGGTCAAGGTATCTTGGGCCCAAGCCGGCGTGGGGTCCAAGAACTGAGAGTCTCAGTGCATCGTGAACATAAGCTTGCACCAGATACCACCGCCACGATTCGGCATGGCGCAATGGTCCAGCACGGCACGACACCAGTCGTGGCACGCGTCGCACGGCCAGGGATGGGGCTCGCAGTCTTCATCATGGTGGCAGTGCAACTTCTGCTCGTGGTGGAATCGCGGACAAGAAGAAGTGTGCGCAGTGCGGGTGCAAGAAGACCTGGGCGCAGGTTGCAACCGGGCACGTGAACGTGAAGAACGGCCACATCGACCACCCAGTGAGGAACGAGATCAGCACGCTCTCGGGCCAGGTGGCGAATATGTCGTCTCAGCAGTCGCTCCTCCCTCAGTCGCAGCCGGGAGCGGACAATGCCGAGGTGAAGCAGGTGGATGCGGCACTTGCCAACCTCCCGCCGGGGCCAGAGTACGCCTCAGCGAGAGCCGAGCTGACGAAGGCCGCGCAGGCGGCCCGAATGAAGACTGTGAAGTCAAAGCCGCTCGGCGCCCAGCTGGACTCGTGCAAGGGCGCGGTGCACGAAGCGCATCTCCGAGATCGACGCGATGGCGGACAAGCTCCAGCTGGCCCGTGCGACGGCGACGCAGGAGCAGGAGAGGCTCCAGGCCGAGTTGGCGGAGCTGCAGAAGAATGCAGCGCAGCAGCCAAGCCAGCCGAACTCCATAGAGGCAATGACGTCGGTCCTCGACGACGTCCTGAAGGAGATGTCGGTAGGCTTCGTGGACCCACAACACGTGGCGCAAGCGAAGGGCCTGATGCAGCAGCTCGTCACCGGCATCCAGTCCATAGCAGCGCAGGCACAGCAGACAGCCTCAGTAGCAGCAGTGACGGTGCCCGCCGTTCATCAGCCGGTCCCGGTCGACACCTCTGGGGACATCGAGCTGGAGGTGCCGCCGCTGCCTGGGATGGGGTCTGTCACAGATCCCGCCATGGAGGTAGGACGCAAGCCTCTCAAGAGCAAGACCCCCCCCCATGCCACCGCGTACGGGCCAGTTTTTCCAGCCCCTGGAGCGGCCCCTGGGGGGGCATGAGCGTCCAATATGATACCCGTGTTTGTCAACACGTAGGGGAATCACATAATTCAGTAGGGGCCCAGGGGATGATTTTAAATGGGCCGTATCACCCAGAGGAGTGCCAGCGTGGTCGTAACTACGCAGTGCTACCGCCAGCCAGGAATGCCGCACCCTGCCCGGGAGCGACTTGTGAGAGCGTTGCCCAAGAGATGCTTTCACCAATACCCGTACGTAGATTTGGGAGTAATGACTGCGAGGTTGGGTATAACCAAGCAGCCCAATACCTAGAGTGTAGTAGTTGCTACGCGTGGAACGGGGAGCACGGGAGCGTTGCCCAAGAGATGTTTTCGGCCGAGTGCTCGGAGAATTCATTCGTACATGCATGCCCTTTTGACTTTCACGATATCTGTGCTTGCATTGAGAATTTAGGGGTTCAGCACCCCCCCCGCCCCATCGAGCGAGAGTTGAACTGCTGCGGAAGGGGTGCGGGGGGAACGAGAGGGGACGGGTGTTGCGCGGAGCAGGTCTGAGAGTGGAGGGCCCAGGGGAGCCGAACCGACGTGTACGGTCAAAACTTCGACACTTCTTCAGCTTGCGTTGGAGGCGCGCCATGCCCAGGTGGCCCTGAGAAGGGTCATGTTCATGAAGCCGGGGGTGGAGCCGACCGCCCGGGCCAAGAAAACGAGAATGTCCGAGTTGGCACGGCAAATGTGCAGACGTTATGTCCATGGGAAGAGCGACTTGCTAGCACTAGGGCTGTAGGAGTGGCGTTGTCAGGAAAAGTGCATTTGCTTGAATGCATGTTTGCACGGTCTGGGATTGACACTGTTGGGATTCAGGAAGGCCGCTCCATTTTACAGCGCATGCAATCAAGCACGTCCTACACCATGTTTGTTGCGAGAGCCAATTCTCGTGGCAACTACGGCGTGCAGATATGGATTTCGAAGGCCCTGCAATTTGAGCACGACCGCTTCCACGTGATAAGCAGTCGGGCCGCGTATGTTGCAGGCAAATCCAAGGAACTCGGTTGTTCGATAATTGTCGTCTCGGCCCATGCCCCCATAGAGCGGGATCGGGAAGAGGCGAAAAATTATTTTTGGGACGATCTGGCGAGTGTGTTGTTGAATGCACGAGGCAAGTCCCCATGTGCGCATGTTGTGTTGTGCATAGATGCAAATGCCAAGAAACCTTCGTCCCGACATACGTCGCCTCCATCGAGAGACAGAAATGACGACAACCGTACCCACCGGCCGTTGAAAGTAGGTATTTTTGGATTCCCAGATCCCAATCTACTTTAAGCGCCTTCCTATTTCAAGAATCTATATTTTTTGTTTTTTGGGGGGCGGGCGCAAACCTAATCTACTTCTAGGGTTTGGTTGTCACTTCCCTGGGCGACGCTGGTCGCTCGGCCCCTCGGCTGGCCCCATTCCTTGGTTTTGATTGTTTTGTTTGTTTTCGCCTTGTCCGTCGGCTGCACTGGTCGCCCCAGTGTCGCCCGCCGCCCCGCGGTCGCTCGGCCTGGCCCAATTCCTTGGTTTTGTTTGATTCTGTTTGTTTTCGCTTGCCTGTCGGCTGCAATGGTCGCCCCAGGCTCGCCCGCAGCCGTTCGGTCGCTCGGCCCCTCGGCTGGCCCCATGCAAAGGTTTTGTTTGTTTTTATTTTTTTTTCGCTTGTCCGTCGGCTGCGCTGGTCGCCCCAGGCTCGCCCACCTCCCCGCGGTCGCTCGCCCCCTCGGCTTGCCCCATTCCTTGGTTTTGTTTGTTTTTGTTTGCTTTCGCTTGTCCGTCGGCTGCACTGGTCGCCCCAGGCCCGCCCGCCGCCCCGCGGTCACTCGGCCCCTCGGCTGGCCCCATTCCTTGTTTTTTTTGTTTTTTTTGTTTTCGCTTGTCCGTCGGCTGCACTGGTCGCCCCAGGCTCGCCCGCCGCCCCGCGGTCGCTCGGCCCCTCGGCTGGCCCCATTCTTTGGTTTTGTTTGTTTTTGCTTGTTTTCGCTTGTCCATCGGCTGTACTGGTTGCCACAGGCTCGCCCGCCGCGTCTCGGTCGCTCGGCCCCTCGGCTGGCTCATTTTTTTGTTTTGTTTGTTTTTGTTTGTTTTCGCTTGCCCGTCGGCTGCACTGGTCGCCTCAGGCTCGCCCGCCGCCCCGCGGTCGCTCGGCCCTTCGGCTGGCCCCATTCCTTGGTTTTGTTTGTTTTTGTTTGTGTTCGCTTGTCCGTCGGCTGCACTGGTCGCCTCAGGCTCGCCCGCCGCCTTTCGGTCGCTCGGCCCCTCGGCTGGCCCCAGTCCTTGGTTTTGTTTGTGTTTTGTTTTTTTTCGCTTGTCCGTCGGCTGCAATGGTCGCCCCGGGCTCGCCCGCCGCCCAGCGGTCGCTCTGCCTTTCGGCCGGCCCCATTCCTTTGTTTTGTTTGCGTTTGATTGTTTTCGCTTGTCCGTCGGCTGCACTGGTCGCCACAGGCTCGCCCGCCGCCTTTCGGTCGCTCGGCCCCGCGGCTAGCCCCCGCGACGGACAAGCGAAAACAAACAAAAACAAACCAAACCAGTGATTTGGGCCAGCCGAGGGGCCGAGCGACCGAACGGCGGCGGGCGGGCCTGGGGCGACCAGCGCAGCCGACGGACAAGCGAAAACAAACAAAATCAAATAAAACCCATGCATTTGGCCAGCCGAGGGGCCGAGCGACCGCGGGGCGGCGGGCGAGCTTGAGGCGACCAGTGCAGCCGACGGACAAGCGAAAACAAACAGAAACAAAGAAAGCCAGGGAATGGGGCCAGCCGAGGGGCCGAGCGACCGAAGGGCGGCGGGCGTGCGCAGGGCGACCAGTGCAGCCGACGGACAAGCGAAAACAAACAAAAGCAAACAAAACCAGTGAATTTGGCCAGCCGAGGGGCAGAGCGACCGAACGGCGGCGGGCGGGCCTGAGGCGACCAGTGCAGCCGGCGGACAAGCGAAAACAAACAAAAACACGCAAAACCAATGCATTTGGCCAGCCGAGGGGCCGAGCGACCGCGGGGCGGCGGGCGAGCTTGAGGCGACCAGTGCAGCCGACGGACAAGCGAAAACAAACAGAAACAAAGAAAGCCAGGGAATGGGGGCAGCCGAGGGGCCGAGCGACCGCGGGGCGGCGGGCGTGCGCAGGGCGACCAGTGCAGCCGACGGACAAGCGAAAACAAACAAAAACAAACAAAACCAGTGAATTTGGCCAGCCGAGGGGCCGAGCGACCGCGGGGCGGCGGGCGAGCTTGAGGCGACCAGTGCAGCCGACGGACAAGCGAAAACAAACAAAAACAAAGAAAGCCGGGGAATGGGGCCAGCCGAGGGGCCGAGCGACCGAAAGGCGGCGGGCGTGCGCAGGGCGACCAGTGCAGACGACGGACAAGCGAAAACAAACAAAAAACAGACAAAACCAATGAATTGGGCCAGCCGAGGGGCCGAGCGACCGAACGGTTGCGGGCGGGCCTGAGGCGACCAGCGCAGCCGACGGACAAGCGAAACCAAACAAACACAAACAAAACCAATGCATTTGGCCAGCCGAGGGGCCGGGCGACCGCGGGGCGGCGGGCGAGCTTGGGGCGACCTGTGCAGCCGACGGACAAGCGAAAACAAACAGAAACAAAGAAAGCCATGGCATGGGGCCAGCCGAGGGGCCGAGCGACCGAAAGGCGGCGGGCGTGCGCAGGGCGACCAGTGCAGCCGACGGACAAGCGAAAACAAACAAAAACAAACAAAACCAGTGAATTGGGCCAGCCGAGGGGCCGAGCGACCGAACGGCGGCGGGCGAGCCTGGGGCGACCAGCGCAGCCGACGGACAAGCGAAAACAAACAAAAACAAACAAAACCAATGCATTTGGCCAGCCGAGGGGCCGAGCGACCGCGGGGCGGCGGGCGAGCCTGAGGCGACCAGTGCAGCCGACGGACAAGCGAAAACAAACAGAAACAAAGAAAGCCAGGGAATGGGGCCAGCCGAGGGGCCGAGCGACCGAAAGGCGGCGGGCGCGCGCAGGGCGACCAGTGCAGCCGACGGACAAGCGAAAACAAACAAAAACAAACAAAACCAGTGAATTGGGCCAGCCGAGGGGCCGAGCGACCGAACGGCGGCGGGCGGGCCTGGGGCGACCAGCGCAGCCGACGGACAAGCGAAAACAAACAAAACAAACAAAACCAATGCGTTTGGCCAGCCGAGGGGCCGAGCGACCGCGGGGCGGCGGGCGAGCCTGAGGCGACCAGTGCAGCCGACGGACAAGCGAAAACAAACAGAAACAAAGAAAGCAATGGAATGGGGCCAGCCGAGGGGCAGAGCGACCGAAATGCGGCGGGCGTGCGCAGGGCGACCAGTGCTGCCGACGGACAAGCGAAAACAAACAAACACAAACAAAACCAGTGAGTTGGGCCAGCCGAGGGGCCGAGCGACCGAACGGCGGCGGGCGGGCCTGGGGCGACCAGTGCAGCCGACGGACAAGCGAAAACAAACAATATCAAACAAAGCCAATGCATTTGGCCAGCCGAGGGGCCAAGCGACCGCGGGGCGGCGGGCGAGCCTGAGGCGACCAGTGCAGCCGACGGACAAGCGAAAACAAACAGAAACAACGAAAGACAGGGCATGGGGCCAGCCGAGGGGCCGAGCGACCGAAAGGCGGCGGGCGTGCGCAGGGCGACCAGTGCAGCCGACGGACAAGCGAAAACAAAACAAAAAACACCAAACCAGTGAATTGGGCCAGCCGAGGGGCCGAGCGACCGAACGGCGGCGGGCGGGCCTGGGGCGGCCAGTGCAGCCGACGGACACGCGAAAACAAACAAAAGCAAACAAATCCAATGCATTTGGCCACCCGGGGAGCCGAGCGACCGCGGGGCGGCGGGCGAGCCTGAGGCGACCAGTGCAGCCGACGGACAAGCGAAAACAAACACAAACAAAGAAAGCAAGGGAATGGGGCCATCCGAGCGGCCGAGCGACCGAAAGGCGGCGGGCGGGCGCAGGGCGACCAGCGCAACCGACGGACAAGCGAAACCAAACAAATACAAACAAAACCAGTGAATTGGGCCAGCCGAGCGGCCGAGCGACCGAACGGCGGCGGGCGGGCCTGGGGCGGCCAGCGCAGCCGGCGGACAAGCGAAAACAAGCAAAAAACAAACAAAACCAATGCGTTTGGCCAGCCGAGGGGCCGAGCGACCGCGGGGCGGCGGGCGAGCCTGAGGCGACCAGTGCAGCCGACGGACAAGCGAAAACAAACACAAACAAAGAAAGCAAGGGAATGGGGCCATCCGAGCGGCCGAGCGACCGAAAGGCGGCGGGCGCGCGCAGGGCGACCAGTGCAGCCGACGGACAAGCGAAAACAAACAAAAACAAACAAAACTAGTGAATGGGGCTGGCCGAGGGGCCGAGCGACCGAACGGCGGCGGGCGGGCCTGGGGCGACCAGCGCAGCCGACGGACAAACGAAAACAAACAAAAACAAATAATACCAATGCATTTGGCCAGCCGAGGGGCCGAGAGACCGCGGGGCGGCGGGCGTGCCTGAGGCGACCAGCGCAGCCGACGGACAAGCATAAACAAAGAACAACAAAGAAAGCCAAGGAATGGGGCCAGCCGAGAGGCCGAGCGACCGAAAGGCGGCGGGCGTGCGTAGGGCGACCAGTGCAGCCGACGGACAAGCGAAAACAAACAAAAACAAACAAAACTAGTGAATGGGGCCAGCCGAGGGGCCGAGCGACTGAACGGCGGAGGGCGGGCCCGGGGCGACCAGCGCAGCCGACGGACAAGCGAAAACAATCAAAAAACAAACCAAACCAATGCATTTGGCCAGCCGAGGGGCCGAGCGACCGCGGGGCGGCGGGCGAGCCTGAGGCGACCGGTGCAGCCGACGGACAAGCGAAAACAAACAGAAACAAAAGCCAGGGAATGGGGCAAGCCGAGGGGCCGAGCGACCGAAAGGCGGCGGGCGTGCGCAGGGCGACCAGCGCAGCCGACGGACGAGCGAAAACAAATAAAAACACACAAAACCAGTGAATTAGGCCAGCCGAGGGGCCGAGCGACCGCGGGGCGGCGGGCGTGCGCAGGGCGACCAGTGCAGCCGACGGACAAGCGCAAACAAACAAAAACAAACAAAACCAGTGAATTGGGCCAGCCGAGGGGCCGAGCGACCGCGGGGCGGCGGGCGAGCCTGAGGCGACCAGCGCAGCCGACGGACAAGCGAAAACCGACAGAAACAAAGAAAGCAAGGGAAAGGGGCCAGCCGAGGGGCCGAGCGACCGAAAGGCGGCGGGCGTGCGCAGGGCGACCAGTGCAGCCGACGGACAAGCGAAAACAAACAAATACAAACAAAACCAGTGAATTGGGCCAGCCGAGCGACCGAGCGGCGGCGGGCGGGCCTGGGGCGACCGGCGCAGCCGACGGACAAGCTAAAACAATCAACAACAAACAAAACCAATGAATGGGGCCAGCCGAGGGGCCGAGCGACCGCGGGGCGGCGGGCGGGCCTGGGGCGACCAGTGCAGCCGACGGACAAGCGAAAACAAACTAAAACAAACAAAACCAGTGAATTGGGACAGCCGAGGGGCCGAGCGCCCGCGGGGCGGGCGGCGGGCGAACCTGGGGCGACCAGTGCAGCCGACGGACAAGCGAAAACAAACAAAAACAAAGAAAGCCAGGGAATGGGGTCAGCCGACACATACAAACAAAACCAGTGAATTGGGCCAGCCGGGGGGCCGAGCGACCGAACGGCGGCGGACGGGCTCGGGGCGACCAGCGCAGCCGACGGACAAGCGAAAACAATCAAAAAACAAACAAAACCAATGCATTTGGCCAGCCGAGGGGCCGAGCGACCGCGGGGCGGCGGGCGAGCCTGGGGCGACCAGCGCAGCCGACGGACAAGCGAAAACAAACAGAAACAAACAAAGACAAGGACAGGGGCCAGCCGAGGGGCCGAGCGACCGAAAGGCGGCGGGCGTGCGCAGGGCGACCAGCGCAGCCGACGGACAAGCGAAGACAAACACATACAAACAAAACCAGTGAATTGGGCCAGCCGAGGGGCCGAGCGACCGAGCGGCGGCGGGCGGGCCTGGGGCGACCAGCGCAGCCGACGGACAAGCTAAAACAATCAACAACAAACAAAACCAATGAATGGGGCCAGCCGAGGGGCCGAGCGACCGCGGGGCGGCGGGCGGGCCTGGGGCGACCAGTGCAGCCGACGGACAAGCGAAAACAAACTAAAACAAACAAAACCAGTGAATTGGGACAGCCGAGGGGCCGAGCGCCCGCGGGGCGGCGGGCGAACCTGGGGCGACCAGCGCAGCCGGCGGACAAGCGAAAACAAACAAAAACAAACAAAATCAGTGGATTTGGCCAGCCGAGGGGCCGAGCGCCCGCGGGGCGGCGGGCGAACCTGAGGCGACCAGTGCAGCCGACGGACAAGCGAAAACAAACAAAAACAAACGAAACGGTGGAAAGGGGCCAGCCGAGGGGCCGAGCGACCGCGGGGCGGCGGGCGAACCTGGGGCGACCAGTGCAGCCGACGGACAAGCGAAGACGAACAACAACAGAGCATATCAGGGAATTGGGCCAGCCGAGGGGCCGAGCGACCGAACAGCGGCGGGCGAGCCCGGGGCGGCCAGTGCAGCCGACGGACAAGCGAAAACAAACAAAAACAAACAAAACCAATTCATGTGGCCAGCCGAGGGGCCGAGCGCCCGCGGGGCGGCGGGCGAGCCTGAGACGACCAGTGCAGCCGACGGACAAGCGAAAACAAACAGAAACAAAGAAAGCCAGGGAATGGGGCCAGCCGAGGGGCCGAGCGACCGCGGGGTGGCGGGCGAGCCTGGGGCGACCAGTGCAGCCGACAGACAAGCGAAGACAAACAAAGCAAACAAAACCAGGGAATGGGGCCAGCCGAGGGGCCGAGCGACCGCGGGGCGGCGGGCGGGCCTGAGACGACCAGTGCAGCCGACGGACAAGTGAAAACAAACAAATACAAACAAAACAAAGGAATGGGGCCAGCCGAGGGGCCGAGCGACCGCGGGGCGGCGGGCGAGCCTGAGGCGACCAGTGCAGCCGACGGACAGGCGAAAACAAACAAAAACAAACAAAACGGTGGAAACGAGCCAGCCGAGGGGCCGAGCGCCCGCGGGGCGGACGGCGAGCCTGGGGCGACCAGTGCAGCCGACGGACAGGCGAAAACAAACAAATACAAACAAAACGGTGGAAAGGAGCCAGCCGAGGGGCCGAGCGACCGCGGGCGGCGGGCGAGCCTGGGGCGACCAGTGCAGCCGACGGACAAGCGAACACAAACAAAAGCAAACAAAACCAGTGAATTGGGCCAGCCGAGGGGCCGAGCGACCGAAAGGCGGCGGGCGGGCCTGGGGCGACCAGTGCAGCCGACGGACAAGCGAAAACAAACAAAAACAAACAAAACCAACGCATTTGGCCAGCCGAGGGGCCGAGCGACCGAAAGGCTGCCAGTGCGATCGGCGGACAAACGACAAAAAACCAGAACAACCGAAACCAGCCAAGGAATGGGGCCATCCGAGGAGCCCAGCGACCTAGCGCTACTGCGCGCCGCTAAGACAGGGCCCGGACATTTGTAATCTATTTCTTGTAATTGTTGTTGCTGTTGTTTTTTTTGGGCGGCCCCGAATGCAATCTACTTCTTCCGCCTTCCTACTTCATGTTTCTACCTACTTCTTCCGACCGGTGGGTAGGCGTTTCATGACATTTCTGCGTAATACGTCTTTGCATGCGTCGTCCGAGAAATTTGAGCACGGATGCACGTGGAGGTCGCCGAGAGGCACTGTCTCGTCGATCGATTACGTGTGCACCAGTGCCCATCTTGATGCCGATGTTAAACGAGCGTGCGTCGAAGACACCGTGCCCTTAACAATCGGCGGACAGGAAGATCACAGGTTGCTCGTGGCAGAGTTTGGGGTTCCCCAGGGCTGCCATGACAGCCCGGCGGAGAAAACCAAAGGCCCCGGGAAGTTCCGCTTCAATCAGTTGGAGTTGAGGAACGGATGGGCCGTTGAGCGATTCAAGCGTTACGTGTGGGATTTCTCACCCAAGCCAGGCACTGTCGACGAACACCTTCGCGATTTGAATGCCTACGTGAAGGCGTCTGCTTTGAAGTGTTTTGGTAAACCTAGAGACATCCCGCAAAAACCTTGGATAACCCCAGACACTTGGGCCATCGTAAGGCATGTTGCTCCCATGCGGAGGCGGATGCATAAACTCGGTTCTTGTTGTAACGCGTTCTTGAGTGAGCGAGTGTTTTATGCATGGGCGTCCTTGCGCGGGTGCGTGTTCCCAGCTCCCTCGCAAGCGTCGCGCGGCTGGGTGGCAATCGGCCGGAGCGAGACCGCGAGGGCAAAACAACACCATGTGGCAACCCTCAAAGCAGGCGTCCGCTTTGCCTTGGACGCTCTGAGTGTCTCCGTAAAGCCACTTGTCAACAGAGATCGCGAAGCTTGGTGGCATGACGCCGCCTGGGAGATCCAGTGTGCGTCGCAATCGGGTGACATGCGGAACATGTTTCGATTGCTTGGCAAACTAGACGGAAGGCAAAAGGCCACCTCGGGTTCTGCCATGCGAAAAGAAAGTGGCGAACCGGTCGCTGACGAGCCGGAGCGCCAAGGACGATGGCAAGAGCATTTTGCCGAGGTGTTCAGAGGGGCGATCGTGAGCAAGGCATTGCTGCGCGCGCCTGTGCCGCAAGACATCGTGCGAAGTACGAGTCTCAAGCTGTCGCCTGAGCGGACGGCGCGGGCACGCCGCAAGCTGAAATCTCATCGCGGCGTCGGCCCAGATGAGATACCCGCCGAGCTCTTGAAAGCAGGGGGGGGCGCCATCCCTGTAAAGTATTTCGAAGTCGAGAAACGCGTTGTTGAAAGCGAAACTTGGCCAGTCGATTGGATGGGGGTCGTGTGCAGGAGATTTTCAAGAGGAAGGGGTCGGATGACGAGTGCGACAACTACAGAGGAGTGTCGTTGTCTGACAATGCAGGAAAGGCATTTTGCCCCCAGCTAAGCGAGTGCATCGAACCGCGCTACAACTCTCGCCTGCCAATGTCGCAGCACGGCGCAATTAAAGGAGGTGGGACCGATGTTGCCCATCACCTGGTTCGCGCCGTTATAGAATATGCGTCGTTGCATTGTTTGTCAATCCTTGTGCTGTTCATTGATTTTGTCAAGGCTTTCGACGGAATCATCCGCGAACTCATATTTGGCTTCTCGGTTTCTTCCCAAGAGTCGCCCGTCGAGTACTTGGCGCCCCTCGGCGTTGACCAGGACGTTGCCGAGTGGCTGGCGTCTTGCATATGCTCCGAAGGAGGCGTGTTTGAACAGTGGAACGTGGACCCGAAAGTTACCTCCCTTGTGGCGCGGCTGCACGAGGGGTCGTGGTTCTCGCACGGCTCGCTCGACACAGTTGTGCGGTCGCACAAGGGAGGGCGCCAGGGATGCGTCTTCGGAGCTACGGTTTTCAACGCGGGATACTCGGTCCCGATCAAAATGCCCCACGAGGAAATGAGGCGCAAAGGCATTGCCCTACGCGTGAGATCGGGGGAGAAGGCGTTCTGGGGCACTACCGAGGACGAAGGGGAGGAAGCCGCCACCGAGGAGGAAATCATCGACGCCACGTTCGTGGACGACGAATGTATCGCGTTAGCGGCTGCTTCCCCACAGCTCCTCGATCGTGCTATCCAGACGCTGCTAGAAGTATTGTGCCGGCTGTTCCGCTTATGCGCAATGGTGATAAATTGGGCTCCGGGTAAGACGGAGTGCATGCTCCGGTATAGGGGCAAAAACGCCAGCGCGCATTGGGGGCAGCACAGGCACGAGGACGGCGTGTACGTCAAATCAGATCACGATGGCGCTATCAAATTGTCCATTGTGTCGAAGTATAAGCATCTCGGAACAGTTGTCTCCATCGCAGGCACCTGTAAACCCGATGCTGAGAAGAGGGCATCAGCAGCCATGGACGCATACGCGCCAGTTGCGATCCGTGTATTTCGTGCTCCGAACATATCCATCGCTACAAAGATGCACGCCGTGAAGGCACGCATCTTGACAAAGCTGATGTTCCATGCGCGCGTTGTCACGCCAGACGCGCATTTCGCGCGGACGTTGAACCAGGTGTACATGAGGGTGCTACGGCGCATTGTGGACAAGGTCCGGTTTGGGCCAGGGCAAGGCACGGACCTGCAAGTGCGGCAATCCTTGGGGGCGGCATCCATAGATTGCTTGGCTATGCAGGCTAGACTGAGGTATCTGCGGAGGCTTCTCCTCTCTGGCAGAACACAGTTGCTGGCGCTGTTGTCATCGAAGCGTAATGGCAAAATGATGCCGACATATGCGGGTCGTGCTCGATGACCTCACCACGGTGCAAATGCTGAGCAGCCAATGTGCGCCGCTGGGAGACCCCAGCGAAAACGCAGGACAATGGCTGGACGTGATATGCGGCCAAGACCAGCGATGGCACGATATCGTTGATGCGATTCATTTTTCAGAGAGCAAGTGTGACAGCTGTGCCTCACCGGACGGGGTGCAGCTCAATTTCGCTTGCGACATGTGCCCCGGGCCCAATCCACCAGCATTTGCAACCAGATTAGGGCTCGTGCAACACAAGCGCGCCGTGCACGTCGTCAGGAACGAAGCGAGGAGGTACGTCTCGGCGGACGACGTTTGCCCTGTGTGCCATAAAGACTTCCGGCAGCGCTTCCGCTGCATTCGTCACCTCTCGGGATCCCCCCCCCACGCATGCACGGAGATGCTACGCTCGGGGGCTGTAGAGCCTCTCCCCAACGACCTTGTGGAGTCCCTGGACAGCGCCGACAGGGCGCTGTGCCGGAAGGCATATAAGGAGGGGCATGTCACGCCCTTGGCTGCAGGAGCGGTGAAGACCGCCGCAAGAGGCACCACGGGAAGTGACAAGAGCTGAGCGTGCGCTCGCACGTGGACGAAGTTTCACACACACCTTGAGACGCCTCGAGCCTACCTTGGGAAGAAGAAGGGCCGTCTTGGGGCCTCTTGGGAGCCTCTTGGGCCCTCTTGGAGGCATCTGGGCAGTCTTGGGGCGGTCTGGGTGGCCTCTTGGGCCGTCTTGGAGCGTCGGGAATCAGAAACGGCGAGAACGCCAAATTCCTCAATCACCTCAGGAGAATTCGGGGTGTTCGCCTTTGGGGGCCCTCCTGGAAGGTTTGTAGGCCTCTTAGGGCGTATTGGGGGCATCTTGGGCCGTCTTCAGGCCTCCTTGGGCGTCTTGGAGCGATCTTTCGGCGACTTGGGGCCTTATTGGACCGGCTTGGGGGCCTCTTGGGGCGCTCTTGGCCCGTCTTGGGTTCTTCGTGGGCCCGAACGAATTACCCGCCACCACGCGACGGGCCCATGGAGGCACCCGACAAGCCCCGGAAGATTTGTGAATGGGGAGCCTGGCCTCTCAAAGAATCCTTAGGACTGAAGATTGCGGCTTATGGGATTAGGGCAACTCCAACTCGTGCCACAGGACACGACGGCGGATCCAGATGCCTCCTTTTCTGTTCTGTTTGGCATTGCCCGCGGATGATACTGCGATTTGACGTTGCCAGCGTTTGCGGGGGAGCGCGGCTCCACACGTTGCAGCAGGCGCGAGCCCAGATATCTGTAGTGTTGCGCGTCACGGTGCCGGTAAGAAAGGAAGGACGAAGAGTCGGAGTCGGAGGAGGAGGAGGAGGAGGAGGAGGAGGAGGAGGAGGAGAGAAGATAAGAAGGGACGAAGTGAAGTAAGGACACCGAGGGGGCGGAAGGGCGGAGGATAATTCAAGAGGGAGGGAAGTGAGGAAGGAGCGGGAGAATGAACAGGAGGTGCAGAACGGCCGACGACGGCGACGATGGCGTCGGCGGCTCGGCGCCGGGGACGACCGCGACGACGAAGGCGGTGACGGCGACCACGACGACGACGAAGGCGGAGACGACCGACATCGTCCAGGGCACTTTGGAAATCTCCGGCAGGTCTCGGATGGAGGTCCCCGGGAGCCTCCAGAGAGCTCTACGGGCCCGCAGGGGGCCAAAGATGTTCAAGTCCTCGATCTTCGACCTCAGGTCTTCGGGGAGCTGGGCCCGAATCAGGTCACACCCCGTTCCTGGACCCCTCCTGGGGTCCATCCTGGCCAAGCTTTCGAGTTGCGCCCAGCCGTGGCGACGAGGGCTTCCAGAATCCCCACAAACATGCGAGACGACGACGACGTTGATCCTCTGAACAAATCGGCCCCAGACCTCTCCTGGAGTGTCCTGGCCAGAATTTGAAGTCGGATCCAGCCGTGGCCACGAGAGCGCCCCTGGAGACCGAAGGATGTCAACAACCACGGGTTATGCAATAGGCTCACGCCATTCCGCAGACCCCCAGAAGAGGCGTGGATTCCACGGTTGTCGTGGGCTTCTTGTGCGCGTCTTGGGAGCTGTTTGGGGGCCTGGCGGAGCCTCTTGTATGCAGTTTTCAAGCGTGTTGGTGGCCGCCTTGGGGCCTCTTTTGGGCCTCTTGGGGCTTATTGGGCGCCTTTGTTGGGCCGCTTGGGGGTTTCTCGGGGCCTTGTGGAAAGATCGGATTTCCGAATCGTGTTCCCCCTCTTCGCCTCTCTTGGGGTCATCTTGGGGCAATATTTGGCCGTCTTGGGCCCCTGTTTGAGCCGTCTTGGAACTCCCTTGGGCCGTCCTGGGGCCCTCGTAGGGGCCTCTTGGGCAGTTTCGTTGCGGTCTACGGGGCCTCTGGGACATGAGCGTCGGAAGTTCGAGAAGACGAAAACCACAGAAACAATGAAAAACCAACCGGGCAGCATTGATGTTTGCCTTTCGAGATCCTCTTGGGAAGGTTCTTTGGGCGTCTCAGGGCGTCTTGGAGCCATCGTAGGCATCTTGGGCCAATCGCTCCGCGGTTCGGGACCGTCTTGGAACGTCTGGGCCACGGAAGGCAGATTTGGAAGTTCCAGAGTCTCTGGGGGTGCGCCGACGAGCCCGGATACCCCTCCCTAAACGGGATTTGGGAAAGCCAATCATTTCACACGCCTTCTCACCCCTGGCAAGCGGGGGTCGGCAGATTTGAACTCGATTCTCCTCCACCTCCGCCCCTCTCCAGAACCAATCCCCAGATCCTCCCGGGGCCAATCCTGGCAAGCTTTCCACCCTGGATCGATTTTCCACGGTCCCAGGGCGAGGAGTGGGTCCGCAAAAAGTCGAAATCGATCGAACAATTCCCCACGCGATTTTTTCTAGATTGGATCCTCGATCGATCGACGATCGACCATCGAGCTCGACGAAAGATCGACCATGTCGACGAGGGCGCCCCAAGATGCCCACGAAGTGATCGCCAAGGCCGTCCAAATCGGCGATCGACGGCGACCGACAACGAGCGGATGGCGCGGATCGCCGCTCGCGGGGGCGGCGACGATTTCGACGACGCCGACAATCTCGGCGGCGATGAGGTCGACGACGATGACACCGATCATGACGAGCGGGGGCCTTGGCATGACGGAAACAGCTCTCGATTGCAACGGGCCCCGGCCCCCGTGCTTCTCCCCCGGACCAGCTCCCCCCACGACCAAAGTCCTCGACGATGCTCGTGGGCCGAACACATGTTTTTGTGCTGGCGAGGCTAGACGGAAAACCACCTGCGCAGACGAAAAAGTTCCAAACGTGCAAAGAAGCCTCAGGGAGCCTGTGCCTGGCTGAGGACGAGGGCGGCGAGACTGACCTCCCCTCGTAGTCGCTTTCGCGGTCGCGTAAAGTATCCGTGTGACCGCATATCCCTGGGACAGCGCCCAAGAATCCAGACCGCGACGGCGCGGATACGGATATGCCCGCCGCTCGTGAGTCTACGACTTCGACGACTCTGCTCGTCGTCGCCGTCGTCGTCATCGTAGTCGGTCGTCGTCGGCGTCGTGGCCGTCGTCGTCGGTCGTCGTGGTCCTCGTCGTCGTCGTCGTCGTCGGTCGTCGTCGGTCGTCGTCGTCGGGCGTCGTCGTCGGGCGTCGTCGTCGGCGTCGTCGATCGGCGTCGTTGCCGGTCGGTCGTCGGTCGTCGGTCGTCGTCGTCGGTCGGCGCCGTCGTCGTCGGTTGGTCGTCGGTCTCTCGTTGGTGGTCGTTGGTCGTCGTCGGTCCTCGTCAACGGTCTCTCGTCGTCGCCGTCATCGTCGCGGTCGGCATCGTCATCGTCGTCGGCGTCGTGGCGGCCGTCTTCGGTCGGTCTCTCGTCGTCGATCGTCCTCGTCGGTCGTCGGTCGTCGGTCGTAGTCGTCGGTCGTCGGTCGTCGTCGGTCGGCGTCGGTGGCGTCGTCGTTGTCGGTCGTTCCTCGGTCGTCGTCGTCGGTCGGCGTCACCGTCGTCGGTCGGTCGTCGGTCTCTCGTCGGTCGTCGGTCTCTCGTCGGTCGTCTTCGGTCCTCGTCGTGGGTCTCTCATCGTCGCTGTCATCGTCGTGGTTGGCATCGTCATCGTCGTCGGCATCGGGGCAACATCGCCGGTCGTCGTCGTCGTCGATCATCGGCCGTCGTCGTCGTCGTCGTCGTCGTCGTCGTCGTCGTCGTCGTCGTCGGGCGTCGTCGTCGGTCGTCGTCGTCGGGCATCGTCGTCGGGCTTGTTCGGTCCTCGTCGGTGGTCGTCAGTCGTCGTCGTCGTCGGCAATGTCGCCGTCGCTCGGTCGTCGGTCGTCGACGTCGGTCGGCGGTCGACGTCGTCGGTCGTTTGTCGTCGTCGGTTGTTTTGTCGTCGGTCGTAGTTGTCGTTGTCGGCGTCGTCGGTCGGCGTCGTCGTCGGTCGTGTTCGGTCCTCGTCGGTGGTCGTCAGTCGTCGTCGTCGGCAATGTCACCGTCGCTCGGTCGTCGGTCGTCGTCGTCGGTCGGCGGTCGACGTTGTCGGTCGTTTGTCGTCGTCGGTTGTTTTGTCGTCGGTCGTAGTTGTCGTTGTCGGCGTCGTCGTCGCGGTCGGTCGGTCGTCGGTCGGTCGTCGGTAGTCGGTCGTCGTTGTCGGTCGGTCGTTGATCGTCGTCGTCACTCGGCGTCATCGTCGGTCGTCCGTCGTCTTCGTCGTCGGTTGTCGTCAGTCTCTCGTCGGTCGTCGTCGGTCGTTGGTCGTCGGTCTCTCGTCGTCGCTGTCATCGTCATGTGCGCGTCGTCATCGTCGTCGGCGTCGTGGCCGTCGACGGTGGTCGGTGGACGTCGTCGTCGGTCATCGGTTCTTGTCGTCGGTCGTCGTCGGTCTCTCGTCGGTCGTCGTCGCTTGTCGTCGGTCGTCGTCGGCGTCGTCGTCGCCGTCGGTCTGTCGTCGGTCGTCGTCATCGTTCGGCGCTTTCGTCGTCGTCGGTTGTCGGTCGTCAGTCGTCGTCGTCGGCCGTCGGTCGTCGTCGGTAGTCGTGGACGGCGTCCTTGTCGTCGTCGGTTGGTCGTCAGTCGTCGTCGTCGGTCGGCGCCGTCGTCGTCGGTCGGTCGTCAGTTTCTCGTCGATCGTCGGCTGTCGTCGTCGTCGGTCTCTCGTCGGTCCTCACCGTCACTCACTCGTCGTCGCTGTCATCGTCGTGGCCAGCGTCGTCGATTGCAGCCGACGTCCTGGCCGTCCTGGTCGGTCGTCGTCGTCGGTCGTCGGTCGTTCTCGTCGGTCGTCGGTCGTCGTGTGTCGGTCGGCGGTCGTCGTCGGTGGTCGTCGGTCGTCGTCGGTCGTCGTCGTCGGCGACGTCGATGTCGTCCGTCGGCGTCGATCTCTCGTCTGTCACCGTCGGTCCTCCTCGTTTGTCTCCTGTCGTTGCCGTCATCGTCGTCGGTTGCCGTCGTCATCGTCGTCGGCGTCGCGGCCGTCGTCGTCGGTGGTCGTCGTCGTTGGTCGTCGGTCGTCGTCTTTCGTCGGCTGTCCTCGTCGGTCGTCGCCGTCGGCGTCGTTGTCGTCTTAGGACGGTCGTCGGTCGTCGTCGCTGTCGTTTGTCGTCGTCGTCGTCGTTGGTCGTCGTCGGTCTCTCGTCGGTCTCTCGTCGGTCGTCGTCGGCCATCGTCGTCCGTCTCTCGTCGTCAGTCGTCTCGTCGTCGCGGGCGTGCCTGGCGTCGTCGATTGCAGTCGGCGTCCTGGCCGTCGTCGTCGTTGTCGTTGCCGGTCGTCGGTCGTCCTCGGCGGTCGTTGGTCGTCGTCGTCGTCGGTGGTCGGGCGTCGTTGGTGGTCGTCGGTCGTCGTTGGCGTCGGCGTCAGCGTCGGCGTTGTCGGTCGGTCGTTGGTCGTCGTCGTCGGTCCTCGTCGGTCGTCGATCGGTCGTCGGTCTCTCGTCAGTCGTCGTCGGTCTCTCGTCGGTCGTCGTCGGTCCTCGTCGTCGGTCTCTCGTCGTCGCCGCCATCGACGTGGTCGGCGTCGGCGTTGCTGGTCGTCGTCGGCGTCGTGGCAGTCGTCGTCGGTCGTCGGTCGTCGTCGGTCGTCGTCGTCGTCGTCGTTGCCGTCGCCGGTCGTCGTCGGCGGTCGTCGGTTGTCGGTCGTCATCGTCGTCGTCTTCGTCGTGGTCGGTGGTCGTCGTCGGTCGTCGGTCGTCGTCGGTCGTCGTCGTCGGTGTCGTCTGTCGTCGTCGTCGGTCTGTCGTCTGTCGTCATCGTCGGCGTCGTCGATGTTGCCGTCGTTGGTCGGTCGTCGGTCTCTTCTCGGTCGTCGTCGGTCTCTCGTCCGTCCTCGTCGGTCGTCGTCGTCTGTCTCTCGTTGTCGCCGTCATCGTGGTGGTCGGCGTCGTCGGTCGTCGTCGGTCGGCGTGGCCGTCGACGGTCTCTCGTCGGTCGTCGCCCATCGTCGGTCGTTCTCGTCGGTCGTCGGTCATCGTCGTCGGTCGTCGTCGGTCGTCGTCGGCGGCATCGTCGGCGTCGTCGTCGTCGGTCGTTCGTCGGTCGTCGTCGTCGGTCGGCGTTGTTGTCGTCGGGGCGTCGTCTGTCGTCGTCGTCGGTGGTGGTGGTTGTCGTCGTCGGTCGTTGTCGTCGTCGGTCGGTCGCAGATCCTCGACGGTCCGCGATCGACCACCGCAGACGTCGTCGGTCGTCGGTCGTCGGTCCTCGTCGTTGGTTGGCGTTGTCGTCGTCTGTGGGTCATCGGACGTCGGTCGTCGTCGTCCGTCCTCGTCGTCAGCGCCGTCGTCGTCGCCGGTCAGTCGCCGGTCCTCGACGGGACTCGATCGACCATCGTCGACGACTGTCCGCGGTCGACGGCTGAGCCGGCGGCGCGACGCAGGCCGCCGCGACGACGCCGCCCCGGCGGCGCAGCCAGGCCCGGCCTGGCCGCCTCCCCCGCCTGGCGCTCGGGCTGGCGGCGGGCGGAGGCCTCCTCTCAACTGGACGTAAGTGTTGAGTCGGGCCTGTGCCTCTACAGGAGGAGAGTTCAGAAACAGTAGAATAAGAGTTTGGGGACGAGTTCTCGACCATGTTTGACCATTGTGAGGGCATTTTCGGCATTTTGTTACTCATCGTCCAAAATCCCCCTGTAGGAGGACAGGCCCGACGTAACGTAAGAGTGACCTCTCGCCAGAGTGAACTTTGATGCGGGCGCAGATCGGTCCCGAGATGGCTGAATGCGAAGCGGTGGCGGCGGCTTGCGCGCCCAGGTTTGGCCACCGCGCTGATTCATCGCCGATGCATCGGCGATACATCGGCGATTCATCGGCGAGGCGGCGCAATCCTCGGGGGCGGCCAGGAGGGGGTGATGACTAGGGGGGGGGAAATCATGGCCAGGAACATGATATTTTCTCTTCCCAGATGTCACGGCTCCTTGTCGTACTTCGACATCTCTATCCTGGCCCCCCCCCGTCCGCGCACAGGCCCGGGGCCATGATTTGCACCCCCCCCCGTCTTGGACGCCTCCGAGATCCTGATCCCACCTGCTCCGACCACCTCGGGGAGGCTTCTGATCGAGGCATCGCCTCGTCGGTTTTTTTTGTTTATGGAAGTCTTGAATGTCACCGAGATTTGTTTTTCCTGGTGTGACCGCCACACAATGGCTCAAGATGAGACGCCAGTCTTAGGGCAAGGGGTCGAGAGGGCTAGGGGGGGCCCAAGCCTCGAAGGAAATCGAGTCGTCGTAGTCAGGTCTGGAGAGCTTCGTCAGAAGGACCGAATTGGGGTCGGAAAGAACCGGGATGAAGACCAACAGCAGTTCCTCCTGCTCATTTTGAACAGGCCTCGCCTTCAGCACCGCGGGCGCCGTCCACCTGTCACGGACGTCGCATGCCAAACAGCGTTCGCTGCCCATGTTGGATAGCATTTGCTGTCGTACATTGTCCCCGTCCATGTGTTCCGTCCCATTTCTGGGCGTGCCAATTGGCGGCGCTCCTGTGTCCTCTTTCTTCTCCCTTCTCCTCCTCCCAGTGCCAATCTGCGGCGCTCTGTCCTTCTCTTCCTTCTCCTCCGGTTCCTCCTCTTCTTGCCCTTCCCCCTCGTTCGGCAGGACTGCCACAGTGGCAGACGCCCCTTCGGAACCCTCCGCTCGTCGAAGTCGTCGTTGTCGCCGTCGTTGTCGCCGTCGTTGTCATCGTCGTCGTTGTCGACCGGCGTTGCCGATCACGACGACGTCGATCGTCGTGTCGATCGACGTCTTTGTCAGCGACGTCGTCGTTGTTGTCGTCATCGTCGTTGAGATCGTCGATGTCGTCGTCGTCGTCTTTGCCGTCGTCGCTGGGTTCGTCGTCGTCAGGCGTTGGTTCTCAAATAGGCTTTGCCAAAAGGGACTATTGTACTTGTTTGTCCGCGCAACTCGTGGCTACGGGTTATTTCTCCCCCAGCGTTCCTCGGGGTTCCCCAGAGTTCCTCGGAGTTCCTCGGCACTGCTTGGCACTACCAAGCAATGCCAAGCAACGATGCCAAGCAATGCGAACAATGCCAAGCAATACCAGACAATACCAAGCTCTGCCAAGCGGAGCTCATCAATGCCAGGCAATGCAAAGCCATGTAAATCAAAACCCAGCAAAACCAAGCAGCGCCGAGCAATACCAAGCAATGGCAGTGTTTTGCATTGCTTGGGAACTGTTTTGAACTGCCTTGGGACAAAGAAGACTCCTACTTGGGTTCGGGCCTGGTTCCTTTGCTCGTTGCATTCATGTGCTTATCTCGTCGATGTCGTCGCTGTTGACGTCGTCGTCGTCGACGTCGTCGACGTCGTCGTCGTCGTCGTCGACGTCGTCGTCGTAGTCGTCGACGTCGTCGTCGTCGTCGCCTCCTTCATTCTAGCTTAGCTCAAGGCAAATGTAGCGAAGGGGTGCCGCCCTGGTGAGACCGAAGGACCGCTTCCCTGACTGCTGGCCCCCTTGGCGATCGGATAGCCTCTGGCGCCATGACGGCGGTGAGCACCGTCCTGTGGGGGTCTGCATTCGTGGGCCCTGGACACGACAGGGCTGTTTTTCACTGGTTCCGCTTTTACGTTTTTGTTGCCCGTTCCGTCGCCGTTCTTTTGCCGGTGCCGTCTTCGTTTTGTTTCCAGTTATGGTTCCGGCTCCAATCAAAGAGATTTTTGCTGGGGTGTTTTTGGTCGCCGTTTTTTACGACTTCCATGTTCCATGCACTTTTTGAAAACGATGGAAAGACGGCCCTGCCGTTTTCGGGCCCGCCGGCGTTGCAGCCTGCGCGGAGGGCGGGCCGAGATGCACGGCTTCCCGCGTGGAGTCGAGGGTGTTGGCTGCGACGGGGACACGATGAAACGAGACGATGTTTTAAACGCGGCAATGGCCCCCGGAGAGTTCAGCTAACTCCGGTCTGGCCTCGTCGCTTTAGCGCTCTGGGCCGGCGTTGCAGCCTGCGCGGAGGGTGAGCCGAGGTGAGGCTTCCCGCGTGTACCAGGGCACGGGAGTCGAGGCTTTTGGCCGCGGCGAGGACATCAGGGGCAACGATAGGAGGGGATGGGCACAGGGGGGGACGCATCGACCCCCAATCGCCCATTGATCGCCGCCAGGAGCCCAATAGCCCCAACCTGCCCAGGAACGTTCGGAGTCACTATCGGCGGCCTATCGCTGATCTATCGGCGATGTATTGCCGATTCCAGGTCGATGCGTCCCCCCCTGTGCCAGTCCCCCCCGATCGTTGGACATGGGTCTCGAGGGAGAGGCAGACGAGACCGAGCGTCAGCAGCGACTCCAGATGCGCCCGCGCGCGCCTGCGCCTCTCCGCCCCGATCCCTAGCCTGCGGACCAAGCCCAGCTCACACTGGCAAAGTACATCCTCGGTTCCAACACGAGCAGTATGACGTCCCGCCTGGACGGGGTCGAGAAGGGCGCGGAAGGCTTTCGGCACACGGCGGGACAGTTTCAGTAATTAGCTTCAGGCAGCATTCGCGACTTTTCCTTCGTCGCATTGCGCGCAGCGCGTTTCGCGACATGGAGTGTGATTATGACACTCCCAGTTTCATTTCGATCCCCGTGGTCTGTTCTCTAGGGCGGAGAATGAACTTGCCGACCGCTTGGCAAATTATTCCGTGAGCATGAGGCGTAGCTGGAAGAAGGATTGGCCGATTTCGGACGGAGGGGGGCACAATCTTCCGTTGCAGGCCGACGGTGGTTATGGGGCCGACAGGCCAGCAGTTTTTGCGTGAGCGAGGCATCTACCTTTGGGATACACGGTCGGCCTTTTGCCAGCGGATATTTTCCCGCTCGATGGTAGTTTCGAGCTTTTCTGCATGATAGCGAGATGTTCGCCATGTTGAACAGCATAGCCAGTGAGCGAGTGTTTTTGGTGACCCAGCGCTGCGGAAGAGCGTCCAGCAAGAGGTCGGCTAGCGGCGCCCCGCTTGATGCCATGCGAAAGGGACAGAGAGAGCGAGAGAGAGAGAGAGATGCGAGAAAGTGCATAATCGGAAAGCTCCGGTCGAAAGCCGAGAACGTCACCTTCTTTTAGCTTGCGACCGAGGGTGCCGCCCGTGCGACTCTGGCCCAGGACCTCGCCGGCCTCGCGCTGAGAGGGGAAGCTGTACGAGTCCAACGATTTCGGGTTCGAGGATGCCCTTTCGCCAAGGTCCCAGAGACCTCACACTTCCAGGGTGGAATGTGAGAGAGGTCCTTGCACGACGGAGACAGGCGTTCCTCGCTCGTTTCACAATCAAATTCGCTCCGACTTTGATCTTGTTCCAAGAGCGATCCATTGCTGGCGTCTCTGAGCAGACCTGGGCCGGGTATGTGGTACACGTGGCGCCTCCAGCACGAGATTGGCGAAGGTGTGGTATAGCTTTCAGCGATCAGATCGCGACCTCCGTCGTTGGCCACCATCGGTTCTTCAATCGCTCCATGTGCTTCGGCTTGCAGCTCCCAGGACGGTTCATCTCCTGCCGCCAATTTTCACGCATTGTCCGCTGCGAGTGCGCGGAGACGATCGAGCAGTTAAAAAGTTGCTTAGTTTCAGAGCCAACTGATTGCCGCGCCGTTGTAGGCATCGTCGATCAGGATGGACTCGGATTGGGCGACGGCGAGGCCGTCAGGACACACTCATCAACGCCGATGACCTGGGCAGGGGAGGTGTTATCACGGAGTTATGTTGGACTGCAGCCAGAATACTTGCTCGCGGACACCAGGGACACGCAGCCAGTTCTTTTCGACTGTCGGAAAGAGCCAGGACATTTTGACAATCTTTGGTGCCGTCGCCACAGGTTGCCCATGGTTGAGCGCCTAGCCCGATTCAGCGACGCCAGCTCCAGTGACCACCTACCCTTCCCTCCTTCGCCGCCTCCATAGACGCGTCCTTCTGACGATCCTGGAGGTTGATTTGGACGATGGCTTGAGGGACCCGAGAGACCTCCGCGGAAGTCTGTGGCGTGGCACGTCGAGGATGCCATTTTAACGTGACCGTCTGCTTCTCCCTCGATCTCGCCAAATCCTGCTTCCACGTGCTTCGAGGACGACTTGGCGACCGCCGTGGGCATCTGAACGGACGGGCCTGCCTGGCGCCAACGCCGGGTGCAGGGGGGCGCCGGGGCAGCGGGATGGGGCTTCGCCGACTGCCGCACGGCCAGCCCGAATGACCAGGTCGCCCCTATTCTGGAAGCCCGCGGCAGCGTTGTCATGCAGAAACGCGATGTACGCTTCATCGGGTTTACTTCCCTCGCGTCCAAAATGGGGGACTCCGCGGCGGCGCGGGCGCGCGGGGTTGGGCGAGCCGATCGTGCCCGGTGGGCGCCTTGCGTTGCTGATCGCGGACTCCGTGCGCGCGCGGGGGCTGCCGGGCGGGCATCTTGGCTCAGCACTTGCGGCGGCAAGCTCAGGCCCATGTAAACCTTGAAGCAAGATGGGCGAAGAGACGCAGCGGCCATGCGGGGAACGAGCAGGCCGGCACATTGGCCCTGAAATGACCTGATGACCGATTGGTTGGCTCTCGCTGGCGGCGACCGCATCCTGCGGCCGACTGGGGTGCTGACCTCTACCAGGCCACGTGGGAGCAGCACGCCTACGCTGCGCGTGCTGCGCAAAAGAGGTGCTGTGGTCGCATTCGGCAGGCGGGCCAGGGGCCGACCTCCCACTCCCTCTTGCAGCCGACGTTGGATCGAGCGGCCAGCCGCGACGCCCCCTCGCCCATCGTCGCATTCAGCGCCGCGATCGGCGCCGCAGCGGCTGCTACAAGCCTCGCGACGTGCCGAGTGCGATGGCGGCCTCCGCCGAACGACCCAGCGCAGCTCCAGCAGCTCGAGAAGGTGGTGGCGGCGGGGGAGGCAGCGGGGGCCATTCATCTAACCTCAGGAGGTCTTTTGTGTTGTTCTCCCCCTTCTTCTCTCGGTGGCGAATAAAACTGGTCCCTTCTCCTCCGCCTGCTGCTGCTCCTCCTCCTCTTCCTTCTCCTCTTCCGCCTTCTTCCCCCTCCTCCTCCTGCTCCAACATCGTTCAGGATTGTTCATCTTCCAAATCTCCCAAACCTCCTCCTCCTCCTCCTCCTCCTACTCCTCCTCCTCCTCCTCCTCCTCCTCCTCCTCCTCCTCCTCCTCCTCGCCTTTCCTCCTGCTCCTCCTCCTCGATCTCCTCCTCCTCCTCCTCCTCCTCCTCCTTCTCCTCATCCCCCTCCTTCTCCTCCTCTTCCTCCTCCTCCTCCTCCTCCTCCTCCTCCTCCTCCTCCTCCTCCGCATGGTCGTTTTCATAGCCGTCGTCGTAGTAGTATTCGTCGTCGCGGCGGCGATTCCGCTCCCTCCATTGTTGGGCGGGATGGATAATGTGTGGGGAGTATTTCTCCCAGGGGACCCTGCACGACAGCGGAGTGGTGAGCACGTTTGTAAGAGGATTGCAATCTAGATCGATTAGTTTTTCGCCGAAGGCGTTGCTCAGAATATCCTCGTCCTTGTTGTTCGGCGGGTGCTGCGGAGAAATATATGTTTTCCACTATTGGTGGGATCCCAGTCCGTCAATAAGGGCGTTGAGCAGATATTTCGTTTCCGCTTTTGGGGAGGGGGTCTAAAGACCTAGTTCGGTTGCTCCACCCATCATGCGCATGAAGATGGTTATTCGACAACGCTGCGACGGTGTCCACCTGGAGTGGCCAGGCCGTGCGACCGCGCGCGAGCAAGCCGCCCGCGCAAGGTAGGAAACCCATTTTACGCGCTGAGGACCAACAGGGGCACGCAGGTGTCCACCGTCAGAGATCGCCGGGAGCTCGTTCGTTCCTACTGCGTCAATATGTTCCAGGATCTTGGCGGCGATCAACAATTGTCAGAGTTGGCCTTCAGCAAGTTTGTGTGAGTGAGGTGCACCAGCCAAATGCCCCCTTCGAATTCGGCCTCTTGGGAACCGTTTTCCCAGAAGCTGAAATCCAGCAGGTCCTGTTCAGAAGAAGAGGATATTCTGGCTGAGATGTCGCAGGCACTGCGCGCAGATGTTCTGGTTCGCCCTCGGAACGTCTTTACGATCCGCTTGAGATGCCACGAAATTTAGCTTTTCGGATTCAAAGCAAGGGCATGTAGTGCGCCTGATCCGTACTAAACCCGAAGCCGCTAATGCGGCCGAAGGTCGCCCGAATGTCCTTCCTGTGTCGCAAAGTAAGTTGTTTCGTAGAGGGCTCTTGAGGCCCACCTGCTCGCCATAGGGGCCGACCGCGCAGAGTTCCAATTTGAGTCCAGAGAGGGTGATCATGACATTCGAACGCCGCGCAGGGAAACATGGCGAACGCAACGCGCCGTCCTTGGTCGAGGTTGGAGGGGGCGTCCGCGAGGGTTCTAATTGTGTAGCGCGCGCCGTGTTCGCTCGCGGGCTTGATCGACGCGACGCGCCTCAGATCGCAGATCGCCGCAGGTCTCTGGATCAGGGAGATTCGCAATTCCTGGGGCCGGATCCGCCCCCCAGGGACGTACGTAGAAGCCGTGCCATGACGGCACATCGGCAACAGTGCGAACAGTCAAAGTGAAACGGCATATTGTCGAACAATGGTTTTCCACGTGTTGAAGCAGCCGCTGTCTCTACCCAGAGCGGCGGAAAGACGATGTTCGTCTCCTCCGATGGCCCTGAGCGCATGCATTCTGGCCTTGTGTCCCGAAGAGACTCTTGGACGCCGTCGTTTTCGCACGCCGGCCAGTCGCGCCAGCTGCGTTGACGAAGGTGCGAAAATGGATCTGCGAACAATGCTGGTGTCTGGCATTAATGCTACTTTTCCAAAGAGGCATACTTGCTTGGCAATAAACTGGTCTGCCAGCGGGCGCGCCGAGGAAATCTCCAAAACCTTTTTGTTGGACACTCTGGAATGACTTGATCCGAGAAAATTCCGCTTTGTTCAGTCGTTCTGTGTTTAAGTTGTACAAGAGTTTGGAGACGACGCACGCCTCGTAAATCCTCTGCTTCCTACTCCTGCTCAGAGAAGAATGGCTCCAGACTGTTTTCAAGATTGTGAATGTGCCCCTTGCCTCCCCCAGTCTCCAGGATACCGCGCATCTGGCGGAACCGCTGGTTGTCAGCAGGCCGCCGAGGTACACGTGCTGCTCCGCATCAGGAATGGGACGACCGCTCGGATCCAGAATCGGCGCCGGGCTGCCGACGCGCAGGACAACAGTTTTTCTCCCAATTTGGAAGCAGACCGTGCGAGGCAGCTCGAGACAGCAGGCTATTCGGGGGTGCCTGTAAGCAAGTTGATGATATACAAATCAAGGCGGTATCGTCAGCGTACTGCACGTCGTCTGTTTTGCAACCGCCCCGTTCCCAATTCACATCTGCCATGATGACGGCCAGGAAAATCATGGACAAATACGGTGAAAACGGGCAGCCTTGGGCAATGCCAGCTGCCTGCTGGCGGGCGCCAGATTCTGTGCGGGCGTCTCGCACCGTGAACGTTCTGCATCCGTATACGGACGCGACCATGTCGATATAGGCCTCGTGGAGACCAAACCTGCGTAATGCCACTTGCATTGCTCCTGGGTCGATGCGGTCGAACGCTTTCGACCAATCCAGAAGTACTGCGGACAGTTCGCCGTCTCTCAAGTCCTGCGCTGCGCCCATGATGCGCTGCACGGCGAGGATTGCCAGGTCGGCGCCCCTGCCAGGGCGAAAACCAAATAGACTGTCTCGGAGGCGATTCTCGACTCCTCCAAATCGAAGCCGACCTAGAATCAAAGCGGCAAGAACCTTGTATCCCATTGCCAACAATGAAATAGGGCGGCGGTAATTGGATGGCAGCGCTGGGTTGCCTTTCTTGAATATTGCAGACACCGAAAAACAATCCCAGGATTGGGGGATCGCCCGCGCCTCCCAACATGAGTTCAATAGCTGAAGCAAGATTTGGAGAGACGTGTCATTGCGGCCGAGGGTGGCCCAGAAGTCCGGCGGCACATTGTCAGGCCCACTTGCCTTTCCCCACCGCAGTCGGGACAGTACTTTCTTCAGTTCCTGCTGGGAGATTTCTCTGGTCGGAATGTCTATCACCGGGCCCAATCGAGGCTCGGATGGCACGCCCTCCCCTGCGCCAGGAACTCTTGTCCATTGCACGTCTTGGAAGTAAGTTGCCATTGTGTCAGCCCTGTCGTTGGAGTCCACGAGATTGCCAATCATATTCTGTAGTCGGCCCTGCTGTCAGCGCGAAGCTCCGTGCCGCAAGCGCTTCATTGCAGACCAACCATTGACCGCCAAGTCCCTCTCTAGCCTTTCTGCTCGGTCTTGTTTGGCAGCGGAATTGATTTGCTTGTTCAGGGAAGCTTCTCGCATGAATAGCCCCTCAGCCTGGGCAGCGTTCCGCTGCTCGATGAGGTCAAGGGTGGCTGGTCGAATCCATGGCCGTTTTGCGACAACGGGTCTTATTGGAAGTGCGCTCTCCGCAGCGGCCTCCATGGCAGCTCTGACCGCCTCCGCCATCGAATCGACATGCTGGTCTGAAACGCCGCGCAGAAGGTCCTGGGCACTCTCCGAGAAATGTGTGCAGAAATGCTCGGCGATAGAATGTAACTTCAAACTCAGAATGTCGCGCATTTCTTTCCGCATATAGGACGCCCCCAAGGGAACTCCTTCAAATACCTTGCTATCTGAGAACGGAGCTAAATCTAGGGGGCCCTGCTGCGCTCGAGCTGGGCAATAATCCCCTCGGTGCCCCTGTTCGAGTCTTCCAGGATCTCTGCCTGGAAGACGGTTGGGGCATGAACTTTGTTCCGTCGGGGGAGCAAGATTTTGCGCAGAGGATTTCCAGTTTGACTCCCATCTTGTGGTGTTGGGTCATCGTTTTGAAAAGACAGCGCCCTGCGTTCCTCTCCTCTCCTCCTCCCCCCCTCCTGCTTCCCCCAACTCTTGCACCCCTTTCACGTTTCGTGGCCCCATCGGGAGCTCCACAGGAGGCCCCAGTGGCAGGGTTCGCACGCGGTTCCACTCACATTTCGGCACGGCCCTGACACGTCGCGTGGCCCCATCGGGAGCTCCACCGAAGGCCCCAGTGCCACCGTCCGCATGCGTCCCCGAAACCCACTGTGGCATTTTCACAAACCCATTCCAGCGCTTCGTGGCCCCATAGGAAGCTCCACCGAAGCCCCCAGTGGGACCGCCCGCATGCGTCCCCCACGTCACACGTCTCGTGGCCCAACACGGAGCTCTGCCGAAGTCCCCGGTGGCAGGGTTCGCATGCGGTTCCACCCCCAATTGCCGCACACCCCTCACACGTCTTGTGACCCCATCGGGAGCTCCACAGAAGGCCAGAGGCCCCAGTGGCAGGTTTCGCATGCGGTTCCACACCCCCAATTGCGACACACCCCTCACACGTTTCGTGGCCCCACAGGGAGCTCCGTCGAAGGGCCCATTGGCAGGGTTCGAATGCGGTTCCGCCCCCAATTGCCGCACACGCCTTACACGTTTCGTGGCCCCACACGGAGCTCCACAGAAGGCCCCAATGACAGGGTTCGCATGCGGTTCCGCCTCCATTGCGGCACACCTCACACACGTTTCGTGGCCCCATAGGGAACTCCACCGAAGACGATATTCACAACTGCTGCACACACAACTGCAGATGGTCGGGTCCTTCGCCAGGCCAATGTTTGGCCCCTGGCGATGGCGGCAGAGATGACGACAGCGCGGCTCCGTCGCTCGAACAAGGGTGGCCTCGAAGTGCCCATTGGCGAGACGAAGAGGCGCCGCGCTTCGCCTGCATGTGCGGGCACGGATCGTAGTTGCGCGGCTGCATTTCAGAGGAAACCAGCGTGCTTGGCGCGCCAGGGCAGTTCACCACCACGCGCTGACAAACCGGGAGGTTCGTTGAAAGAGGCGTTTAAAGCCCTGGATAGATGCGCGCCAGCTCTGACTTGCTTGGTAGGTAGCTTTAGAGGTTCAGTTTTGAGGCCTGGCGCACACTGCAGTCGAACACCTGGTTCAAAAGCCTCCCCCTGAACAGCTGGGCCATCGTGTCTTAACCAACTTGCAGGAGAGCTAGCTCAATTTCTCAAGCGCGCATGTCCCTCCTGCGTAAACAACATGAATTGGCACAGGCTTGTTTTTGTAAAGTACTTCCGGGAAGCTGGCTCATATTTTTAAATTGCTCAGTTTCTGATTCGCATTGCCGGTTGTAGATTCCCCGTCTGCCCCAATCGCATTCGCCGCCTTGGCGTCCTGGCGATCTTATGTTTTGGGCTTTCAGGGTCTGTGTTTGCGCGTTTGTGCGGCCCACGTGGCTGAAGCAGAAGGGCATCGGCTTCGAGTGCGCCGCGCCCAAGGGCATCTGCGGTGCCAGTGCGGCGTGTATCTCTGCGCGCGGGGGCGCAGAAGCAGATGTAGCGATGTGCCATATTAACTTCGAAGGGCTCTTCGGGACGCAACTCGCTCCTTTTCCTCGCCGCCCTTTTCTTCCTTATTCCTCTCTTGACTGCCATCGCCTCGCAACTTCCAGCGCGCTCGAGATGCAGCCCGCGCGCAGCAGAGTAGAAGTCCAGATGTTGCCCAGATCCAGCGCGGTTTTCGCCCGGATCTAGCCCAGATGCAGTCCATCTTCAGCCCAAATGCGTTCTACGTATAGTAGAGACTCTGGCCCAGTTGTTTCCCGGACGCAGCCCAGATTCAGCCTGGTGTCAGCCCGTGTTAGGCCGCGAGCGCCGAGTTGTCGTTGCCTCGACACGCCCGTTTTGAGACGCGACACGTACCGTGTTCAAAACGTCTGCGTCACTACGTTGCGTGTTGGCTCAACGTATTGGCCCACGCTTTGGCGATCATGTCGCGTCCGACATACGTTGTCAGCCTACGTGTTGAGCTCCGTATCAATGCGCTGCGTGTTGCGTGTTGCGTCTTGGGGCAGCTAAGCGCTGAGTGTTTCATCTGCGTGCCAGGGAGGGCTGGCGGGAATTCGAAAAAGGCGAACGGAAATTCAACCTCAGTGGCGTGACTAGGCAGTCATTACAGAAGTAGTATAACGACATGTCGGACCAGACATCGGACATCTTGTTGGGTTCAGTTGTAATCCAGGTCAGTCCTGACACAGTCTTGATGTAGCCTCGATTCAACTCCGTTTTAGCACATGTCTAAATCGGCGTTGCCAACTTTTTAGCCCAGTCGTGGGCCGTTTGGTCGCAGACGTCGCAACGCGAGTGCGAGGCAAGAGGATCAGGATGAGACGCGCGAGGAGCAGGAGGGAGAGGTGGAGGATGATGATGAGGAGGAGGAAGAGAATGCTGATGTCGATGGGAGGCGGGGAAAAGTATGCGGCAAGGCGCGGCAATGTAAACGGTGGTAGCCAGGGACGCGCATTGCATGATAATTCTGGCAATGAACCCAGACTTGGGCAGTGCAGTGCAGCGCACTTGTAAGGATGAACGTGGTAGTGTGACGAAGATGCGGCCATTTCGAGGTCGCACTTCGGAGGGCTGGCGACTCCCATCTGCGCCCGAGGGAGCGGGGGGTTTAAGCAAGGCGCCGCAGCAACCCCGCCAGAAACACCAAAGCAATGTCTAACCATGTATGCTCCCGCCACTGAATGTTGACATAGGCAGCCCCCACATCACAGTATCGCTCATAAGCCGTATATCTACATGCCACAGTACGTGACTGCGCAGTCTAGTTCAGCCACCTTGAGCGGATACCGCCGTAGAATATACGAAAGCAGCAATCCCTCCCGTGCAGGACATTTGCACCCGTCTTGGAATCGAGGCCTGGACCCTTGTATGCCGACGTGTCTCCCATTCCTGGGCGGGTCACCTCCAGCATCTTGCTCATGAGCCCTTCGAACGCGTGGCCTACAGAGTCCAGCAGCGCAAGGGCAGAGTTCCATGGAGCGCTGGCCGTGACCCGCACCTGGTTTTGGGACAGGGGTTTCTGTACGTTCTCTGATTTTGATTATTTCGCCCAGACCTGGGTCGCCGTCCCTGGAGGGACGGACAGAATGCGTTGCCTGAATGCCGCTCCCCTCTAAGCTAACTGTTGCATGCTTCTTGTATCTAGTACCAACGAGGTGGCGTCGGGGCCTAGAGCCACCTGCAGCATGACGCCGAACGAACGAACGCCCCTTCCCCTTTTGCTCTTCTGTGATCTAGCCAGCTGCCACCCGGGTATAGGGGATGTCGCACATAGACGTGTTGTTGGTTGGTTCGCCATTCTGAAACTTACGCCGTGGCGAAGCCAAGGAGGATGCATTGGACGAACTGGGAGGCCGGGGGAGGAATGAGGAGGGGAGGAGGAGAAGGGTGGCGGAAGGAGATTCAGGAGGAAAAGGAGGAGGAGGAAGAACAGGCGTTGCAGGAGGAGGGGGAGCAGCAGCAGGAGGATGAAGATCAATGATCGAGGATTGGTGGAGTCCTAAAGGAGGGAGGGGTAAGGGGGGGGGGGGGGTAAGGTGGGAGGGAGGGCTGGGAGGCTGTGAGAGGGGTAGGGGAGGAGCGTGAACGAGGGCCGCGTCGAGGAGGCATCTCCTGCTCCCCGCGCCACGAGCCGAGGGGGTGATTGTTGTTGCCGTCGCTGGCGGCGGCCACGACGACGACGTCTTTCATCCGACGACGAAAGACGACGACGACGACGACGGCGACAACGGCGACGACGACGACGACGACGACGACGACGAGCGGCGCTGGCGCAGAGGGTCCACGCGGAGCCGTCCTCCCCGCAGACCCCGCCGCGCCCCCGCAGGAGTGCCTGCACCCGTCGCCCGGAGCCCTGATGTGCAACGACGGAGGGACTTTCGGGGGCAGATTCGGGAGGGGAGGAGGAGGAGGAGGAGGAGGAGGAGGAGGAGGAGGAGGAGGAGGAGGAGGAGGAGGAGGAGGAGGAGGAGGAGGGAGGAGGAGGAGGAGGAGGAGGAGGAGGAGGGAGGAGGAGGAGAGGAGGAGGAGGAGGAGGAGGAGGAGGAGGAGGAGGAGGAGGAGGAGGGAGGAGGAGGAGGAGGAGGAGGCGAAGGTGGAGGCACGGCCCAGCCTCTCGTGAGGGGGCGGACGACAGAGAAGGTGTGGGAGGGATGAGTAGGCCTTCACGGGCCGATTGAGGGAGAGGAAGAGGGGGAGGAATGGCCCAGCCTCTCGCGAGGGGACGGACAGAGGAGAAGGTGGGGAGGTATGAGGAGGACAAGGAGGAGGAGGAGGAGGAGGAGGAGGAGGAGGAGGAGGAGGAGGAGGAGGAGGAGGAGGAGGAGGAGGAGGAGGAGGAGGAGGAGGCGCGAGAGACGCGCAGGAGTACGCAGGAGGACCCACAGTTGAAGGATTCCAGGGCCGATCCCTGATGTCCTAAGCAGGAAGAGAAGTGGCTTGCGAGTCTCTCCTGGTCTTGGCCCCATCCCTCTCTCCTTGCCCCCCCCTCGCGTCTGCCTCTCTGCCTCCTCTGCCCCCTCCTGCCTCCCGAGACACCTGCTGGCAGTTGTTGTGAAAGCAGGGGCTCCCCGGTCTCTCGACCCCCTTTCCTGGGGACGGTTTTTTGTTTGACTCGAAGCGGTGTCTGATCGTCCTTGGGCCCGGAACTGGCTTCCGGACATTGAACACGGCGAGACAATCCCACGTTTTCTTCCAATTAAACACGTCCAGGCAATCCCACGATTTTTGTTGACTCGAATCGGTGTCTGATCGTCCTTGGGCCCGGAACTGGCTTCCGGACATTGCTCCAGATTTCGTAATAAAGGGAGATGGGGCCTCATTTCGGGGGGGGTCTTTTCCAAGCTATCTTGGAGGG
>CAUYUJ010014172.1:500000-502500 GCA_963575745.1 Prorocentrum cordatum | reverse complement strand
TGAGGGCGACGCGCAGATTCAAATTAGACATCGCCATCCCTGGGGGGGCTGCGATCTGTGAATTTGTCGCCATTTTCGAGGCCTGCTGGGGGGCTCAGCACAGTGAGGGCGACGCGCAGATTCAAATTAGACCTCGCTATCCCTGGGGGGCTGCGATCTGTGAAACTGTAGCCAGTTTCGAGGCCTGCTGGCGGGCTCAGCACAGTGAGGGCGACGCGCAGATTCAAATTAGACCTCGCCATCCCTGGGGGGCTGCGATCTGCGAAACTGTCGCCATTTTCGAGGCCTGCTGGGGGGCCCAGCACAGTGAGGGCCACGGGCGGATTCAAATTAGACCTCGCCATCCCTGGGGGGCTGCGATCTGTGAAACTGTCGCCATTTTCGAGGCCTGCTGGGGGGCCCAGCACAGTGAGGGCCCGGGCAGATTCAAATGAGACCTCGCCATCCCTGGGGGGGGTGCGAGCTGCGAAACTGTCGCCATGTTCGAGGCCTGCTGGGGGGCCCAGCACAGTGAGGGCCACGGGCAGATTCAAATGAGACCTCGCCATCCCTGGGGGGGGCGCGATCTGTGAAACTGGCGCCTTTTTCGAGGCCTGCTGGGGGGCCCAGCACAGTGACGCCACGGGCAGATTCAAATTAGACCTCGCCATCCCTTGGGGGGGTGCGATCTGTGAAACTGTCGCCATTTTCGAGGCCTGCTGAGGGTGCCCAGCACAGTGAGGGCCACGGGCAGATTCAAATGAGACCTCGCCATCCCTGGGGGAGGGGGGGGGGAAGATCTGTGAAACTGTCGCCACGTTCGAGGCCTGCTGGGGGGCCCAGCACAGTGACGCCACGGGCAGATTCAAATGAGACCTCGCCATCCCTTGGGGGGGTGCGATCTGTGAAACTGTCGCCATTTCCGAGGCCTGCTGAGGGGGGCCAGCACAATGAGGGCCACGGGTATATTCAAATGAAACCTCGCCATCCTTGGGGGGGCTGCGATCTGTGAAACTATCGCCACGTTCGAGGCCTGCTGGGGGGCCCAGCACAGTGACGCCACGGGCAGATTCAAATGAGACCTCGCCATCCCATGGCGGTTGCGATCTGTGAATTTGTCGCCATTTTCGAAGCCTGCTGGGGGGCCCAGCACAGTGAGGGCCACGCGCGGATTCAAATTAGACCTCGCCATCTCTGGGGGGGGGGGCTGCGACCTGTGAAACCGTCGCCACTTTCGAGGCCTGTTGGGTGGCCCTGCGCAGTTACGCCACCGGCATATTCAAACGAGACCTCGCCATCCCTTGGGGGCTGCGATCTGTGAAACTGTCGCCACTTTCGAGGCCTGCTGGGGAGCCCAGCGCAGTGACGCCACGGGCAGATTCAAATGAGACCTCGCCATCCCCTGGGGGCTGCGATCTGTGAGACTGTCGCCGCTTTCGAGGCCTGCTGGGGGGCCCAGCACAGTGACGCCACGCGCGGACCCAACTTAGATCTCGCCATCCCCGCGGGGCTGCGATCTGTGAAACAGTCGCCACTTTCGAGACCTGCTGTGGTCACCGTTTTCGAAGTGGCTAGGGGTGCCCAGGAATTGTAACTCATCAGCGTTATCAAGCTCTTTTCATGTAGCCAGTGTCCTGCGAGTCTCCCGAATTCCGTCTGCCGACATATGTAACCCTCGCTCCGTCATCGCCCCCTTGAAAAGTATCCTGAACTATTTGCGCCCCGCTTTTGCGCAGGGGTTGGGCACGTCGCCAAGGTAAGTATTATTATTATTCCCAACCCTCCTTGGTTGGGTATTCGTTTTGAATAGAGCAGGGTGGTCGCGTCACTCCTCCTGCCTCCCGCCTCCCTCTTGCCTCTTCCTGTCTTGCCTGCGGGGGGCTGCGATCTGTGAAACTGTCGCCACTTTCGAGGCCTGCTGGGGGGCCCAGCACAGTGAGGGCCACGGGCGGACCCAAATTAGACCTCGCCATCCCTGGGGGGCTGCGATCTGTGAAACTGTCGCCATTTTCGAGGCCTGCTGGGGGGCCCAGCACAGTGAGGGCCACGCGCGGATTCAAATTAGACCTCGCCATCCCTGGGGGGGCTGCGATCTGTGAAACTGTCGCCATTTTCGAGGCCTGCTGGGGGGCCCAGCACAGTGAGGGCCACGGGCGGACCCAAATTAGACCTCGCCATCCCTGGGGAGCTGCGATCTGTGAAACTGTCGCCATTTTCGAGGCCTGCTGGGGGGCCCAGCACAGTGAGGGCCACGGGCGGACCCAAATTAGACCTCGCCATCCCTGGGGGGCTGCGATCTGCGAAACTGTCGCAATTTTCGAGGCCTGCTGGGGGGCCCAGCACAGTGAGGGCCACGGGCGGACCCAAATTAGACCTCGCCATCCCTGGGGGGCTGCGATCTGTGAAACTGTCGCCATTTTCGAGGCCTGCTGGGGGGCCCAGCACAGTGAGGGCCACGCGCGGATTCAAATTAGACCTCGCCATCCATGGGGGGCTGCGATCTGCGAAACTGCCGCCATTT
>CAUYUJ010014172.1:452500-495000 GCA_963575745.1 Prorocentrum cordatum | reverse complement strand
AGTAGTTCGTTAGTTCGTAGTAGTAGTAGTAGTTGTAGTTAGTAGTAGTAGTAAGTAATAGTAGTAGTAGTAGTGTAGTAGTAGTAGTAGTAGTAGTAGTGTGGTAGTAGTAGTAGTAGTAGTAGTAGTAGTAGTAGTAGTAGTAGTAGTAGTAGTAGTAGTAGTAGTAGTAGTAGTAGTAGTAGTAGTAGTAGTAGTAGTAGTAGTAGTAGTAGTAGTCGTAGTAGTAGTAGTAGTAGTAGTAGTAGTAGTAGTAGTAGTAGTAGTAGTAGTAGTACTAGTAGTAGTAGTAGTAGTAGTAGTAGTAGTAGTAGCCGTACTACGATTAAGGTGGGTAGTATTCACTCATGAGTTGAAGATCGCAACTTCGACTTGTATATTTCTTGGTGATCGTGGAGTTCGGCTTCGCCGCCCCTCTCAACCGACCAGTTCTGTCATGGCCCAGGATAACCAACTCTCTGGGGTTAAAGGGGGGATGCTGTATCATTGGGGGCACGGGGCTATGCGAGTGACCTCGCGATCTTGGGGCTGGCTTGGGGTCTCAGGTGGCCCAGCACTGGTTCCGCCAGCAGAGGTTCATTCGGGAATAGTTGGTATATTTTTCAGCCTCCGGGGGCCGCTATCGCGATTTCGGGCCGTCAAAACCGGATTTCGGTTGAAAAATTACATTAAATGGACCCTGGAGGCGTCCACGGACGATTTTGGGCGGATCTGGCCTCACCCCGCCCTCTAAATTGATTCTCTGGGGACCAAGCCATTGCAGACCCCCTGGCCGCCTCCCATCGTGATCCCACTCTGGGGGCCTCTTCGCCTGGGCCCAGGGCGCGCTCGCCCAGCACGTCCAGGCTCCCACTGGCCCGGCGAAGAAGCGGGTCACCCGCCGCCACCTCTGCGAGGCCGTTGATCCGGGCCTACGGGCGCGCGAGGGCGGATAGCCCGCGAACCGCGCGCACTGCCCGGTAGGTTCGCGTCATGTCGACCGGCGGCGACCCCGCCGCCAGCGTTCGACGTTGGACGCCGCCGGCGACCCAGGATCGGTCGATGTTGAACGATCTGACTTTTCGGGAATCGCCCATCGTTCGAGGTTGAACGATCCCCGCGGAGTCAGGAACCAGCGCCGAAGTCGGCACGACACGATCCTGCCGTACCCAGTCTTGGGCGCGGTGGCCCTTGCGGAGGCACGCGACCAGGCCTAGATTGCAGCGCCATCCTCTGGGCGCAGCTGCGGCTTCAACGCCGCTTTACTCTGGGCCACTCTAGGCCGCTTCGGAGGACTGCGCTGCATCGCCGATGCATCAGCGATGCGGCGCGATGTGGGGACCGATTTTCTCCAAGCCGATGTCGCCGATGCGGCCTGATCCTCCGACCCCATCTGCTCGGCCCCATCTAGGAGGCCCCAATTCAAGTGTCACGGCAGCGGCAGATGGCGCTGTGCAGGTGGTGCGACACCGAGGCGCCCACGGGCGGCTCCCACCTCGCGGCGTGCGTCGGGGCCGCCCGCGCTGCCCAGAGCGCATCCGCAGGCATCCCGTGGGAGGTGGAGGTTCTCAGAATATTTATAGATAGATAGATATATATATATATATATAAAGACCCAGTGATTGTTTGTTTTGTTGTCATGTGTTCAAGGTCGACATTACTTCTCCGTGTTGTGGTCAGTTTTTTTTATCCGTTTCGGGATTCTCGTCCGCGCCGGGTTTGGTTCGGTTCGGTTAGGTTTTGTACAGCAGTTGTTGTTGTTTCTGTTTTGGGCTGTACCGTTTCCCCGTCAAGTTGACCAAAAAGAAGAGTACAGGGAAGCACGTTTAATATCGATTGCGGTCGGGAGCTTTTCGATAGCGTGTCGCTCTGGCGCTTCTGGCCCACCACGATTCGGCGCGACACGCTATCCACCTCCCAGTCCCCAGGCTTCAACCTCCCGAGCCTTTCCGAGCCTTGCTTGCAGGGCATGGCGTGTCGTCGGGGCCGCCGCCGCGACATCCTCAGCGCGAGTCCCGACTTTACACGAGGCAGCGCGGGTGCCGAGAGGTGTGCGGGTGCCGGCCGTTCCCGCGGCCCCCGTGCTCGAGTGCCCCTGGCCCGGGCAGGTCGAGCTCCGCGGGGCGGCGCCCCAGGAGCCGCCGCCCCGATCCTCGGAGGCGCGCGCAGCGGCCCCGAGCCCGGTTGGTCGGAGTCCGGGCCGCCGGCGCAGCGGCTCAGAAGTGGCCCGCGCGCGGGCGCCGGGGCCCGCGGTGCGGCGGCCCCGGGCCTGCCTTGCCCTGCCCGGCCGTGCCCCGGACGCGGCCCAGCTCTCGTCGACCCGCGCCCCGTCCTGGCCTGCCGCGGCCCGCCTTGTCCTTTCCTGAGCCTACCCCCCCCCCTCTCCTCCCTGCCCGCCCGCCCCTCGGCCCTGCCCGCCTCCCCCCTGCCCTCGCCCCCCCTCCACAATTACTCAATATGAAAATGCTCTCCCTCTTCCCCTGATGGCGTCCAGGTGATGGCCGCGCACCCTCCGCGTACTGTTTTTTTACACACAGGATGCCCGGGAAATCCCGGGAAACGACTCTCGCTGAGGCGCCGGCGTCATTTTTTCCCAAAGTGCTGCTCTCGTTGAGGCGCCGGCCTCATTTCTGCTCCCGAATCGTTCCGAATCGTGCTCCCGCTGCAGCGTGGGCCTCATTTTCGGATCGGTGTTTGGCCTCCGTCGTTCAGGATGGCGTTCTCGCCCCAGCGCGGGCCTTTTTCTCGCGCGCCCATCCGCCCGCCACCACCGCGCCGCACCACCACCACCACCACCACCACCACCACCACCACCACCACCACCACACCACCACCACCCACCAGCACCAGCACCACACCACCACCACCAGCACCACCACCACCACCATCACCACCACCACCACCACCACACCACCACCACCACCACCACCACCACCACCACCACCACCACCACCACCACCACCACCACCACCACCACCACCACCACCACCACCACCACCACCCACCACCACCACCACCACCACCACGACAACCACGCACACACGCACGCACGCACGCACGTGCACCACCACCCACTACGCACGCGCGCGCGGAGCCACAGGTCCGCTACGACACGCGTCCGCGGATAGAGAAAATCAGCGCCATGGTAAGGGATGGGAGGGAGGGGTAGGACGTCAGATATGACGCGAGCGCACCTAGCTTGCCCCTCCCCCCTCGCCGCCCTCCTCCCCCCTTCTCCCTTCCTGCGCGGTCCGCACCTCAGCTCATCCCCACCGAAGGGCGAAGCAACAGCAAGGGTCCAACGGGGCGTCGGAGACGCTCTGGCGGCTCCTGCCCAGCCGCGGTCATCCTTGGCCGTTCTGGACCAGGGCGCGACCCCGAGAAGTCGTTGGGCCTTGTACCTCTCTACGTGGCGGGGGCCCCAGGAAAGGGAATGCAGCCCCCGTCGGGCGTCCAGCGCACTCCCCGCGTGTCTTGCGTTCGCCATGGACCATCCTCGGCCAGGCTGCGGGGGGCGCTGAGTCGCTGGCAGACCTCCTGGTCCCACGTCGTCGAGCGGCTGAGGTTTTGCTCCGCCGCTTCTGCCCGTTGGAGTCCGCGGCGTCCATGTGGCCGCTGGCGGGATGCGATCGAAGGAGAAGACAGGGGGAGAAGGGGAGGGGCGAGGTGGGGGGGAAGGGGAGAGCAGAGGTGCGTGGTGGAGGGGGAGGGAGCAGATGGAGGAGGTGGAGGGGAGTGGAGGGAAGGGAGAAAGGGGGGAGCAGAGGGAGGAGTAGCAGATGGGGCGGGGGGGACCAGAGGGACGGGGGGGGGGGGGCGTGGGAGAAGGAGGTGAGATGTGGGGGAAATGAGAGGGGAGAGGCGGGAGGGAGGGGAGAGGGTGGGTGTTCCACGCGTGGTTGCAGTTTCTACCCCTCCCTCCCATCCACTTCCCATTGCGCTAGTGCCTTCTCACTGAATCGGGTTTCGAATCAATCCTTCATGCCGAGATGGGCCAGAGGAGGCCAAGAAGCCTTGACACGCAGACCGATGCCGAGGCCACGAAGCGGCTTCGGCGCATAGATAAAAAAGGGTCAACACGCGACAGCGCGACCACCATTGACAAGGACCGCGAACGCGCATGCGAGGCCAAGGCGGCAGCGGAACGGCACAGCGGGAACATTACTCCGAAGGGCCAGAAAGCACAGGTTGCGGTCAACGCGACAGCGGGGCCTCCATTGCGAAGGATTGCGAACGCGGATGCGAAGCCAATGCTGTAGCGGGGGCGAAATTTTGTATGGATAGGGGACAAGAAATATTGCCGACGTTGACGCGGGAGGGCCATGTTGGAAGGAGCCCAACCGACCAACATGAAAAAACACATGAGAGAAGCTCGTTCGCGCATATCATGTGTGCACAAATCCATACGCGAATAGATCTGATTGAACACACACCTAGTAAGAAAAGCTCGGCCGCGCAAACAAAAGAGTAAAAACCCGTGCGCAGAGGGAGGGTCGTCCATTCTCAGCAAGTATTGGGGGGAGAGAAGAGAGAAGTATCCATAGTGTGTACTTGCAGAGTGAGGGAGAAGATGCCGGCGACAGTTGACAAATAGTTGTGCGTAGTTCGGGTAGGGAGCAGGATGATGAGAAGAAAACCCGATTGGGGAACCACTCGGCCGAGAAAAGGGAGCAGGACGACGAGGACGAGACGTGCGTAGTGGGTGGAGAAAGAGGGGGTGCGAACAGGAGGAGTTGGAAAAGGATGACGGGGAGGGGAAGGAAGAAATCGGGAGATCCTTGCTCATCCTCCTTCTTCCCGCCGCCACTGCCTCCACCTTCCCTCCTCCTCGTTCTATGTTTGCTCCAGTGCCGCCTTCTCTTTTCTTCCTAGCCGTCCCTGTGCGCAGCCTCTTCCCACCCATCCTCATTCGCCTCTTCTCCTGCTCTGCCGCAGCCGCCTTTCGTTCTGCTTCTCATCCTCCCCCCCCCGCCTCCGCCCCCTCCTGCCTTCGTCCTCCAACGTTCCTGCCTCCCTCCCCGCCCTGTTCTCCGCCCTCCGCTCCTTCTCCGCCCTCGCACTCCCATGCGCCTCCTCCTCCGTTCCTCCCCGCCCTCTCCTCCGCCTCGGCGCGCTCTCTCCTCCGCACCCCTCGCCCTCGCCGCGGGACCCCCACGTGAGAACCCCGCAGAGGTGGAGGCCAGCGCCCGGGCGTGCAAGTTCGAGGCGGCGGGCATGCGCTGGGTGCCGAGCAGCGGCTCCCAGACGCGGGTGGCGGTGAGGACCACCAGCGTGGGGAAGACCACGTTCGTGCTCGACGACAAGGAGGGGAGGACCCAGACCCCTGGCGTCGTGCGGAACGAATTGAAGTATGACTGGAGCGTGTGTTGCCGATGGTGCGCTTCTGGTGGCCCTGCTGGGCCACAGGGCGGTCGAACCACATGACTCAGGGTTGGAGGCCCGCTGGATCCCAGGTATCCCAAGCGCGGGACGACCACGACGTCGGGGGTCTGGCGAGGGGGGATGATGCTGGTGGCGCGGTGATGATGCTGATGATGATGATGCTGACGATGGTGGCGATGATGATATTGATGGTGATGATGATGATGATGCGGCCGTGGGTGATACTGATGATGATCATGACGATGATGCTGATGATGCTGATGATGATGTTGATGATGGTAATGATGGTGATGATGCTGATGATGATGATGATGATGGTGATGCTGATGATGATGGTGGTGATGGTAATGATGATGATGATGATGATGATGATGCTGATGATGATGATGATAATTATAATACGGATGCTGCTGCTGATTATGCGGGTGACCTTGATGCTGATGGTGGAGATGCTGATGATGATGGTGGCGATGGTGGTGGTGATACTGGTGTTAAAGGATAGTCGTGATAATGTTGATGATGCTCATGAGGTTGATGACGATGGCGATGATGCTGATTCTGATGATGGTGCTGATGATGCTGATAATGATGCTTGTGATGGTGGTGGTGATGATGATGGTGATACTATTATGTTGTTGATGATCTCGGTGATGATGATGGTGGTGGTGTTTATGCTGGTGGTGATAACGGGGGTACGGGTAGTAGGGATAATCATGATGATGGCGATGATGATGGTGATGACGGTGATGATGATGGGGATGAGGATGGTGATACTGATGCATGTGCTGGTGGTGATGATGATGAGGCTCATGATGAGGACGATGACGATGATGCTGAAGATGACGATGACGATTATGCTGATGCTGAAGATGATTATGCTGATGATGATGATTGTGATAGTGGCGGTGGTGGTGATGATGATGATGCAGGTGATGGTGGTGATGCTGACGATGATGGGGATGCTGATGATGGTATCGCTGACGATGATGATGATGCTGCTGATGATGATGGTGGTGATGATGATGATAATGGTGATGACGCTGATGATGATGATGATGATGATGATGATGATGATGATGATGATGATTATGATGATGATGATGATGTTTATGATGATAGTGGTGATGATGACAATGTTGGTGCTGCTGATGATGATGCTGCTGATGATGATACTGATGATGATTATGATGATGATGGTGATGATGGTGGAGGCGATGCTGATGATGGTGATGATAATGATGATGATGGTGGCGATGATGATGCTGCTGATGATGATGGTGATGATGATGATGGTGATGGTGATGATGATGATGATGATGATGATGATGATGATGATGATGATGATGATGATGATGATGATGATGATGATGATGATGATGATGATGATGATGGGAGTGATCAGAGGAGGAGGAGGAGGAGGAGGAGGAGGAGGAGGAGGAGGAGGAGGAGGAGGATCAGGAGGAGGATCAGGAGGAGGATCAGTAGGATGAGGAGGAGGAGGAGGAGGATCAGGAGGAGGAGGAGGAGGAGGAGGAGGAGGAGGGTCTGCTGCCAGTTTGGCTCAAGCCATTGGCTGCTAAGGCAGCTAGTGGCCAGGTGCGCCGACCTGGCCAGCACAGCGGCAGGTCAACCACGACTCCGGCATGTCTTATTTCCAAGCTTTCTTCTCCCTGCCACGATGCCCCGCCACACGGGGGCTGCCCGCCACAGGGGCGGCCCCCGCTGCGAGCGAGCTCGCGAGGTTGTGGAGCTGGGCGCCACCACAGTCCAGCGCGCCGCACGGTGACGGCGATAGGCTGCGGCCGAAGCTGAGGCGTGGCGTCGCGGTGGCTGGGCCCCTGCCGCCGGCGTGTAGGGCCGCCATGGTACTGACTTGACCACGATGCTGCACAAGGCCATGCGGGCCCACAGGGGCGAGCCGAAGCGCGCACACTCCGCGGAGCACCTGGTGGAGTTGAAGTGCGTAGTCGTGGAGGTCCCTCCAGTCGCCCTCCAGCTTCCGCCGTTCCTCCCCAGGGTAGCTCTCAAGCATCCCGAGTGCTACCGCTGCCAGCGCCCAGGCGAGGCCGAGGGCCCGGCGGCAGAGGCCGAGCGCGGCGCCGCCTCTATACTAGAGCGTTTCCCAGACAGGGGGCCGCTGGCCGCTGGCCGCTGCTGGCCGCTGGCGGCCGCTCGGCTCCAGGCCGAGGCCAGCCCCGCAGCGGCGGCCGTGGCCGAGCGCGGTGGCGCCGATGCCAAAGGCCACTGCCACTGTCGGGCCGGGCGAAAGGGGGGGATTGGGAAAGGGGGGTTACGAAATTTGCTGCATGCAGCTGGTTTCGGCCTCACCGAGGGGCCCATTCCTCGATACATTGGCGCCTCCCGGCGCCGGGAGGCGCCGGGAAAATCAGCTACGCGAGCTGATTCTCAAACCCCCCCTTTGCTATCCCCCCGTTTCGCCCGACCCGACACTGCCAAGGCGGCGCCCTCGCGGGTGCCGAGCCTGAGCGCCCGGCGGTCGCGAGCCCAGAAGTTGCGGATGAAGATCGGCACTTCGAACCTCGGGGCTTCCACCAGAGCTGCATCTCTTTCAGGGTTTTTTGCATCGACTTGGACATCAAGGTTCTCCACGCCACGTACGTCGTCTTTGGGGAGATCGTCGAGCCCGCGATCGACGCCGACAATAATGGGATGTCCCTCGGGCGCGGATTCGTGCACTTCGCTACCGAGGACGCCGAAAGGCGAGTCCTTGCGCGCGCCTGCGGCGCAAGCGGCACGGACATGGGGCGCCTCAAGCTAGTTCTCGACACCTGCCTAGAGGGACCCTGTCAATACGGTCATCACGATCGTGGACCCTCTGGACCGCGCCAGTAGCCCCACTGGCAGCCTATGACCGCCCCCTCCTCCTCCACTCCCAAGGCGGCGGATGGAGGCCGGGGGTGAGAGGTTGTAGGAGGTGGAGGGCCCACGAAATAAGGGCCATTGCAAGGCCAACGCGCATCTGACCCTCGACGAGGGCGCGCTTCGTCCTGGGACCGATTCCTACCTCCACTTCCTTCTCTTCTTATGCATGTTCTACTCTCCCTAACCGCCCCATGCGCGATGGCTCGCCGTAAGTGCCTTGCGTTTACAGGTATACCACATAGCACGTAGCCGTCACTGGCATTGTACTGCTATGGGCAGGAGTACTCGTGGGTCGAGCGCTGAAGGCGCCGCGCATCCAGGCATATATCACAGACTATGGACCCGTATTCGCTGGGCGATGTCAATTTCGCAGATCACCGGCAGTACATCCCCAAGGGCAGGGAGATTCGCGGGTCGAGCGCTGAATTTGCCTCGCACCGCGTGCGGGCAGTGGCCTGCACGTGTTGCTGATTGGGGGAGGACTGCGAGCAGATGTGGTGGAGGGACGCAGGTCGAGGGCGCATGCATGACCCTCGACGAGGGCACGCTCCGTCCTGGAATGGATTCCGCCTTCCACTGCCTCTCCTTCTTTGCTTTTTCTCTTCTCCCTCCCCGCCCCATGCACGCCGACGTGCCGTAGGCGCTCTACGCTTCCAGGTATATCGCACATTATGCGACCGTATTCGCTGAGCGACCCCATCGAAGATCACCGGCGTACTTTCTCCATTGGCAGGGAGTGGGCCGCGCTCGGAGGAGGTGTTGGGCTGGTGGGTTGGTGACGCAAGCAAGCGCTGGCTCATCAAGCGAGCTTTCACCCGTGTAGCGCCACAATCGGCGGCCAATCACGAGCCCTTCTTAGAGCCCAGTGAATACAGACACTCTGGCAGAGTCGTGAGCGTCGACCACTGACTCAAGATCACGATCTACCCCCTCTTCCGCACTGTCTTAACAACCAACACAGTGCCATCCAGACTGCTTCCGCACAGTCGCCTCAGGTTGCAACCGAGCACGCAGCGGGCGTGGCGGCTCACGAGTCCGCCGACCCGCCTGCCGCACACAACTTTACGCGGTGGGGCCAACGAGGGGCGCGAAGACAACGTTGGGCCCCGTTCGGTCTATCTTAGCGCGATGACTCCCGCGCTGTCGGCAGCATCGCAAGCTACTGCCGACCGGATGTTTTTGCCGTGCCACCCTCCCCGCCACTGTTCCACCGTCGCCAGCTCCTGTCACTCGCCGCCCCGCGCTACCAGGGCAGGAAGGGGATTGTGATCAGTGGCTGCAGGGTGGGGAGGGGGGAATGACGACAACCCACGTTCTCATATGCACCGGTACAACCATCGAGCCCAGGCTCCCCGATGACCCCTCCAGCGTCCCCTCCCCCCCAGATGTGCCGCCACAGAAGAACCTGGGCCTGCCATGTCGGTCCAGCGGTCAGCAGGCGCTGATCGTGCACGCCTCCGCGTCTTGCCCGCTACTTTGGAGAGGGAGTGCTGGGGGTTTCATCAGATCGGGACTCCCCCCCCTCCTGCTCTTCCCTTCCTTGTCGTGACTGCTGCCCCCTCTCCTCCTCGGCTCCCTCTCCTCCTCCTCTGATGGTGTCCTCCCGTGCCGTCCCCTTCTTCGTTCTCCCTCTTCTCCTGGGGGGCCCACCCCTTCTCGGCTAACGGCGCCACTTTACACGCCAGCCTTGCAGGACAGGGTTGGGCTGGCTACGTCTGAAGACATTCAAGCCGTGAGGAATCGGGAGTCAGGAGGAGGAGGAGGAGGAAAAGGAGGAGGATGAGGAGGAGGAGGAGCAGGAGGCGGAGGAGCAGGAGGAGGTGGAGGACTCGGGAAGGAGATGGGAGAGGCAATCTTCGCGCTTGACGGCAGCAGGGAGGAGAGGAGGATGAGATAGGGGAAGACGACTTTCGTGCTCACGTCAAGGAGGAGGAGAGAGACGGAGGGATGATTATGAGGAGGGCGAGATGTTGGCGATGAGACACGGCGTCCGTGATCGACTACACGAGCGATCGATTTGAAGAGAAGGGTAAGTGTAGGAGTAGGAATTGTAGATGGAGGAGATCGCCAATGATTTGCTCCACAGCATGCATCGATGCAGGCACAACAGGAATTCGTAGCAGGACGTTGTTCGCACGGCGCGAGTCTGGGTCCGTATGGAGAGCTTGACCACCGAGCCGCTTATGCGCCTGACGCGACGCACAACGCTAAGCCTCGAGCAAGCTCAGGACGCACGCGGGCCTCGGAGCTGAGCTAACAGGGTGCATCCACTTGACGTGGGACTTGCATGTGATTTAGCGTTGGCTCCCCACTGGCGCATGTTGCACTTCTCGGAGATGATATTACACCAATGCTAGAGTTTAACTTGTCCGTACTTCCCTCCTCGTATGTGTTTTGGCCCCAGGTGTGTTTGCTCGACCCCGCGCTGAACATCGAAAGGCTAGACCGACTAAGGGGTTCCACTGTGGGTCTCGGGGGCTTTTTCTGGGAACAAGCGGTGGCTGGAGAGCTGACAGCTAGCAGAGGGATCGCGTCAGCCTCAGCGCTCATAGATCTCACGAAGGCATACGAGAAGGTAGGACACGACTTTCGCGTTCAGGCAACGATGCGACATCAGTTCTCTCTGGCCAGGCTACGCACTCTCATCCGCCATCAAGGTTGGCCAAGCTAGTGTATATTGGGGGCGTGGTTTCAGCGGGCATTCGCACAGCGCAGGGAATCGTATCCGGATGCATACTTTCAATCGCTGTCATGAAATTCATCTTGCTGCTGCCGCGTGACGAGGGCAGGCCTGATGGTGATGTGGGTCTTGGCGCTCCAGCAGCATATGGCGCCAAACGTCTTTTTGAAAGAGAGCAAGCTGGCAAGCACGCACAAGCGGAGATCCCGCGCGAGGTGCAGATGGAGCTGCCGTGTGCACTTTCGATCGGCTCTGGCTGCGCACAATGAAAGCTTGAAGTATTGGGAGACTGATCAAGGGCGTCTTGCGAACCCGACAAGTTATGGCAACCGAACTAACAATGTTGTCCTCAACAAGCACCTTGCGAAACCACATCTTGAGCTTGATGGGCCCACAAGGGACGATCAAATGTCTCAGGCTCACAAATGCGATGGATACTAACTCCACCACCGCACGAGAGCTGCATGGGCGTCTGTCACCTCGCGCAAACCCAGGCGGATCGGTAAGCACTACCCGCTGGCGCACCCTGGCGCACCAGCTCTGGTTTTCCAGCAGCACCCTTTCACCGACAGCGTTATGCTGAGCAGAGACACGAACGCTCACGGAGCCTCTCCGGCAACACTTGCGGCGAACGCTGCGACTGCAACGCATGTTTCGCATGGTTATCCGAACGCCAAGGCCGCGAATTTCCCAACAAACGACCCCTCGCAGCAGCCAGGGCAACACGGACGACTGCACGACCAGCGAAACACTTGACAGAGACCGTAACGCAACCAGCAGCAACGACAACGCTGACAGCATTGCGCTTCAGAAAGACGCGACAGACCAGCACAGCGAGAGTAAATATAGCAATGATGAAGAGGACAATTGAGCCGCAAGTCGGCTACATCCAACGAGCCACGCGCGGCGCGCAGAGCAGTTCATACAGCACAACCACGATGCAAAATGGGAGACGATTCGAAGACAGAGACCTTGGCGCATGGCGTCGAGGGCTGCAAACCGCGGAACGACTAGGTGGACGTGGCGCGCAATCTACTGAGGGGGAAATCTACGCCATCGCGGACAGCGACAACAAGGTGGCCAGCGCAAGCGCTGGGACAACGACATCACCACGCTCCTTCAACACAAGCCCGATGTGCACCCAACGCCCACACCAACCAATGCAAAAAACCAGCCTGACGACCTCACCGGGGCCCGCTTGGCCCAAGACATTTCAACATGGTCGGCACTCGAACAGCAGTACATCGCAGCGTGACGTCGACATCCACAACCAGGACATCCTACTCCTCCTCCCCCCTCCGTCGTATTTGTTTATGTGTCCCGCAGTTCCCATCTATGTCTGTGCGTTCGTATAGAGCCAGATCCAAAAGGCCATGGTCCCCCCTATCTGGTCTCAGATAGGCCCCAGCATCTATCCGATGTGGTGCTTCGCGCCCAGGTTCAACACGCCACTCCAGTGCCAGTCTTGAGCAGGGATGGCCGAAGCCGCAAATGACGACTGAGCCGAAGTGCTTCTCTCACCCGGCGTGTCCTGGACGCGGGTTCGACTTGCATTCACGGCTCAGCATTACGTCAGTGTGCCCAGATTTGTTGACTTTCTCGAAGGTGCGGATCTGAGTTGTGGCGATCGGTATGGGGTGCATAAGGTCGGCTCGCTCGACGGTCCGTTGTCGCCCCCGTTGCACGTGTCAGGTCGCGGATGCGTGTCTCAATGCTTTGTTGCACCATTCCCAGAACCTGCAGCTGGGGATTGCTATTGTGACCTGGTGCTCGGCCTGAAGGGGCTTCTTGAAGTGCTGGACCAAGATGCCTTACGGGGCGACGCCCCGAGGGGTCCAGGAACAGCGATACCGAGGCAAGTCTCCTATGTTTGAAGCGGGGGTATGACTAGAAAACACAGTAGAGTATGGACGCAGCTTCCCAGTCCATCGGCTTCTCTCCTTGGAACTGCCGCCCCCCCCCGAGGCCGCCGTGCTCGCTGCGGAGATCGCCTATAGTTGGTTCGTGGTATTGGCTTGCCCTGGGAGGCGGAGTATGGAGCGGAGCCTCCGTTTGAACCCTGCCGCGTCGGCTGGGTTTGTGGGCTCTACGAGGTGAAGGCCGAGAGAAGGCACATTGGTTGGGACGTCTCGGACTCAGGGTTTTTTCTCCTGGATCGGGTCGGTGGATTTGCCCTCCTGGCCCTGGGATGTGTGAGATGCTGGCGCTCACCGTGGTGGGTTTGTGTTGACATGAGGTGATTCCCATGGGGGTCGCTTCCGGAGGAGCGGAACGCACAAAGAGGAGGAGGGGCAGAAGGAGGAGGATGGCGACAAGGAGTTGCCGCTGTCCGACGTGCGGACGGTGGCGCCGTTGTCCGCGGTGTTCGTCACCATGGAGGCCGCCGCTGCTGCCGTATCTGCCGCTTCTGCCGCTGCCGCCGTTACCACCGTCGTCGTCGTGTTCGCCGTCGCATCGAGGTCCGGGAGATAGGGCACATCGGCCTGCAGTTTGACTCCGAGTCCAGCGCGAAGGGCGTTGTCGACGAGCTGACGAAGACCTCCTCGTCCTCCTCCTTTTTCTCCTCGCATGCCTTTTGTTTAGTTTTCTGCAGCATAGTGGGTCCCGGAAACGGCAGGGCCGTCTTTACATTGTTTCAGTAAACATGTGTTCATTGAAAATGGGAACGGGAAACAACGGCGACTGGGAACGGCAAACAAACGGCCCTGGGATTGGAACCAGAGCTGGAACCTGTAAAGAATCGGCGATCGGGGGTGGACAGACCTCCTACCCTGACACGTCGATTAAGGAATTGGCCGCTTTCGCTTCGCGAGAGGGCGTCGCGGCCGTCATTTTTGCGGGTCCAGGTCCGTCGGTTTCGGTCCTGGGCCGTTCTCACTAAAGGGAGGTTTACGAAAGGGAGGTTTGTCCACCGCCGAGGCGACGGAACTGGCAACGAAGCGGCGACGGAACCAGCGACAAAAACGGCAAACCGGAACCGGTAAAAGATTACACTGTCGTTTCCAGGGCCCATTGGGATGGTGGCTCGTCGCCACGTCTGGACGCGACTCGGAAAGCGGGCCAGAATGGTTCCTGGAATGGTTCGGAGACTTGATTTTGCGCAGGGTGGAGGAGAGCAGGAGAAAGCAGAACTACGAGCGCTTCGAGCAGTACGACCAGAACAGCGTGCAGAGCTACTTCCAATATTACGCAAAACTCAGCAACCAGCAGAACATGCTACAGGACAGCGTTCGCACGAGCATCTACCAGAGAGCCATCGTAGAGAACCCAGACGACTTCAAAGGCAAGGTCGCGATGGACATCGGTGCCGGCAGTGGCATTCTCTCGTTCTTCGCGTGCCAGGCTGGAGCCTCGACCGTTTACGCCGTCGAGGCATCTTCGATGGGCGAGGTGGTTCGGCTGCTGGCGGATGCGAACGCCAGCGTTTTTCCGGGCTCCATTGTCGAGGTTCTCAACAAGTTTCTCGAGACTATCGCGGACTCCGAGATCCAGGGTAAAGTAGACGTGCTCGTGTCTGAGCCCATCGGCACGTTCCTTTTTAACGAGAGGATGATCGAGACGTACCTCTGCGCGCGCGACCGCTTCCTCAAGCCGGGAGGCAAAATGTTCCCGAATGTTGGGAATTTGAGTATCGCTCCGTTTTCCGATGCTATGTTGCACCACGAGACGCAGAAAAAAAACGAGTTTTGGAAGAACGATAACTTCTATGGCCTGAACCTGAATGCCGCCGTGAATCGATGTACCGACGAGCATTTTCGTCAGCCCGTCGTCGATTACATCAATCCGGATTGCCTTGTGGCAAAATACCAGACTACAAGGTTTGATTTCATGACCATCAGTATCGAGTCGTTGCAGAAGTTCGAGATGCCCTTCGATTTTGAGATTAACCAGCCATGCTTGGTCCATGGCATGGCTGGCTGGTTCGACGCGGTCTTCGAGGGCTCCAACGCCACTGTGGTGCTCGACACCGCTCCGTGGTGTCCAGGAACCCACTGGTACCAAATCCGCTTCCCTCTTGGGACTCCTCTCGCGGTCAACGCAGGCCAACACATCGTGGGCACCTTAGTAATGGAGGCCAACAACCTGCAGTCGTATTACGTGAAGCTCCGCATGCAGATCAAGGGGACCGACATTGTTGTCGAGGCCCCCTGCATAGACCTGAAGGACCCCGAGTACCGATTCTACACCTCCGCGAGCGCCTACTGCCCGCCGGGGACCCAGGTCTGGGGATGCACGCTCGTTCTTCACACCGACGCCAGTCCTGGCCAGGCGATCGGCGTCTGCACGCTTCTGGCCTGGCCCCGAGGGCGGCGCGAGGGCGCGAGGGTGAGCGTGGGCTGCGCATCGCGCGGGGAACGAATCGCGAAGTTGTGTGACCCAGGGCTTGGCTTCGGCTGTGTTGTGTGTTTTCCGTTATGGCAGGGAGCACAGGAAAACCAGTAGAGCAAAACGAAGAGCAAAGCGACAACATAACGAGAAACAGCGTTCAGGTCCAGCCCTGGTGTGACCTGGATCTGCCTTTCCTTGCCAGGGGCTGACGGCGTCGGCGTCACCGTCCGACCAAGATCAGCCCAAAAGCGGTCCACAGCTCCGTCTCAAGTTCTCTCCCGGGCAATCTTGCGATCCGCGTCCAGCCGTGGCGTCGAGAACCTCCAAAGACGCAGAAGACCATTCGAAACGAAGACGTCGACGTCGCCGTCATCCGTCGTCGTATATTTTGCAAGGATCGCAAGACGGGGACTGGCCCTGGCCGGGACCGGCGTCGGAGCAAAGCTGGTGTCCCCTCTGGCACCAGGGAGTATTTGGGCAGCAGGCCCCGCCAGCGGGGAACGCTGGCGCCCAGCAGGCCTACCAGCAGGAGCGTTGGAGGGACGTCGGCGCTGTCGACGACGTCGAACGAGGATCGAGGATCTAGTTCTTTCTTCCCTACTGCTCTCTTCGGGCCTCCGAGGGCGCCCTCATCGCCACGGCTGGATCCGCCTCGAGGCTCGTGTCCGAGAGGTCCTCGGGCCGATGGATGACGGCAGCCACGTTCCCAGCGGGTCTCGATGCCGCTGACGGCCCCGACTCGAAAGTTTGGCCAGGAGGACATACCTGGAAGGTGGTCCAGGGGCCGATTCCGAGACGGCCGTTGTTGGTCGGGCGGCGTCGGCGGCGGCGGCGGCGACGACGATGACGACGTCGACGTCGACGACGACGAAGACGACGACGACGACGAAGACGACGACGACGATGACGACGACCGACCGACCGACCGACCGACCGACCGAACGGCCTACCCACCCCTCTTGGGGTGCTTTCGGGCCAGAATTTCGACGACGATGGCGGCGATGATGACGACGGCGACAGAGATTACCCCCGACGGTCCGGAAGATCCCAGAGGTCCTCAGATACCTTCTGAGGCCTCGGAAGGTTACCAGAAGTCCCCGAGGGTGAAACGCATCCTTCAGAGAAACTCCACCCCAGAAAACATCGCCCCAGTGAGGGGGCAGCGGAGGAGGTGGCGCCTGAATTCATGATTGGAAACATTTGGTTACCAGAGCTGACGCCCGAGGATGATGGCACCACGAGCTAACAGGTGACCAGAAAAGATATGCTCGACGCTTCCCGTATCCCTACCAGCCACTTGACTTACACTTTCACGACTTGTTAGACGGCGCGCGGCTGCCCGCGTCGCTCGCGAGCAAACAAGTATCCCTACCAGCCGATCCCAAAACAACAACTTTGTCGAAGCATGCCGACTGTCGTGGTTTCCGGCCGTACTTCCTCCTGCCCTCGCCTATCTCCTCTTGTTCCTCCTAATTACTACTTGCTTCCTCTTACTTCCTCCTTGTGGGAGGAGTGGGAGAAGGACGGGGCGGAGGAGGAGGAGGAAAAGAAGGCGGTGGGATGAGAGAGGAAGAGAGCGACGACGACGACGACAACGACGACGGCGACGACGACGGCGATGACCACGACACTGACGACGCAACAGACGACGAGGACGAAGACGACGACCACGAAGACGACGCCGATGACGACAACGAAGGAGGAGGAGGAGGAGGAGGAGGAGGAGGAGGAGGAGGAGGAGGAAGAAAGAGGGCGAACACAAGAGCCATAAGCCTTCTGAATGACTCTTTTGGAGTCTCCTCTGGTTTCTCTTGGAAGTGCACAGGAGGAGGAGGAGGAGGAGGAGGAGGAGGAGGAGGAGGAGGAGGAGGAGGAGGAGGAGGAGGAGGAGGGAGGAGGAGGAGGAGGAGGAGGAGGGAGGAGGAGGAGGAGGAGGAGGAGGAGGAGGAGGAGGCGGGGGAGGCGGGGGAGAGAGGGAGAGGAGGGCGGATGGAGGAGGAGGAGGAGGAGGGGGCGGATAAGGAGAAGGAACATGAGGAGGAGGAAGAGGAGGAGGAGGAGGAGGAGGAACAAATGACGATTAGAAGAGCTTCCTCGGATGTCTCTTGTTTATTTGAGTCCTCTTGGAGCGTCTGGGGACATTTTAGGTGCCTCGGGGATCCTGTTGAAGCCTCTTGGGGTCCTCTTGGGAGCCTCTTGGAGACCTCTGGGGCTCCTCTTGGGACCGTCTGGGCGCCTCTCGGGGCCCTCTTGGGGCGCTCTTGGGAGCCTTCGGGGCGCTCTTGGCGGCATCTTGGAGGAACTGTGTTAAACAAGAAGGGTTCCCCAATTAGGGCTGCCCCTCGGGAGCCCCACCAATTGTCTCTTGGAGCGCTCTTGGAGCGTTCTTGGGCGCACTTGGGGCCGTCTTGGGGCACGTTGTGGCCTCGCTTGGGGCCCTCCTTGGCCGCCTTGGAGCCATCTTGAGGCCTGGGAAGGCTATCGAAAGCGAAGGGGCGATGATGCAAGAACCAGTGACTTACCTTTTGTTGTTTGAACGAAGTTGGCTTCTTGGAGGCCTCCTTGACGGTCTCGGAAGCCTCTTGGGGCCGTCTTGGAGAGGTCTTGGGGCCTCTTGGAGTATCTTGGGAACCATCTTGAGGCATCTCAGGCTATCTTGAAGCCTCTCCGAGGCGCTCTTGGAGCCGTCTTGGGCCATCTTGAATTCTCCAGCTACCAGCGAACCCCCCCGTCCAGGTCCAGGGGAGGGGGGAGGGGGAGAGGTCAAGCTACCCACCCGCCCGCAAGCCGTCCAGCTCACTCCCATCCGCCCTCCCAGGACATAAGTCACTCCCGGGCCTGAGCATGTTCAGCGGCCGTCTTTGGATGGACAGCTACTGGGGACCAAAGCCGACCCCAGGGTCGCGACGCTTGGGCGAGATGCGCCACGCATGCCAGGGGCGCCACGCGCGCCAGGCACCCCTGGGGCCCGAGCGTGCCAGGCATGCCAGATGCGCCAGATGCGCTACGTGCTCCGAGTGCGCCAGGTGTGCCGCACACTCCAGCCGCGCAGATGCGCCGCGTTCGGGGCACGTGCAGAGTGCGTCAGGTATGCCTGCGCACGTGACAGCACACATCGGGAAGCATGTCGGCCCCCGCCATCATTGTCGAATATCGATGCCCATTATCGTGTCTGGTGGGCCTGCGCACATCAGGCCACGCGCAACCACCCCCGCCGTCCCTGTCAGAAACCACTTGACAGTGATCGCGGGATGGCCGCGCACGATCCAGATTTAGTTGCGAGGTGCATGTTGTATTGTTGTTTTATTGTCAGGGATGGTAGCCTGCAGCAAGGAATATGCTGACACCCCCACCGCCCTTGTCAAAACAATACAAAATCCTCGCGGTTCTCACGAACATGATTCAAGGCTTTGCCCCAAAGTGTACCTTTCATTGTTTCGTGACAGCGATGGTGGGTGGGGGGGGGGCGCATCGGGTTGGCCGCGCATGCTCCAAATGAAGGGGAAGGAGAAGGTTGGAAAAGGAGCCGCCCTAGACCACTTATGCCCAGAGGGCTGGTGGGGATCGTGTGTAAGAGGCCCTTGCTGCATCTGCTGCAGCGCCTGCCAGGACCGCTGGGCGCCCGGACTACGGGGGTGGGCGACCGGCGCCCAGGTCCAGCCGCGATTTGGAGCTCGCAGCCGAAACCTGAACGGCTGCAAACCCAGCAGTGGATTGGGCTGAGCCCAGTGCAAGTGATCAGTCTCCCCCTGGTGCGGAGGCGGGTGGCGCACGCGAAGACCAGCCACGCGACGGCCACGACACCGCCCGCACCAGCCACGCGAGAGCCTTGACAGGCTGGCACCCTCCGCAGGGTGTCACGCCGCCCCACGCCCAGCGTGGGCGGGGGCCACAGAGCGTAACAGGAAAAACTCACCCTCATCATACGCTCTCGCTCTGTCCGCGATCGCTCTGTCGAGGCTCCTGAATAAGCAAGTGCATAATTGTTGACGCTACGCGTATCCTCACCATCCTCCGTAGCCGCTGGCTCAAGCCGCTCTGGCTCAAGCGGGCCTCAGCGGCTGGCCGGGCCTCCGCCCCTCGGTCCTCGGCCTCCCCGCCTGCGGGGGCGTGCGAGGGGGTCGCCCCCCTCCGCGCCCCCGCTCGCTCCGCCATGGAGTCGTGCTCGGCGCGGCGGCGGCGGCAGCGGCGCGCCGCAGCCTGTCGCGCCGCCGCCGCGGCCGGCCCGGCCGGCCTGCTGCCGCCGCGGCCCAGCCTGGCCCTTGTCGGCCTCGGAGTGGCCGGCGCCGCCCGCCGCCGCGGCCGCCGCCGCCGCCGCGGCGCCGCGGCCGTGGCGGCGGCCGGCCGCGGCGAGACCGCCGCGGCCGCCGGCGCTGTGGCGCGCGCCGCGGCGCTGGGGCCTGCCGCGGCGGCCGCGGCGGCCGCGGGTGCGGCGGCCGCTGCTGTGGCCGCCGCGGCCGCGGGTGCCGTCGCGCCCGCCGCTGCGCCCGCCGCGGCCGCCGCTGCCGCCGCCGCCGCCGCGGCCGCCTCTGGCGGACCGCTGGCGGCGGCCGCTGATCGTGGAGCTGGCGCCCAGCACCAGCACCCACGTCATCCTGAACAGCTGGTGCGAGAAGGGCAGGCGCTGGCAGTGGCAGCTGGCCGTGGCGCTGGTGAGCGAGATCCTGGTCATGAAGCTGGAGCCCAACATCACCACGTACGGCACTGTGAACAGCGCGTGCAAGATGAGCAGGCGTCGGCAGTGGCAGCAGGCAGCGCCGCTGCTGGGCGAGATTGTGGCCGCGAAGCTGGAGCCCACCATCTTCGCCAACGGCACTGTGAAGAGCGCGTGCGAGAAGAGCAGGCTGCAGCAGTGGCAGCAGATTGCGGCGCTGCTGGGCGAGATTGTGGCAGCGAAGCTGGAGCCCAACATCATCACCTACGGCACTGTGAAGAGCGCGTGCGTGAAGAGCAGGCGTCGGCAGTGGCAGCAGGATGTGGCGCTGCTGGTCGAGGCCCCGGTCGTGAAGCTGAATCCCATTTTCATCAACTCTGGCACGGTGAACGGCGCGTACGAGAAGAGCAGGCGTCGGCAGTTTGTGGACGCGAAGCTGGAGCCCACCATCTTCACCAACGGCGCTGTGAAGAGCGCGTGCGAGAAGAGCAGGCGGCAGCAGTGGCAGCAGGTTGTGGCGCTGCTGGGCAAGACTGTGGCAGCGAAGCTGGGGCCCAACATCATCAACACGTACGTCACTGTGAACGGCGCGTGCGAGAAGGGCAGTCGTCGGCAGTGTTTGTAGGTTGCGGCGCTGCTGAGCGTGATGGCGGACGTGCAGCTCGAGCCCAACATCATCACCTACGGTACCGTGAAGACCGCGTGCGTGAAGAGCAGGCGTCAGCAGTGGCGGCAGGACCTGGCGCTGCTGGGCGAGATTGTGGCCGTGAAGCTGGAGCCCAACATCGTCACCTACGTCACTGTGAACAGCGCGTGCGAGAAGAGCAGTCGTCGGCAGTGGTTGCAGACCGCGGCGCTGCTGAGCGAGATGGCGCCCCCGCAGCTGAAGCCCAACATCATCGCCTTCCACATCCAGAACAGCTGGTGCGAGAAGGGCGGGCGTTGGCAGTGACAGCAGGCAATGGCGCTGCTGAGCGAGATGGTGGACGTGCAGCTGGAGCCCAACATCTTCACCAACGGCACCGTGGAGAGCGCTTGCGAGAAGAACAGGTTCCAGCTGTGGCAGCAGGTGGTGGCGCTGCTGGGAGAGATTGTGGCCGTGAAGCTGGAGCCCGACATCAACGCGCACGTCACCGTGAAAGGCGCGTGCGAGAAAAACAGTCGTCGGCAGTGGTTGCAGACTGTGGCGCTGCTGAGCGTGATGGCGAACGTGCAGCTGGAGCCCAACGTCATCACCTACTGCATCCTCAGGCCTTCAGGAGGCGCCGTCACCTCGACGACTACGCCGACGACGACTACGACCGCGACCACCACGACGCCGATGCCACCGACGACGGCTTCCACGGACGCCGTCGCCGCGACGACGACGACGACGACGACCACGACCGCGACCACGAGCACGACCACGACGACGATAGGGAGTTGGAAGAGGAAATTCTTGACAGTCGCAGACGGGACGAGCCTTCAGCTCGAGAGTCACAGGCGGGACGAGCCTTCAGCTCGAGTCTCCAAGGCGCATCTCACAGCTTCAGAAGAGACGAGCCTTCAGCTCGGGAGTCGCAGGCGGGACGAGCCTTCTGCTCGGGACTCCAAGGCGCATCTGTTGATGCTCAAGCGGTTGGGGCTCAAGCTGTTGCGGCACGAGCTCAAGCTATCACATTGCCAGTCGCCCGGGCTGTCGGCCACCACCTCATATCCCATTGCTCCCCCCCTGGCAACAGTATCGTGGCGACAGGTGGGAGTGCTGCTGAGGGGGCGCCCGCGGTCGGAGACCAGCTTCCTCCCGACAAGAGGTCCACGACGCCCCCCCTAGCGGATGGCGGAGTCTCCACAGGCGCATCTCACGGCTTCAGAAGGGGCGAGCCTTCAGCTCGAGAACCAGAGACGACGCCCATGGACGCCGAGAGCGCCGCAGAGTTTGTGGCCATGAGTGGCGGCGGCATTCTCGAAGATCGGCCCAGGAGCGTGTCCAACGAGGGCGGGCGGCCCGTGCTTGAGGCTGCCCAGTGGGGTGGCAGCGTTGACGATGGGTGGGTGGACCGAACGCAGTCCGCCCACGTCCCCGATCCACACCCCGTTGGCTCACGCCCACACTCCGCCGACCACCCTCCCTTGGACGCGTCGAGACAGAGAGGAGCAGCCTTCAGCTGCGGAGGGGTCGATCCTTTGACCGTGGAGGTCTCCGTCCTGGTCGCGCAACCGACCCCTCCAGCTGACCTGAGCCTGGGCCGCGACCACGAGCACGGGCGCGACCACGACGACGATAGGGGGTTGGTAGAGGAAATTATTGACAGTCGCAGACGGGACGAGCCTTCAGCTCGTGACGAGCCTTCAGCTCGAGTCTCCAAGGCGTATCTCACAGCTTCAGAAGTAACGAGCCTTCAGCTCGAGAACCAGAGACGATGCCCACGGACGCCGAGAGCGCCGCAGAGACTGCGGTCATGAGTGACGGCGGCATTCTCGAAGATCGGCCCAGGAGCCTGTCCAACGAGGGTGGGCGGCCTGTGCTTGAGGCTGCCCAGTGGGGCGGCAGCGGCGACGATGGGTGGGGGGGCCGAGCGCAGTTCGCCCGCGCCCCCGATCCACATCCCATTGGCTCACGCCCACACTCCGTCGCCCACCCTCCCTTGGACGCGTCAAGACAGAGAGGGGCAGCCTTCAGCTGCGAGGGGGTCGATCCCTTGACCGTGGAGGCCTCCGTCCTGGGCGCGCAACCGACCCCTCCAGCTGACCTGGGCCTTCGTCAAAACGGCCCCCGCCTTCCGCCCGCCGCCTCCCCTGGGCGCGACCAGGTCGCACACGCAGAAGACGGGCCTTCAGCCCGGGGGGCGCCGTGCGAAGCGGCGAGAGTGGAGGGGCCTGTAGCCCGGGAGTCTTTAAAAAGGGCAGATGGACGTTGACGGCGGCACGGCTGCCAATCAGCCCCCTGGGCATCCAGTTAATCCCGTGGACGCCCGTCCCTCACCCGCCCCCCAAGCTGACGGTCGCAGACGGGACGAGCCTTCAGCTCGGGAATCACAGGAGGGACGAGCCTTCAGCACGAGTCTCCAAGGCGCATCTCACAGCTTCAGAAGAGATGAGCCTTCACCTCGGGAGTCACAGGCGGGACGAGCCTGCTGCTCGAGACCCCAAGGCGTATCTGTGGATGCTCATGCGGTTGGGGCTCAAGCTGTTGCGGCACGAGCTCAAGCTATCACATTGCCAGTCGCTGGGGCTGTCGGCCACCACCTCATATCCCATTGCTCCCCCCCTGGCAACAGCATCGTGGCGACAGGTGGGAGCGCTGCTGAGGGGGCGCCCGCGGTCGGAGACCAGCTTCCTCCCGACAAGAGGTCCACGACGACTCCCCGAGCGGATGGTGGAGGAAATCTCGAGCCCCGTCGCAACATCGAGGGTCAGGAGTTCACACTGGAACGTGCAGCCTTCAGCTGCAGTAGTCCCCTGGGAGTGCTACGGCCCGAGCAGGCGGTCGTCAGCCACAGCGCGCCGGCGCCTTCCCCTCCAAGAAACGACCGAGCAGGCGTTCCTACAACCCCTCACTCCTATCAGCGTCCTGGGGACGGTCTCGCTGTCGAGGCGGAAGATGCGGCCGAAATTGCGTGCCCCCCTGGCAACAGTATCGTGGCGACAGTCGGGAATGCCGCTGAGGGCGCGCCCGCGCTCGGAGACCGGCCTGCTCCCGAAAGGAGGTCCACGACGCCTCCCCGAGCGGATGATGGAGGATATCTCGAGCCTCCTCGCAGCATAGAGAGTCAGGAGTTCACGCCTGAACGTGCGGCCTTCAGCTGCAGTAGCCCCCTGGGAGAGCTACAAACCGATCAGGCGGTCGTCAGCCACGGCGCGCCGGTGCCTTCCCGCCCAGGAGACAACCATGCAGGCGCCCCCACAGCCCCTCACTCCTATCAGCGTCCCGGGGGCGGTCTCGTTGTTGAGGGTCGAGCGGTTGTGGTTCAAGCTGTTGCGGCACGAACTCAAGCTATCACACTGCCAATCGCCGGGGCTGTCGGCCACCACCTCGTAGCCCATTGCTCCCCCCCTGGCAATGGTATCGTGGCGACAGGTGGGATTGCTGCTGAGGGAGCGCCCGCGGTCGGAGACCAGCCTCCTCCCGAGAAGAGTTCCAGTCAGGAGTTCACGCCGGAACGCGCGTGCGCGCGGGCCACAGACGGGCGCGTGTTTGCGATCGGCGCCGACCCTCCAGCCAGCGCCTCCGAGGCCATCCCCGTGGCCGACGGTCGATGCGGAGCCCATAACTTGCAAAGCCTGGGGCTGTCCATGCATCTGGTTGGCGGCGAGACCCAACAACTCCCCGCTGTGACTCCGCCCGCCGCCGTCCCTGGTACTCTCGAAGACCCCTCGCTGGGTAACCACGAACGCGCCTTGCAGAGGCAGGACGTCGAGGCCATCCGCCAGCTTGTCGAGAGAAGTCCCTACGCGCCCATTCGCCCTCGTTCCCCTGTCAGCGAATCCGCCCGGACGGACAGCGAACCGCAGCCACTCCCGCCCGAAGGCCGGACCACGCTGAGGAAGGCGACCCCCGCCCCGGCGAAAGAAACGGTATCTGACAACGTGCCTGGGCCAGGCGCGACCCGCAGCACTCCCACGCATGACGAAAGTCACGCTGCGACAGACGGGGGCGCGCTCGTGGACGAGGGCGGGCGCGGGTCTGAAGGCGAGCGCCAACGGGAGGGGCCTGCCCCCGCTTGCCACAGTGCAGCGGTCCTCTCAGCCCCAGCTGCTGGAGGCGACTCGGCCTTTACCTGGCGGCCAACCGCGCGGCCCGCGCCGACCCGCAAGTCCCCGCCAGGCTTCCGTGCCCCAGTAGCCGCCGCGCCCCGCGAAGCCATAGACGATTCCGGCGGCGGGCCCGACCAGTCGGAACAGTCGCAGAGCAGCGTACGTGAGCAGCATGCGGAGCAGGAGCCGGAAGAGCCCGACGAGCAGGAGCTGCCGGCCGCCCACGGGGAGGGCGCGGAAGTAGCGCCAGCGCAGGAATGGGAGCATGGGCGAGAACAGGAACAGACAACCACCCACCGCCTCACTCCCCTGGCTGACACCACTTGCCCTGGCCCCTCCCTCCCAGGCAATGGCGCGAGCTCGAGCGCCGAGGAGCAACGGCAGCGCGGCCGGAACGTTCCCCCAGCGCGTCTTCGCGGCAGCGGGTGGACGCCCTGCTTAGCCTCTGTGACTGGCGACCCTCCAGTCCCCCCGCCGCCCCTGGGCCGAAACCTGGCCAGCGACGCCGACCGCGCTGGCGGGTCGGGTGGGCGGCAGACGGCAGGCGGCGGACGCAGCAGCAGCAGCCGCAGAAGCAGCAGCAGGCGCCGCGCCGAGGACCAGCCGCTGACCACCCCGCCCCTGGTAGCGGGTCCCGCCGCGCGTCGCTGTCCAGAACCTTTAGACCCAGACACGGGACAGCAGCTATATAAAACTAAGATCGGCGACATCCAGTGGGACCTCCCCGGGGAGACACCTGGCGAGACGATAAAGCGGCTTCAGGCCTCCCTGGGAGCGAGGTTCACAGGCGCCTGGCATGCGTTCGCCCAGCAGCACGCCTTGCCTGGCAGCGATGGCGCGCTCGACCCGCGGCGGCACGACCAGCAAACGTGCGTCAACTTCCTGTCGTCCTTCCGCAGCCATAACTGCGACGTGCGGGCCATGGACGACGCGCTGGACCTCGGCGTTGACTGGACGCAGGTGCGGCTTCGGTTCCTGGGTGGAAGTGACGGCGCGGGCAGGGGGCGCCAGGCGGCGAAGGACCACGCTGTTCGCTGCGCACCCAAGAAGGACCAGAAACAGTGGAGGGTCGTCACCTAAGCCGCGGGCGCGCCCGCCCTTGCTCCACCTCGTTTCACTCTGGCTTCTCCTGGGTGTGGCCGTGCCCCGGCCGCGGCGGGGCCGGGTGCGCCGCGGGCGCCGCCGGCGGCCGCCGCCTGCGGCCGCCCCCCGAGCTCCCCTGTGTCTCGGGCGCCGCGGGCGCCGCTGGCGCCGACGGCGCCGCTGGCGCAGACGGCGCCGCGGCCGCTGTCGGCGGCCGCCCCCCCTTGGGCTCCCCTGCGCCGCGGGCGCCGCGGGCGCCGCGGCGCCGCGTGGCGCCGCGGGCGCAGCGGGGGCCGCGGCCGCCGCCCGCGGCCCCTCCCTCGGGCTTCCCTGCGCCGCGGGCGCCGCTGGCGCCATGGCGCCGCTGGCTCCGCGGCCGCAGCTGGAGCCGCGGGCGCCGCCTGCGGCCGCCAGCCCCGCAGCCTGCCCGACAGCCCGCCCTCTACTGCAGCAACAGCACGGCACCCCTGGAAGCTGGCAGCAGCAGCTGCAGCGCAGCTGCGCAGCTGCTGCAACAGCAGCAGCCGCCGCAGCAGCTGCAGCAGCAGCAGTTGGCACCCATGGGGCCGACGCAGCAACAGGGCTGCAGCTGCAGCAACAGCAGCCTCACACGTGCCAATACAGCTTGCAGCCTTCAGCTGCCTCCCTGGGTTTTACTGGGCGCTCCCTGGGTCTTCTCGGATACGACGGGGCCTAGTGCAACCAAGGTCCCGCCCGTCGCTGGCCCTCGTGCCTGCCGCACAGTGAGGGCGGCCCGCCTGGCAGACAGGGCTCCCGTGTCTTCCTTGCTCGGTACTGTCCCTGGATGCGTTGGGCCCTCTTCAACGTTGGTTGGCGCCACCGGTGCGAGCGACAACTGGCAGAGTGGCTGGTGCTCTGGCTGGCACGTCGACCAGTGGCAGTCAGGCGGCAAGCGCGGTGGCGGCAGGCCGGGCGATCGTGGCGAGAAGGGGCTACGGTGGGGCGACCGAGCCCCCCCCATCCCCAAGAGTTTCAGGTGCAGCGTCCGATTTCACACTCTGTGCAGCCTTCAGCTGCCTCCCTGGGTTACGAGATCCTCATTCCTACCAGCGTGTGGCACGAGCTCAAGCTATCACATTGCCTGTCGCCGGGGCTGTCGGCCACCACCTCTTATCCCATTGCCCCCCCCCCTGGCAACAGTATCGCGGCGACAGGTGGGAGGGCTGCTGAGGGATCGCCCGCGGTCGGAGACCAGCCTCCTCCCGACAAGGGCGCGCTTTCAGCCTGGAGAGCGCCTTGCGAGATAGCAGGAGTGGACGAGCCTGTAGCTCGGGATTTTTTTTAATGGACAGATGGACGTTGACGGCGGCGCGGCTGCCAATCAGCTCCCTGGTCATCCCTGTAATCCAGAGGACTCCCGTCTTTAATCCGCCCCCCAAGCTGACAGTCACAGACGGGACGAGCCTTCAGCTCGGGAGTCACAGGCGGGACGAGCCTTCAGCTCGAGTCTCCAAGGCGTATCTGACCGTTGCCGAAGGGACGAGCCTTCAGCTCGAGAACCAGAGACGACGCCCATGGATGCCGAGAGCACCGCAGAGACTGTGGCCACGGGTGGCGACGGCATTCTCGCAGATCGGCTAAGGAGCTTGTCCAACGAGGGTGGATGGCCTGCGCCTGAGGCTGCCCAGCGGGGTGGCGGCGGTGATGATGGGTGGGTGGGCCGACCGCTGTCCGCCCGCGTCCCCGATCCACATCCCACTGGCTCACGCCCGCACTCCGCCGACCACCCTCCCTTGGGCGCGGCAAAAGTGAGAGGAGCAGCCTTCAGCTGCGAGGGGGTCGACCCGTGGTCTGTGGAGGCCTCCGTCCTGGTCGCGCAACCGACCTCTCCTGCTGAGTTGAGCCGACGTCCAAACGGCCCCCGCCTTCCGCCCGCCGTTTCCCCCGGGCTCGACAATATTGCACGCGCAGATGGCGGGCCTTCTGCCCGGGGGGCGCCGCGCGAAGCAGCAAGGGTTCCTCCTTCCTTTCTGTGTGTGGCGCGAGCTCAAGCTATCACATTTCTAGTCGCCGGGGCTGTCGGCCACCACCTCATTTCCCTTGCCCCCCCCCCTGGCAACAGTATCGTGGCGACAAGTGGGAGGGCTGCTGAGGGAGCGCCCGCGGTCGGAGGCCAGCTTCCTCCCGACGAAGACGCGCCTTCAGCCCGGAGAGCACCGTGCGAGACAGCAGGAGTGGACGAGCCTGTTTCCCGGGATGTTTTAAATGGACAGACGGACGTTGACGGCGGCACGGCTGCCAATCAGCTCCCTGGTCATCCCTGTAATCCCGATGATTCCCGTCTCTCATCCGCCCCCCAAACTGACAGGCACAGACGGGACGTGCCTTCAGCTCGGGAGTCACAGGCGGGAGGAGCCTTCAGCTCGAGTCTCCAAGGCGTTTCTGACAGTTACAGAAGGGATGAGCCTTCAGCTCGAGGACCAGAGACGATGCCCATGGATGCCGAGAGCGCCACTGAGACTGTGGCCATGAGTGGCGGCGGCATTCTCGATGATCGGCTCAGGGGCTTGTCCCACGAGGGTGGATGGCCTGCGCCTGAGGCTGCGCAGTGGGGTGGCGGCGGTGATGATGGGTGGGTGGACCGACCGCTGTCCGCCCACGTCCCCGATCCCCATCCCATTGGCTCACGCCCACACTCCGCCGAACACCCTCCCTTGGACGCGTCAAGACAGAGAGGAGCAGCCTTCAGCTGCGTGGGGGTCGATCGGACTGTGGAGGCCTCCGTCCTGGTCGCGCAACCGACCCCTCCAGCTGACTTGAACCGACGTCTCTAGCCTCCTCGCTGCATAGAGAGTCAGGAGTTCACACCTGGTCCCTGGGTTTCCCTTAGTCCACACTCTGAGCAGCCTTCAGCTGCCTCCCTGGGTTACGTTTCATTCCCTGGGCTTCCCAAGTTACTACGGCGTTCAGTCGTGCCTGTCTACATCTCCTGGGAGCGACACTGGGCTCGGAGGTACAGGCAGTCCGTCGTCGTGGGTCGCCCCGCCGTGGTGGCGGAATGCCCACCTGGTCCGCTTGCGCCTTACTTTGACTGGGCCGTTGACGTGACCCCGTTCAATGCTGCCTCCCACTGTTGGCCGTGCTTTGCCACCCTGTGGACAGCGATGCACGGTCTCGGCGTGTGACGGGCACTCGGTCTCCCTTTTGTCGCTCCCACGCGCAACCTCGTTGTGCGACCACTCCCTGGAAAAATAGAGACTCTGTGACCGTGAAGGGCTTGCTGACGTGGGTATACGACAGTTTCTTCCCCTTCGAGCGCTTTCTTCGACCTGGCGTTGCGTGGGTTGCGAGGCGCTGGCTGTCACTTAGTCGTTGTACACGCCCACTTCCGATTGACCGTGTGTCCCTCACCTGGTGGGTACTCGTGTACTTCTGCACTGCGGCACACCATATCTCTGGTCTTCTGCGTGCACGCGCATCTTTCAGCAGTTGTTTTGTGGTTGCCTCAGTTGCTTTGACCTCAGGCTCACCCTATCAGCCGTGGATGCGCTTTCTGAAGCTGCGACGGTTCGCTGGCGCTGTCAGAATCCCCCTCCTTGCTGGACGACGTCAGCTACGCTTTCGGTCTGCTCATACCCGTCAGACTCCCTGGGCTGACTTTCTCGCACGGAGTTTGGTTCCCACCACCATGCGGTTGTCGGTTGTCACGACCATGACTGGGAAAGTGCGGCGCGCCATTTTGGCCGCGTCCGCCTTGCTTCCTGGGTGACTGACCCCTCAGACTCCCTGGGTTGCAGCTTGCGCGACCGCCTGGCCTCTCAGACGCCCTGGGTTGCTGCTTGCCCCGCCGCCTGATCCGCGGCCCCCGCGCGCGCCCGGGAATTCGTCACGGCCGCAGCCCGACCGTGACTGCTCGCCGCCGGCGCTTCCGCCTGCGCCATCTGGGCACGACTGAAGGCGTTTTCGTGAAGTTTCTTGGAGACAGCCCTCCCTGGACCCTGCTCAGCCACAGGCTGTCGGAGGCCGGAGGCTATCTTGAGCCATGCTCAGCTATCCTGGGCCACCTTGAGGCTGTATCGAAACCTTTTGGAGGTCTGCCGGAGGCTACCTTAAGCCCATGCTCGACCTCCTGGGACCATCTTGGGTGTAGGAGGAGGTGGAGGAGGAGGAGGAGGAGGAGGAGGACTAGTTTAAACCCAAGATTCATCAACGATGTTGGAATACACCCCCCCACCTAAGATCCTTGTCCATAGGCCCCTCCAAAGCTTCACTTCCACTGAGGGAATTGCCCCGTGGGGAGGCAACCGTTTGAAGACCCTGAAGCGTGCCACAACACCATGTTCGGGACTCCAACGTCGGGAGTCAACGGATGATCCGTAATAGCGCCAGAACGCGATTCCTGCGATTTCAGCACCGCGAATCCACCCAACCGTTGCGCTGACCGTCCTGATTCGTTCCAAAACAACATAACAACATGTTTGGTACGGTGACCATGGGAGTCCGTGAAATCTTCGCAAATGTTAAAACAAATGCGCGCGGCGCTGATGTGAGAGCTGCGCTCTAAAAATGAGGCGCCATCAATCCGAGGACAGTTTGTAGATTTTAAAACAAACGCGCGCAGCACTGAGGCGAGAACAACATTTTCCAGACGAGGTGCCCTCACTGCGTGAAGCTAATGTAATGTTTAAGATGATGTTGCTACCCTCCACCCACGAATCTCCTGCATCCTTTTAAAACGAATGCGCTCGGTGTTCAGGCGGGAACCACATGTTGAAAACCACCCGCATTCCATCCGTGAAATTCCTTAATTTTTTCAAGACGAATGTGCGCGGCGCTCAGGCGAGAGCTACATTTCTCAAGCCACTCGCCCTTCATTTGCGAAATTGTGGCCAATCTTCAAGTTTCAGGGTCGTAAATTATGAGGAAGTCTGAGGCGAAACGCCCGGCCCGCCCTTTCGACCGGCCTCGGGGCGCGACGGAGGAGTTATCGATTAGGGAAGGGAATGGAGTCTGAATCTTGGTGTTCCACTCCGACGCCAGGGTCTCCACGCGTTCGTCAAACTAATCCCGGTCGGCGGCGAGCGAGGGGAGGGGGAAGTGAGAAGGAGAAGGCCTTCTGAGAAGGCGGGGGGCTTCTGAGAAACCCTGGCGCCTTCTGCGAGGTTTTTGCATCTTCTGGGAAAGCTCAGAAGGCTTTTCAGAAGGCGGGGGGACTTCCGAGCCTTCCGAGAAGGGCCGCCCCTTCTCACTCTCCCCCGGGCTCGCCGCCGACCAGGAGCACCTGCTGCGGCAGTTGGGCTCTGAACCTCATGCGCATGAAAGCCTACACTCCAAGGCCTCCAGTTGCGTACCCGCGGGCCGCTTCTGGGGCGTCTTGGTACCAGCGCCTCCGGCGCCGCGGGTAGGCAAGGGCGGGGCCTCCACATTTGAAGCGGGCTCCGCAGCCGCTGGGCCCTCCCCAGCGCAGCTCTGCAGCCGATCCTCGAGCGTGTCAGGCTGCGTCATCATATCCTCGATGGCCAGGATGTCGGCCTCTTGCGACGCTTCGCCCCGAGCAGCCCCCGACGCTGCCATGGTGGTGCGCCTCGGCTCTCTCGACCGCTCCGTGATCCTCACCTTGCTGAGCTCCAGGGCTACCGCTTGGGCCTTCTACGATTCCGCCAGATGCTGGAGCTGGGCCGCCGAAGCCGTGTCTATCGTCGTCGCGTTGACGGGAGGTGGGAGAGGCGGCACCGCAGCGCCTGCGATCCCCCGCACATTGCTCGCGGACTTTGAAGCTCACGAGGACGTAGCTGCCGAGGACTCCCCGGGCGACTCAGCCTGGTACATTTCGTAGACACCCCTGGCCAAGAGGAGCAACAGCACCGGAGGCACCAACAAGGCGCACCAGCGCTGGAGCGGCATGAGCTGCTGCAATCACTCCTTTACCCGCCGAAATGAATATATCTCCCCGTGCACCGCCTCCGAGCTCTCCACAAAGGCCTCCTTCGCGGACACGACGTAGTCCTCAGGGCAATCCAGCACACCAATGAGTAGTTCACCGCGCCCAGTGGCTTCAGGCCCTCCATGAGCACGATAAACTCAACGTCCAGCGGCCTGAACTGATCAGTACGTATCCCAGGTTCAACGCCAACCCCTGCTGTCCAGCATGTCCCCGACGGTAGCGCGGCACCGTCCCTTCCATCTGATCGTGCAGAACCTCCGTCGATGCAGACCGACCTCTGACGCCCGAGCTGCGCCTCCAGGCCATCCGTCGCCGTCGGACGATAGAAACGATGACACTATACTTCTCTGGGCATCTGGACTTCCAGGGCGCCGTCCGCGTAGAACGCGTCTTCTGGCTCAACCAAGGGGTCCTTCACGACCTAGATCAGACACCACAGCGGCAGGACAAGAATTCCGAATTGCGCCGTGTCGGCGCTCTGGGACGACGACCTCCGACAAGCCGCCCACCCATCACTCAAGAATTTCTCCACAACGGGTCGACTCAATCAGGTCCCGCGACGGGCGCGCCAAACATTCGGTGTCAGCCGCGTGTGAGTTGGGAGGTGTACCGATGAAGACGGTGGCGCGCCCGGGGGGGACGTGAGACGGAGAAGGCCTTCTCAGAAGGCGGCGGGACTTCTCAGAAGCCCTACGGCCTTCTGAGCAGAAGGCCCAATCTTCACTAGCCTTCTGAGGAGGCCCGCCCCCTCTCATTCTCCACCCTGGCGCGCCGCCGATAATAGCTTGAGCCACGAAGCTTGTGCGGAGACCGCAGATCTCACAGGTGACATTTGGAACGGCGCTGCCTACCTTCATTAGCACGCTGCACCCCCGCAACCTGTCCCAGCCAACTTTAGAAGATGCGTGAGGGACGGGGCCCCAAAAAGCCACTGTCGACAGACAGCGCACAAGAGCTTTGATCCTCGATCATCCTCCCCTCAACCGGCGGAGACGACCTCGACGAAGGCCCAGTCTTCGTCTGGGGTGCGTCCTGACCAGAATTTAGCGGCGGGTCTGGCCGTGGTGACGAGAGCGCCTCAGGAGATCGATCAACGCTACAAACAATGACCCTCGAACTCCGATTCTTGCCTGGAAGCTGGATAAACATGAAGGTCCTGGCCTGGGCGAGAGTTTGAAACACATGTGGTCATGTGTGTTTCTGGCGCGCGGCCTCTGGGTGTGTTTCATTCAGCCGGCCTCAGGATGTGTTTCCGGCAATTGGCCTCCGGATGTGTTTCCAGCGGCTTGGCTTGCCTCGGCATCTGGATGTATTTCCACAGATCGGCCCCGTTGGATCCCTGCCCTGATTGATCCAGGTCCTCCTCCGCCGTCCTTTTCCTCAGTGTCCGACGCGGGTGGTGTATCCATGGCCACCGCCTGGGGGATCGATCTTCGGGGACCTCGACAGGCGGGGGGTACTGATAGATCTGGCCCTCCTGGTGCCAGCATGTGTTCATATCCACCGCCTGCTGGAGTCTAGACGTCGGTCCCAAAGGCGGTGGGTATGGATACAGCCGCACGCAGACAGGAAGGCCTAGCCGAGTGCCCAGGACGGAGAGCACGATCCCGCTCGCACACGCCGTGCCCGCCTCGAAGGGGATGAGTTTCGCTTCGATGCCCAGTGTCGCAGAGGACGCGAATCGTCCCCGCCTCGCATCGGCAACCTCGGTCGCACGACGGCGGCGGCGGCGGCGGGCTGCCAGCAGGCGCACTACGCCCAGTCGCAGCAGGTGCCGCCGAGCGGCGGTGCGCTGCAGGGCGCGCCCGCCGCCAGCAGCTGGCAGTGCCAGGCCCGCCCGCCCTCGTCGTTCTCCTCCTCCTCCTCCTCCTCCTCCTCCTCCTCCTCCTCCTCCTCCTCCTCTTCCTCCTTTTCCTCCTTGCCCCTCAGTCGGCGCTGGAGGCTCAGGCACTTTGAGAACCGACGGAGGGAGGATTTTCCTGAAACTCTTTCACACGACTACCGCCTCAATATAGAAAGCGACGGCAATGCATTGTTATCGATCTGTGCATTTGCGCAAGTGGTATGTTACAACCCATTGCCGGCAAGTACCACGGACAGGCTGGAAGAGATTAGCAGTGCACTACAAGAGTGGGGTGTGCATGTGATGACAGGGAGAAATCAGTGGGCAGGGCCAGAGCAGATGAAGAACACGAATCATAGAAACCATGTGGCACTGCAGCTTGGGGCAAATAAGGAGAAACGGATTACTAAGGTATGCGGCACGACGCTCCTGGTGTCCAACGAGACGATGAAGGAAAAGCCTTCCATACAAAGTACACACCACCTGCGCGATTGCAAGGAAGAGCAGCGGTGGTGAGACTACGTACGAGAGCTTACGACGCCACAATATTCGCCACGTACTTGCCACCAGAGAAAAGGTACACAGACACTGGGATAAGCAGCAAGTTTGAATTAGGTGGAAAAGTACGACGACACAGGCGGCACACACATTATCATAGTGGGAGGGGACATCAACAGTCAACTAGGTATGCACAAAACGGGCAACAGGGACTTGGTGGTAAGCAGGCACAGCTCGAACGAATATGCAGCGGCATTGGGGCAGGCGGCTCAAGGGGTGCAGAACGACACTTGTACAGCTTTCAGGTAGTTTTGCGTCCGCGGCCTAAGTTCAGCGGTCACCGCCTTCGATAGTGGACCAACTTACTACTGCGCCGAAGACGGCAAGCTACGGACGAGCAGTATCGATCACGTTGCGATGCCGACGGGGGCCTTGCTACACGAACGAAACTGTGTTGCGTTGAGAGGAGTGGCAACATAAGCTGCAGAAGAATCAACGTGGGGGACATAGAGGCCATATCCAATTGGGCATCGGCTTCGGACTGGAACATCAATTTCATTTTTTGAGCAAGCGCAGACAGCCGCGGGCAGACAAATATGTGGACCGCAACATGCTGATGGAGCGCTTGAGGAAAGGGCGGTTGAGAGCGGAATTCCTGGGGGCTTTCGATCGTCCGAAGACTATTGCGCCCATGCAGCCAGGAGATGCATTAGCGAGGTCATTTCGGAGAGCGATCCAGGCGGATGCTGCAGACCCTCCAGGAGATGCATTGGCGAGGTCATCTCGGAGCGGGTTCTAGGAGGGATCTGCCGAGCACCCAGGAGGAGCATCAGCCAGGTCATCTCGGAGTGCAACCCCGGGGGGGGGGGGGGGGGGGCGGCGAACGGCAGAGGAAGAATGGAGAGAGCTTCAGGACCGTTCTACAGTTGATCAGGCGCGGAAGAAGCGGGGCAATGCAGGCAGGCAGAAACGCAGCGCATAAGTATTCCCACTCAAGAAACAGCAGGAGGTCAAGGGGATGGCAGCCTTCCAGCTACTGAGGCATTCCTCACTGGCAGAGAGGATGCAGTTGAGAATGGGCATGGCGCAGTCAGACTCGCAGGGGGGGGGGGGGGGGGGGGGGGGGGATTTGAAGAGATCGAGGAGGAGCTGAAGCACGCGCAAAATGCGCCGCGGAGGCACAGGATAGATGTGGAAGCCGAAGGATATAAAAGGCTGGCAGAGGACATATGGGGGGCGCGCGAGAACGACAACTTCAGCGGAATTCACTGGCCCAGGGCAGAATGCCAAAGGAGCAGGGGAGGGCCAGCCATGAGGCGTTGCTTCTCAGCGCGAACTCAGTGGAGCATAGAGGAATGGGTAAGAGAATTGGGGCAGCATCCTCCCCGAAGGGAATTTGCAGCAGAGCCGATGGACCTAGAAGAGCACGGGAAGGGGCGCGACGAGATGATCGCGGAAAAAATGCCGACGCCGCTGGGCGGGTCCATGATGGCGCAGGTAGCGAGGGACAAATGTGACATGCTGAAGTACTGCAGGAAGCGGTAAAGAGGAGAGCTTTTCCCCATGGAGGCACCAGTGGAACGTGCATGATGGCGCAGGTAGCGAGGGGGGCACTGCAGGAAGCGGTGTCAGTGGAACGTGCATGGGTGACGCTGGGCCCCGCGGTCAAACCGGGGGGGGGGGGGGGGCCTCAGCAGGTGTGATGGAGTTGGAGGGGCAGAAGATGCGAGCGGCGCAGCTGCGCGAGGACGAGGGGGACTTGGATAAGTACAGTTCGCTCCACAAGTGCAGGGTGGGAAGGGCGACCCTACGGGAGATGGGATGGGAAACAGGAAATGCGCCAGGCAAAACGGAAAGAGCTGACGATGGAGGAGCGATGAGGGCGAATGGCGACGATGAGAGCAAAAAAAAACACGTGCCATGTGGAAAAATCCGAGGAAGCTGGATCGGGGTCGACAGCGATGGAGGCAGACGAGAGTATGGGGCGCAGGGACATGCTGGAGGACACCCTCATTACGCGTCGCCAATCCCGGGCTGCGCCGCTGGGCTGGCACAGATAAATTAAATGTTCATTCTCTGTAGAGCAATCACAAACAGGGGATTGGAAGGAAAAGAGTTACGCGCGCTCATTGCTCAATGGGAACGGCTCTCCAAAAGGGGGTCCACACCGAAGGCTCAGCTTCGACGCGCCCGTGCTGGGCACTAGGAGGGCCACGAAACGGGTCAAAGCAGAACGCTATTGCATGCGTCGAAGCAACGCAGTGGAGAGCGAAACAAGCAGGGGCACGTACCATCGCCAGTAATTTTGATTGCACCAACGCCTTCGAGAGCACGAAGCGCAATCTCCAGCTGGCATCGGTTTTCGTGACGTCGTAGGATGACGACTTGCCCTTCGCCGTTGAGGCGAGCAACTGCGCATCGACGAGTCTGGAGTGCGCCGATGACTGGCTGCGCGCGCTGCCTACTCATGGAGCGCAAATGGGCGTTGCTCTGCGCCCGCGGCAGTTCACTGAGACATGCAACTTGCACGTGGGTCAGCGGCGCCAGGGAGAGAGGGGGGGGGGGGGCGACGCGCAGACAGCGTGCGATGCGTTGGGCCCAGTTACAGACCAGGTGCACGACCTCTCTCTTCGCGCGTCATGGGCGACATCGCCAAAATCCACGCGGTGGTTCAGTCGGGCCCACCCACCCAGGTGGCGGGGGTTAGCCAGGAAGTCTCGGAGCATCAGTCAGCTGTTGGCGCAGGCGAGGTCATCTCGGCTCGCCAGGCAGCGCCTGCTAGAAGGGCGGGTGGGCGAATATTCCAGGCGAGAAGGATAGCGGAGCAGATCGGCGCTACCACGCAGAGGTTGGGCGCAGGCTGGCGAAGGGAGGTTTCAGGCTGAACCCAGCCAGAACCAACCGCCAGGTTTCTCTGCGAGGCCCAGGGCGAGACGGGATCACTCGACAACTGTAAAGGGGGGAAGGAGCTCAAGGGCGCGCCGATGAGGGGGATGCGAGCACCGGGCCCGCACCCGCCAGGGGATCAGGGCTGCGCGGGAGAGATCAAGAGGAGATGTAAGGCTATGCGGACAGCCTGCAGGCAATGTGGATGCTTCTGGTCCTCAGATACCACCGACGCAATAATGGCGGAGATGTTCCAGGCGCGTGTATCAGGGGCGGGCCATAGTTGGCCAGTGGCACTTGCATTAGAGGACCGTCACCGTGGCGCGCTTGACAGTGCCGCGGCAATTCTTGCGGGGCGAATGGCTGGATGAAGAATGGGTCGGGCTCAAGGGGATGGTACGATCAGGTGCTACGCCAACAAAGAGGTGCTCAAAACATGGGGGATGCCGCGCTGCGCTGCAGCGCTGAGGACAAGCAGACCACGTTGGCACAGGCAATGGGCGAAACTCCCAGAGGATTACGGCAGCGCATTTGCAGCAGCATTTGAAACGTCGAATGTGGACCGCCTCTGCGAAGTTAGGAGATTGGAGACCGGGCGGGCGCGACAAACGCCCGCGCCTGGGGCGCAGCAGGTGGGCGGGGGGTTCCAGGCGCCGGCAGAGGGCAGCGATGACGTGGCAGGCTGATGCCCCAAGAGGCAAGTGGATATCTCAATGTTCCAGAAAGGCTCGATCGACCCGGGGGCGTGGATTGGAACAGACCCCAACACACTACGGAATGCAGAGCGCACCTGGGGCACCAAGCTACCAGAAATAATGGTGGGAGAAGAGTTGTTCGCACAGTACTGGCGCTACTCGGAGGTGGGGGATGAGGGGGGAGGTGTGCGGAGCAAAATTCACTGCGGCGGCGGAGTTGGCAGCGCGCAGGAGAGCGCTGCCAGCCTAGCGATCGCAAACCAGTGCCCGCAGTGCCCGAGCTCGTTCGCGACCCACAATATACGACCGACCATGTCATGGGGGCCGCGGAGAGTCGTGGGATTTGCTGCAACAGCAAAAATTGTTTGAATCACCGTGACCAAGAGCTTTCTTTCTGAGGTTGCACCCTCCGTGGGTTTCAGGCTCAATCACTGGGGGGGTTTCAGATGCGCGCGCGCGCCGCCGCCACCCTGGCCCGCGCTGCGCGAAAGATGGCGATTGCACCGCGGGGACCACGCCCGCCCAGGAGGGGGCAGACGCGGAGATGGAAGGGCAACCGAAGCGCTGCAAGTGCGGCAAGGGCAAAGGCTAGGACCAGGGGGCGACAGATGGGACCGGCGCCGCGGCGGCAGGAAGCCCGCCCGCGGCCGCGGCCGCGGCCGCGGGAGGGGGCGGCAAGGGGGGAGGGGGCGCGGCCCCCCCCGGCCGCGAGCAGCGGAGGATTCCGATGAGCGCGACCTCAGAGGATGCACCAATGGGCTCCAGCGACTGGCCCTCCGCGCAGCGGCCAAGATAAGGGGCGCGGGCCACGTGGCCTCAGACTTCTTCTTGATGCTAGTCAGCAGCTGGGCGCTTCGGAAGTCGACGGCAGCGGGGCGAAACCACGGGAACCAGGTCAGGGAGAGAGGCAGAGGGCGCGCGTTGGGGCCGCCAGGCTTCCACAAGGGGATGGCGCCCATTGAGGGCATCCAGGAGCCAGTGTCGGAATGGCTGGGAGGGGGGGGGGGGGGAACTGCAGCGGCGGCGTCGATAGACCGGGCGATGGACACGCTGAACGACTTTTTGAAGATGGTGGACAGCAGCAGCGAGAACAGCCAGGCCATGGCCACAGATATGATCAATATGTGCAATGTCAGCGGGAGCTACGAGGCCCGCCACAGCAAGAGTAGGAACCCGAACGAGGACGAGCAGCAGTTCTGGGGGGAGGATCCAGGCAAGATTCAGATCGGAATCGACGCGACGCCCGGTTTCACGGCAGTGCCACCGAGGGACACGGAAGAAGAGACCATGGTGAAGTTGGACCAGTTCTCGGGCCATCACCTGAGGATGGCAATGGGGATGCTGATAGTCTTCGCGGGAGGCAGGAAATCCCAGTCGGCGGCGCCTCGGAGTTGGAGAGGATGGTGGGGCGGGAACTTCAGCATCGGCGCCCCTGAGAAAGGATGGGGGCAGTTGCATTGGCATGGTTATCTCGGGGCACAAAAAACTCGAGGGCAGCGTGCCAGGCCGCGGCTATCGCGGACGAGCACCTCATTTGCACCTCCGGCGGCGTCGGCGCCCAGTCCTGAGAGGGCCGCCCTCGGGGGGCCCAATCCAGGGCAGTCGGGCGTCGCAGGAGTGCCCAACAGCGGACGGGCGCAGAGGAATAGACATCTTTGAGATTATGAAAGGACAGCAGAATCAATCAGCACGGTCGTTGAACGCCTCTCTAAACAAAGACGTTTCGCCCCATATGGTAAGACGCACAAATTGGCCTGAAAGTTTGGAGCAGAGCGGGGAGCGGAGCTGCAGGGAAACGCTTTGGGAAGAGGCCCCCCCGGCAGCAACCAGCTTTCCCGTCCCAACCAGTGGCCGACCTCATCTTCTATGGCGACGCAATTTCTTCTTCCCCTACTCCATTGCAGATGCAGAGAGACGGTGGGCGGGATATGTTGCATGCTGTAAAGCGCACGTGCAGCGTAGGGATGGGCCGCGGACAATGGGGGCAATGGGAACACAAGACCAAGCACTGCGTTAGTTCCGGGGCAGATGGGGGCGCACTGCCCCCATCAATCATCGCCGGCCCCCGCAGCCAATCTGGCTCAACGACGGTCCAATTGCCCAGTGTTGCGCGTTGGCGCGTTTATCTCGGAGTGCGAGACGCTGGGGCCGCCAGTGGCCCTCGCGGACAGCAGTCAGCCATTGCCATGCGGGCACTGCAACAAGGGGCTCGGGCACTACAAGCTGATGTGGGAGCCACAGGGAGCACGCCAATATTGCGCCTGGGCATGAAACATATCAAGGAGGCAAGAGAAGCCAATGGAGGAGGGCGCGCGTCGACTGCGAGCTGAGACTGAGGCAGGAGGAGTGGATCAAGTGGAGCGACGAGGAAAGGATGAGGCATGGAGGAGAGCAGCACATCACGAGAGAGCAAGTCTGCCGAGAACAACACGACAACAAACTTACTCACTGCGTGGAGCTCCCCATCTGTGCATCTCATGTTTTATGTCATGCCGTAGTGAGCGTCTGTTCATGAGCGCCCTACCCCCTGGCGGCTCCCCTTGGCGGTGCTGAAACCAGCGCCCCGCCTGAGACATCCTCACAATCTGCTCTGACAGCAATGGATGTTGGGCACGAAAACAAGCATACCGCCTGAGACATCCCCACAAACTGGCCGCGAACGGGCCTGTGAGAACACCGCGAACCGCTTGAGTCATCCCCACTGGCCGCGAACGGGCCCGTGAGAACACCCCTGGCGGCTCCTCTTAGGGGTGCTGAAACCAGCGCCCCGCTTCAGACACCCTCGCAATCTGCTCTCCAAGCGAAGGATGTTGAGCAGGAATGCGAGCAAACCGCATGAGACATCCCCACAAAGTGGCCGCGAACGGGCCCGTGAAAACACCCCCGGCGGCTCCCCTAATGGGTCCTGGAAAAAGTGCCCCGCCTGAGACATCCTCAAAACCTCGTGCGACAACCAAGGATATTGAGCAGGAACACGAGCAAGCCGCATGAGACATCCCCACAAAGTGGCGCGAACGGGCCCGTGAAAACACCCCCGGCGGCTCCCCGCAGGGGTGCTGAAACCAGCGCCCCGCCCGAGACAGCCTCGCAATCTTCTCTGAAAGCAGAAGATGTTGAGCATGAAAACAAGCAAACCGCTTGAGACATCCCCACAAGATGACCGCGAACGGGCCCGTGGGAACACCCCTGGCAGCTCCTCTTAGGGGTGCTGAAACCAGCGCCCCGCCTCAGACACCCTCGCAATCTGCTCTCCAAGCGAAGGGTGTTGAGCATGAAAACTGGCAAACCCCGTGAGACATGCCCACAAAGTGGCCGCGAACGGGCCCGTGCAAACACCCCTGGCGGCCTCCCTTTGGGGGTGCTGAAACCAGCGTCCCGCCTGAGACATCCTCCATGTCTGATGTGTTTGCAGTAAGTCAGACTAAGAGAAGGTCAGATTACGCGTAGGTCTGAGGATGAGTTATTATGTTTATGAGTACGCCTGGGCATGATCAAGTTTGAGTATGAGTAAGTCTGCGCATGAGAAAGCCTGTTTATGAGTAATTCTGGGCATGAGTAAGTCTGATTATGAGTGAGTCCGAGTAGTAGGAGACGAGAAGAGGAGGGAACGAGAAGAGAAAGGAGGAGGAGGAGAAGGAGGCGTCCAAGTAATAACAATAACCCCATCTCAGGATAGCGAGACTGAGTATGAGTAGGTATGATTATGAATTGGTTTGAGTACAAATGAATCTGGTCATGAGAAAGTATGATCATGAGTAAGTCTGAGTATGGCTAGGTCTGAGTATGAATGACTCTGAGTATGAGTAAGTCTGTGCACGCGCAAGTTTCAGGAGGAAGGGGGAATGGAGGAGGGAGGTGAGGAGGGGCCCCGGTTCTGGTTGGAGTCGGCACCGCCCAAGTGATAGAAATAACCCCATCTTAGGATGCGGGGAATGAGCGGCATGGGCAGCCCAGCCCCTGGGGCAGATCCAGGCGGCGAAGGCGCTGATTGAGGCAGAGGAAGGGCCAAATAACAAGTCTCGTAATCAGAGGAACAAGATGGCCACGCAGAGGTCCGAGGAGATGTCAAAATCATTTCTGGAGGGCATCAAAATGACCGGGGGGGGGGGGGGGGGGGGCGTCTTCGCAGCCCTCAGCAAAGCAGGAGAACACGTGGCCAAGGCCTTGCGACGCGCAGAAGAATACGACGCCCTGCTGAACGAGCACATGGCCATGGACGTCAACGACGAAGAAGCGCTGAAGGCCGCCGAGAAGGAGCCGGGGAATAAGGAGAAGGAGATGCACGAGATGGAGGACTACAAGGCGAAGAACATTGGGGGAGAAACCGACGGCGCACCTCAAGGCGCAGGAGTTCGCGGTCGAGCGGGGCGACGACGTGCAGCTGCTCAGCGCATGCAGGAGGGGCGCAGAATGGGGCTCAAAGAAGGACGTCGCCTTCTCGCGCGGACTGGCATTCCCTAACAAGTTGTGGCGGCAAGGCCCCGGCCCCGACTCACGGGGGCCACCGTGGAAGTTACGATGCAAAGTGGGATGGGCGCAGCTCGTGAAAGTGGGGGGGAAGCATCCGGACGACAAGCTCATGATGGGCAGAATGACGAATGACTTCGGCGAGGACAGCGAGAAGTGGCCAGACATCGGGTGCAAGTCCGTGCTCCAGCCGTGCAGGAGGGGGCCTTCACTGGTGGTGGAGCGCATGGTGGGAGAACATGTGGGAAGGGTTTGTAGCGGAGATGCCGCCGCAGACGCTGGGCGACGCCATCGAGGGGAACAATCGCAAGTTCTACGACGCCGCCCAGAAGATGAGCCCCGATGAGCTTCTCGATGTGACCCCAATAGCCTTCCCGATGACGCACAAGGTTGACGGATGCGATCTGATCGCGAGGTGCCCGGTGGATGGGTGGGGAAAAGCTGGGAGGAAGGCCTTCGCTGTGCAGAGCTGGTGTGAG
>CAUYUJ010014172.1:385000-447500 GCA_963575745.1 Prorocentrum cordatum | reverse complement strand
GAAACTCCTTTCGTATTCCGGCCAGAAGCATCCAGAAACGATGTACATTAGCCCTGGCGGGGGGAATGATGGCGATGGTGATGTTCATGATGACGACGGTGACGATCCTAGCTAGAACCTAAGCGCGCGAAGCGCGCGCGTGGTTCTAGTATATATATATATATATATATATATATATATATATATATATATCCGTTTGCCCCCCTCCTTCCCCTGCCCCTCCCTCCCCCTCCTTGCTCTTCCTCCTCCTCCGGAGGCCGAGTTTGGCGCCGCCCAGGAGGGGCCGCCGCAGTGCTGGGGCGAGCAGCCGTCCGCGGGCGGCGTCGCCGCGCAGGCGGCCGCCCCTCCCTGCCCGCCTGCCCGGCAAGGAGCTTCGTGGAGCGAGGCTCGATCCACGCTCGCGGATGTTCGAGGAAGCCGTTTCTGTAACTCCCTGGCGAGAATTGGCGTGACGACCATGGGGGGAGGAGGGAAGGCGGCCAGTCACGTCGCGATTTGCGCCAGCGCCGTCCGGGAATGCTTAGGAAGGGAGAATTTCCACATAGCGCCAGCGCGAGTCGTGACGTGACCAGGGGGAGGAGGGTGGGCGCGGGGCCGGTCACGGGCGCTGTCGCGAAAAGAATGAAGCTCGAGGATGGTTGAGGATCGAGGTTCAGGGATCCAGGATCGGGGCTCGAGAATGAGGAAAGTGGGAGGAGCTGTCGCCGTCAGCGATCTGGAGCGCGCTGCCCCCTCCCTCGCCCGCAGCGGCTCCCGGCAAGCCGGGCTTGCAGCCGGCAGCGGAAGCGCTCTCCCCACGCCGCACTTGCCTGGACGGAGCCCGCCGCTGCCTGCCGGGCCGCGCGCTGGTCGTCAGCGAGCCACCTTTCCGCCGCCTCGACCCGCGGGCTCTGCTTCTGGAAGAGCGCCGCCTGCTTGCGGCATGCAGGCCGTGCCCTCGTTCGCCACGTCCCCTTCGCGAGGGGGCGGGCGCGTCGACGGGGTCGGGCGGGCGATGGCCAGAGCCTTCTGGGCGAGGGCCTCGGCGTCGGGCAGGGCGCCCAGCCGAGCGCGCAGGGCCTCGAGCGGGTCGGGCGGCTCCGCCTCCGCCCACTCGCCCCGCCACTGGTCGGCCCCTTCGGTGCATGGTCGACGGAGCTTCGGCGCGGCTTCTGCCGTTGCCCTCGGAATCGCGGCCGAGCGCTGTCCGCCCTCCGTCGGCGGGCTTCTCGCCCATTGTCCGCCGGGGCCCCCGTCCGAGCCCGGTGGCGGTGCCGCGGTGGTTGCGCTCGAGTGGTGGCTGCGGAGACTCCAAGGGGGGAGCGGCAAAGCGTTGGGCTGGGCATAGGTGCGAGAGGTCCGGGCTCCCTGGAGAGCTGCTGCTTCGGGATGTCACTGAGAGCGAGAGGAGTGGCTTCCCACAGCGCAGAGCCCCTGGGGGCACTGGGAGCCGCGCGCGCTGGAGAAAGGCCGTCTTCATCCTCCTGCCTGCTCCTTCCGTGTCCTCATTGGCCTCCTCCTCGGCGACCTTTCCTCTCCCCTCCTCCTCGTCCTCCCGTCCCCGTCTCTCTCTCTCTCCCCCTCCCCCTCCCCACCCCGCGCTCCCGCGAGTGCGTCGGAGGAGGGGGAGGAGGGGGAGGGCGTGCGCGCGGGAACGCTCGCGCGCAGAGGGACGATACTCATGGAGGAGGAGGAGGAGGAGGAGGAGGAGGAGAAGGAGGAGGAGCAGGAGGAGGAGGAGGAGGAGGAGGAGCAGGAGGAGCAGGAGGAGCAGGAGGAGCAGGAGGAGAAAGAGGAGGTGAGGAAGAGGAGGAGGAGCAGGAGGACGTCGCCGTCGTGATCGACGCGGGACATCGTCGTCGTGGTCTTCGTCGTCGACGTCTTCGTCGTCGACGTCGTCGTCATCGTCGTCGTCGTCGCGGAGTGTGCGGCCAGGGCAGCAGCACGAGGGCGCGCAAGGGCGACTCTGGCGCGGCCTGTGGCTCGCCGGCGACGGGACCCAGGCGCACGGACCCCTGCACCAGTGGCCTTCCGCATTCCCTCACGTGTTCGTTGTCGTTCTGGGCTATCTTCCGTCCTCTGGGCTCCTTCTGTCAAGGGAGGAAAAACCACCGTGATCCCCAGAAGTGTCGTTTTCTAAACGGCCCTGGGCGTTTGCTCAACAGCCCTGCCCTACTCGATGCCTTCCTTGGGTGCGTTTAGCTGGTCGGGGTGCTTGTTGTGAGGGTGTTTCTGTTTTGCATTAGATCCTGGCTCCAACGCATCCCACCCAGATTCCCCCTTCTTGTCACCCTCGAGGGACAAACCATGGCACAATCAGAGACTTTCGGAGGTCCGCGCTGATTCCTCGGATCGGCGCTGGAGCCCCCTGGCGGTGCCGCCCCTGGCGCGCGCGCGCCGATCCAACAAATCAGCGCGGACATCCCCTCTCCACCCCTTGCCCCTCTTGCTGAGGTCCACCTAGCAATGCTGCGACCCAGCTGCTGATCTCTACGTCCGCCCGCTGATTTGCGCTGAAGATGCCGAGCCCGATCCGGGCCGCCCCACTTCTGAGCGTGGATTACCTACCCCGCTTTCGCTCCCAGACAAAACCAAGTAATACCACGCGCCTCCTGGTCAAGCGACCTGACTGGTGCGGGCCGTAGCCTGGTATCGTTTGGTATCGTTTGGAAGCGAGGGTGGTCAAAAGCGAGGCAGGTTCGTTTGCCTTCTATCGTGGGCGGAACATGTATCCGTATCCGCGGCCCTCGCGTCGGGACCCCTGGGCCGCGACCATGCGGATGCGCCGCGCGGAACGTATCCGTGCCACCGTGCATCCGCGGGCGTCGCGCCTTGGAATCCCGACCGCGAGTGCGTGGACATGGATACGCTCGCCGCTCGTGACCCTCCCCCTGTGCGCGCCCTCCCCCTCATCAGCACGGGGGGAGGCGGGTCCCGAGGGAAGCGGGTCCTGGACCCTGGAGCCTTCCCCAGGGACCCGTTCTGTCCTCCAGAGCTGTCTCCCGACGGCCCCGGGTGCCCGTGGAGGGCCCCAAGAGCCCGAACACGGCGGAGCAACCTCGGGAGCCCTTTCCCTCAGGACCCGCTCTCCCATGGAGGAGGAGGAGGAGGAGGAGGAGGAGGAGGAGGAGGAGGAGGAGGAGGAGGAGGAGGAGGAGGACGAGGACGAGGACGAGAACGAGGACGAGGAGGAGGAGGAGGAGGAGGAGGAGGGAGGAGGGAGGGAGGAGGGAGGAGGGAGGAGGACCCGCTCTCCCCCGTGGCGACCTCAGGAAGGCGGCGCGGCAGCACGCGACGGTCTCGCCGGGCCACTGCCAGCTGCCCTCCGCCGGACTGGCGTGAGCCCCACGCGGCGGCGGCGCGCGCGGCGGCGCGAGCCGCGGCGCGGGCCGCGCAGCGCGGCGCGGGCGCCTCCGCGGAATTGTTTTGTCTCCAACGAGATTGCGCCTGGGACCTCGCGGGTTCGCCGGCAGCACGTCGGCTCCCCATCATGTCGTCAAGAAGAGCGAAGGAGCATCGAGGCTCGGCATTCGCGCCGATTGGGGTGCGGCCTGCCTTTCTGAGGGCCTCCTGGGGCATCGGCCTCGTCGCCACGGCTGGATGTGCCTCGAGAGGGTGGCCAGAGTGTGCCCCTCGGCATCTCTTGCCTGGAAGAGGCAGGGCCTTGGTGGGGGAGAGGGTCCTCCTTTTCGAGCCGCCGCTGGCGGCCTCCCGGGGCCCTTCCCAGGCTCCGCAGCCGTCAAGAGAACGATGCAGGGTGCAGAGGCTGGTCCTGGGGGCACGCGGGGGTCCAGGACCCGTTCTCCTCAGGACCCGTTTCTTTTCCGTCGTCGCCACCGTCGGCAGCCCCCAGACACGTTCGCAGTGGGCTGGGCAGCCGCGGGGCCCCGTGGGAACACCAGGGGAGGAGCACACAGCCAGCAGAAAGGGTCGGTGAGGTAGGGATCTTCGGGGCGGGATCTCGTGGGCGGCAGTGAAATATCAGATCGACGTGGCAACTGGTGTTGGGATCCTGTGGCCTGGCCCATAAGAGCAAATGGGAAGAGCTGGACAGACAGGGCAGGCAGGGCTGGGGCCCCATGAATGGGACCGTTCTGGGCCCAGCAGGGGAAACCGACAGGGCTACCAAGGCTGGGCAAACGGGAGGACCAACACCGAGGCAGTTCTCCGTGAGACCAGCGGTGGCCCGTTAGGTTGGTGCGAGCCTGCGTGGGAGTCATGACGTTTAGGGTTGCGTCAGCAGCTGGCCCGCGCCTCTCTGCAGGAACATCACCGAGGGCTGGTCCAGGCTTCGTAGCCCTTTGTTCTCAGTCTGGCGACGACGGCGACGACGACGGCCGCGAACCCCCAGACCGTGGGGCGAGTGCTGACCACGATTTCGAGGCGGGGATGTTGCGACGCCCCCCTTCTCCCCCAGAGCCCCCAAAAATGCTTAAGAGGGCCCAATTCCCCCGACGATGTGAACGACGAAGACGACGCCAGCCCGACCTCGGACGCACGCTTGCGGCGTCGAGGACAGACCAGCTTGATCCGACAACGGCAGCGACGACGCTGGCTTGGCCCCAGACCTCTGCTTTCCTAGTTTTCTCTGCGCGGGCCGCGGAGCTATCGGTTTTTTGCACCCGATCGTTTTGATGGCCCTGGGGTCCGTAGACGGCGCCAGGAAGGCCCGAAATTGCAATACAGATCCGCCCGTCGGCGTCGAGACCATGGGTGTCTGGATTTCTCGGCTTCGAAGTCGACCTCAGGACCTGTCCAGGGGTGCGCTTCGGGCAGAATTCCAAGGCGGACCCAGCCGTGGCCACGAGGGCGCCCCAAGAGGCCCAGAAAGGGCCAGAAGAGCACGACAGCTTTCAACCCTCCTCATCCGGCTCCGTTCCTCATGCAACACGTGGTTGAACGTCTAGGCACAATCCGCGCAACATCACCCCCCAGACCACCCCCGAGGTCCACCAATTTGTCGAGTTGCGTCCATCCGTCGAAGGGCCCAAAGTAACGTCTAACAAGTTCGCAGGGTGTGGGCCCAGACGTGGAGACTGCTTGGCCCATGCCCTGGCTCCTTGATGCGCCGAAACATGTAAAACACAACATGGGCGACGCCCGCGGCGGCGCCGGCGACGACGACGATGGCCTGGTCTCCTTCGCCGTGCGGGGTTCACGCCAGACGACGACGACGACGACGACGACGACGACGACGACGACGACGACGACGACGACGACGACGACGACCGGGCGGGCCCAGACATGACGACCGGCTCGCCCGTCCCCTTGCCGCCGAAGTTGGGCGCCGTCGATCCGGAGGCCCGGGCGCGCGGCGCGCTCGCTGCCGCTGGGCCCCGCCCCCGTCTGGGGGGCAGCGGGGGGCTGCCTGGGAGGCAGCTGGTCTTCGGGCGGACTGGAGGTTGCCACTCCTGGGGCTGGAGTCCTGGAGCTTTCCTAGGGTTTCGGCGCCAGGACGACAGCAGGCCTCGCCCCAGATGTGGGGTACGCACAAGATATCCTCCTACCAGGGGACATCGCAGTGGCCTGAGGCCAAGAAAGAAAACAAAGCACAGAAATCGACCACCCACACAAGGACGACGAGGCCAGCTGTCCCAGGTGCAGAGAGCGCCAGGACGACAGCCGACCTCGCCCCAGATGTGGGGTGCCGCCAGTGTCTGGGAGGCAGCTGGTCTTCCGGCGGACTGGAGGTTTCCACGCCTGGAGCTGGAGTCCTGGAGTTTTCCCAGGGTTTCGGCGGGAGGAGGAGGGGTTAGGAGGAGGAGGAGGAGGAGGAGGAGGAGGAGGAGGGAGAGGAGGAGGAGGAGGGGGAGTGTCTGGACCCCGGGGCCATCAGAACTGGACCCTGGGCACGCAATCGTTTCCTGCCTCGGGTGAGGGGCCGAGACCTCGGGGGCCCGCGGGCTGCATGTATCGGTATCGATTGTAAGATGCTATACCCATCGGTCGTTGAAAGTAGGTATTTTTGGATTCCCAGATTCCAATCTACTTTCAGCGCCTTCCTACTTCAAGAGTCGAGTGGTTTTCCCTCTTCCTTCCTCTTCAGGAGGCGGGCGGAAACCCAATCTATTTCCAACGCCTTCCTACTTCATGTTTCTGCCTACTTCTTCTGACCGATGGGTAGGCTTGCGCCACATCCGCCGACCCCTAAATAAACTATTGCGCCTCCAGGACTGCATTTCACGAGGCTTGTCCGAATCATGACACGGCGCTCGGCATCGTTCATGCTGCTTCGTTGCTGTCATCGTACCTCTTGGTGCTCTTTTGTTGCCTTTTGGTGGCATCGTGGCCTGTCTGCAGGCCATATCCGGCCGCCTCGAGGCATCTTGGGCCAAGTTTGGGGGCCTTTGAGTATCTCTTGGGGGTCCCTCAGGGCCTCTTGGGGTGTTCTTGGAGCGGGCTGGGGGCGTCGTGGGGCCGAAGGCTTGAAAAGATGCCCTCTAACGTGGAGCCGTCTGGGGGCCCTCTTGGGCTGTGTGGGGAACTTCGTGGGCTGTTTTTGGACCCTCTTCTACCCCTCGTGGGGCCCCTTGGGCCGTCCGGGGGCGATATTGAAGGTATCTTTGCCCGTCTCGGACTTTGTGAAAGCCGAAATTGTGAGTATGCGAATCTCGTATTGTTTTAATTTTGTTCCATGAGAATGGGACGACTTTTGTTTCTTGGGACACTCTTTGGACGCATCTTGGGGGCCTTTTGGGGCGTCTTGGCAGCTTCGGAGGCCGTCTGGAGGCCATCGTGGGCGTCAGGGAGCGATACTTCGGCGACTCGTGGCCCTCTGGGAACGTCTGGGGAGCGTTTTGGTGCCTTCTGATTTGGAGCCCTCCGCTCCCCCGTGACGTGTTCGGTCCAGGGGCAGGCCGGGCCGTGGGGGGGGGGCAAATTGCCGGCTTGGGGTCCTTGGGGGGGGGGGGATTATGGGGGGGATCATCTCACACTCCTGGAGGCCCACAAGGGGTCGGCGGATTTAGGAGGAGCGCGCCGATTTCGGCAACATCCGTGGGCCCAGAGGGCATACAGACCCGCGCGTTCATGATCCGCTGTCTGCCGCCAAAGCGAATACCGCCGACGTTGACCATTCATCCTGGAGCGCAAACGGAGTTCTGCTTGGGTCTGCGAACAGACAGCCCCAGGAGGGTAGTCCAGGCTGGCATCAACATGCCTCCAGGGCAGCCCGCGGTAATCCCAACACCCCCTTACCACCTCCGGTGGCGCTCTGGGGCGCCCTGGGCTTTCATGGGGGCGTGTTGGGGTAAGCCTATACTGTCTCTTTGGGGCTGTCTGTGCGCAGCGCCGAGCCTTGACATGGAGTCCTCCATGTCGACAGCTCACACCCCGCGGGGGACTGCACACGAGAGCACAGGGGGGCGAATGAGTTGGCTGGTTGTTTCCACGCTCTGCGAAGGGCAGCTCAGGGCCAGCCACTGCCCGCTCGAGGCGCCTTCGGGGCTAGGCCTGGAGGGTGTTCGCCTGGTGGCTGCCCGTGGGTGCCTCGTGGGCGCCCAGTGTGGGTCTGGAGGGTTTTCGCCCGGTGAGCGCCACGTGGGCGCCCTCTGAGCTGGCAGGTACAGGCTCTCCGTTCTAGAAGAAATCATGCTCCGTTCCCCTGTCGAAGCTGGACTTAACCCATCCCCTCCGCATTTTGATATCCCACGGGGGTAGAAACCAATCGGATGCAGCTTTCTTTTTGGAGCATCGTGTTGTCCCCTCCTCTCGCGTGTTTTCGTTGGTGGGTCCGAAGAAGAACCCAGAAGCCAAACGTACGAAAAAATGCTGGGGCTGAAAAGCACGCGACGTAGAAGGTCCAGGGCCCAGAAGTCGGGGAGTGTGGCCGGAGGCCTCTGGAGGTCCACCCTTGAGGCTCTCGGAAGGCCCCAGCACGCTCTCGGAACGTCAAACAGGTGGCAGGAACATCTTAAGTTTTGATTCCTTGATGTTCGGTTTTCGAACACCGTCCCCAGAACTCCGAAGTGGTGTCTGTTTCGCAGTGTCGACGCCTTGATGGTGGTGATTTCTTCCCGCACGTTTCCCTTTCACGCTGTGTTAATTCTGCTAGTCTGTCGCTCCTCTTCACCCTCTTCGTCCTTGAGACGTTCCCCACGCTCCTGCTTCCTGCTTCCTTCACACGTCTCATTGGTCTCACCCTGCTGCTCCTCCTCGCAATCTCCCTCCTCCTCCCAAGCTGCGTGCGCTCTTCTTCTTCCTCCTCCCCCTCCTCCCGATCCCAATCCTGAGGGGCGTGGGAACAGCAGGGGAAAGGGTGGCAGGAGGCAGGGAGGCGGCGGTGGCACGCCACTTGGGGGTGGAGGGGCCTCTGCGTTCCCACCGCCCGGGGCTGCCCCCCCTCCCTCCGCTCCCCCCGCCCAGGAGTCTTGGCAGCGGCCAGGCGAGCATTTTGTTTGGGGGGGGGGACGGTGGCCAGCGGCAGGGTCCGGCAAAGGTTCCCAAACGTGGTCGGCCAACGGGCTCGACTCGACTGGAGTGGATCCAGATTTGTCCCGGTCGGAGTTTCGTTTTGTTTTTGTAGGCCGTCCCCCCCGCGCCTTTGGTGCCCCTGTGTGGGTTGCAAGGGGGGCCGTGTGGAGTTCTAGACGCCCCCCCGTGCGCGAATTTAGGCCGTTGCCCGTGTGCATCGCCCCCGGACGCTGCCCGACCCCCCCCGCCGCGGTCGCGATCAAAAAAGCGTATCCCCACCAGCCCGCTGCTCCGTACTGTTTTTTCCTTTGCTTCGGCGCGGCCCGCCCCTAGCTTTGCCCGACTTTCGACCTGCTTCGCGAGCCCGCGAACCAAACAAGCGTATCCCCACCAGCCCATCCAGAAACGATGTCCAGGCAAGCTGAGGTGATCAGGGAAGTTCGGGAGCAAAGAGGTGGATGGCCAGACCGTGCGAAGGAGGGAGGTGAAAAAGGAGGAGGCTGGATGGATGGATGAGGGAGTTGGGAGAAGGAAGATGAATAGGATGATGATGATGCTGATGATGATGACGATGATGATGATGTTGTGAGGATGACGATGGTGATGATGAGGATGCTGATGCTGATGCTGATGCGGATGATGATGCTGATGATGATGATGATGATGATGATGATGATGATGATGATGATGATGATGATGATGATGATGATGATGATGATGATGATGATGATGATGATGATGATGATGATGATGATGATGAGAGGGAGAAGGAGGAGGAGGAGGAGGAGGAGGATGAGGAGGAGGAGGAAAAGGAAGAGTAGGAGGAGGAAGGAGGAGCAGGAAGAGGAGGGCAAGCAAAAAGGCCAGAGGTCTCTTGGATGCCTCTCGGAGCCTCTTATGATATCTCGTGGGCGCTTCTTGGAGGCCTCTTCGGACGTCTTGGGGGTCCCTTGGCGGTCCTGGGGGGCTCTTGGGCGTCCTGGGTGCCTCGGGGGGGCCTCTTGAGGCCGCTTGGGGTCCTTTTGGGGGCGTCCTGGGGGCCTCTCGGGGCCACCTTGAAGCCATCTTGGGGCCATCTTGGGGCCTCTCGGGGCCTTTTGGGCGCCTCTTGGGGCCATCTTGGAGGACATCGATCAACGAAGGGGGGTTCCTCAATTCGCCCTGCCCCTCGAGATAAATCAGCATCTTGGGGCGGTCTTGGGGCTCTCTTGGAGCGCTCTTGGGTGCTCTTGGGTCCGTCTTGAGCCTCTCTTGGGCCCCTCTTGGGGCCCTCTTGGAGCCATCTTGAGGCCTCGGTAGGCTATCGGAAGCGGAAAGGCGAGAATGCGGTCTCGGAGGCCTCTTGGAACCGTCTTGGGGCGGTGTTGGAGCCCTTTGGAGCATCTTCGGAGCCATCTTGAGGCATGTGAGGCTATCTTGAGCCGTCTTGGAGCTCATCTTAAGCTCTCCGAGGCGCTCTTGGAGCCGTCTTGGGCCATCTTGGGCGCTCCAACTACCCGCCAACCCCCCCGTCCAGGTCCAGGGGGGTAGGGGGCAGGGGTAAACCCCTCCCCGAAGGGGAAGAAGGGGGGTGGAAGAGGAAACTCCCCAAACCACCTACGCCTAGAGGGCTGTTGGGATTCCCGCCAGTGCCAGCGAGTAAACGAGTTGCAGCCAGACGCTGGCATGTCGCACAGCGAAGCAGGTAAGAATGTTACCGCGCGCTTTTGTTGGCCAAGGGATGAACTGCTTCCTTACTACTCCTCCTCCTCCTCCTCCTCCTCCTCCTCCTAATCCTAATCCTCCTCGGCATCCTCATCCGCATCCTCATCCTCATCCTCTGCCTGCTGATCATACAACTCTGCTGCTTCCTTCTCCTGCTCGTCATCTTGACTCTTCTCTTTCCTCCGTCTCCTCTTCTTCGTCCTCCTCCTGCTCCTCATCCTTCCCCTCCCTCCCCCCTGCGCGATGCACCATGGAACCTCCTGAGGCCTTCTGGGACTTCCAGGGGCCTCCTGGGACCTCCTGGGGCCTCTTGGAGCCTTCTGGGGCTTCCTGGGGCCTCGCGGTGCGTCCTGTGCCCTCCTGAGACTGAGGCATCCTTGGATCGCCCGGGGCCTCCTGGAGCTTCCTGGAGCCTCCCAGCGCCTCATTGGGCCTCACCGTCTGGAGCGTGTTGAGCCCCCCTGGGGCCTTCTAGGATCTCCTAGGTCTCTTGGGACTTCGTGTGCGCTCCTGAGGCCTCCTGGGGCCTCCTCGGCCGTCGAATGCCACCCGAGAGGGTCCGCTTCAGGGAGCGGTTCCCCACGTTTCCTTGCAATTTGGCTTCCCTGGGCCGTCCTGGCGGGCCCCCCTAAGAAGCCCTGCGCGGGACCTCAAAAGTGACGACTGTTTCAAAGACGGGAGCCTTTTCGTTGAGACAGGGGGTGCCGTGAAGAGCATAAAAGTAACGACCGTGTCACACTCGAGGCCCCAAATCGACCCGGGCACCCCTCGGCGGGAAGCCCAGTTCAGCACGGTACGGTGCGGTTTGCCGTACCCCCGCTGCCCGCTAGGTCTGATGAGGGCGAGGTGTTGTGCCTTCTGCTTGTAAGGAACACGTCCTCCGCCTCTTGGCGGTGACTGAAAGCAGGCGGCGGAGGTTGGCGGGTTGGCGGGTTGGCTGGGTGGCAGGGTGGCTGGTTTGGGTGGTTGGCTGACGGGTTGGCTGGGTCGCGCGGTGGCTGGTGGGCCTGGTTGGCTGGTTGGCTTGATTTCGTTGCCAGGTTAAGCCGGCTGTGGCAATGCGTTTCGAATTACAGCTGGTTCTACATGTGCACACACATATACATGTATATATATACACATGTATACATACACGTCTATGTATATATAGATATACACATCTATGTGTTTGTATATTCACATACACACAAATACATGTATCATGTGCGACGCTCGCTTGTTCATTTCCAAATTCCCACCCCCACCCCGCCATCCTTGTGTAACAAGAAAGTTGGGGGCCCACGCGTTGATCTAACATGCACGTTTTGTCGTACTCATCATCAGATCAGCCGTGCGCGCGTTTCCGTTCGCGCGCGTCAAGTCGTTGTGCGTCGATTTGACTTTTAAGCGTACCAACACACACACACGGGAGCAACAATGAACGAGCCGAGTCATGTTTCGATGATAGTATGTTGTAAATAAAGTCTGGATGTCCGCGAGCGCGCACGCCCTCCCCATCCTCAGATGCGCAATCCTTGTCAGCATCGTCGGCGGCCCACTGCCCATCGCCACCATCATCATCAGAATCACAATGCTCGTCGTCAGTATGACCACTGTCAGCAGCGTTATCGTCGCGGTCGTCGCCCTCGTCAATTTTCTGCGCGCCCGTATTTTTCTCATCACACTCACCAGCACGAACGTCTTTGTCATCGCACACGTCATCTTTACACCGTTCTGACACCATCGGCTGCATCACCTGCACCGTTGTCGCCGTCGACACCGCACCCACAGTCGACATCGTCGTCATCGTCATGAGCATCATCATCGTCATCGTCGTCCTTGTCGCCGCATAGTTGAGCGTTGCCAATCAGTTGCGGGTGCGTTCGTGGCACGCGCTTCGAACGTATTCACGCGCGGACGCGGTCAAATTGTTTTTGATCTTGCATAGTCAATTGAGTATTCTTGCATCACATAAATTGGTGTCCACGCTGGCAAGCACACAGTTGATGTTGCATACAGACACCTGTTTTTTTTGTCTGGGGCCTCCAGGGACACCCTATTGGTCGCGGTCGGGTACGCCTCGGCATCATGGGTCGAACGCCCAAGCCTCCCACATCTCCAATAATAGAAGACATGCGTTTCGCAATGTCTGGCATTGGCAGTGTTGGGACTCTCCTCGAGCTTTCGGGAGGAGTGCGGGGCTCTCTTGGGCCGTCGTGTCGCCTGGGGCTCTCGTGCACTCCCGTACCCCTCCATTGCACCGCCACCACCACATCCTGTCCCCGAACCGGAAGTATTGGCCAGCCCATATTCTACGGAGGAGGGGGGAAAGTCTCACACGCCAGTAGCCCGCAGAGGTCGGCGAAGCTGCTTGTATTGGATCCCCTCAGTACGGCCCCATGGCTTTCCTAGACCGATCCAGTGGCCCAGGAGATTGAAGGGCCAGCCCAACAGCTTTCCAACACCCGCCAATATTCTTCCACGAGGTCAAGATTTACAAACCCTACCTGCAACACACTTTCAGTCTCATCCAAAACAGACCCGGGGTGCGTGCGTGAATTTTCAGATGCTCCCCTCTCACACCTCGATTCCTGCTCCTCCCCCTCCCGCCTTCCTCCCCCCATTTTCGATTTTCCTCCTGGAGACTCATCCTCCTTCTCCTCCCACCTCGTCTTCCCTCTCCTCCTCCTCCCCCTCCCCGTCCTCCCCTCCTCCTCCTCCTCCTCCTCCTCCTCCTCCTCCTCCTCCTCCGCCTCCTCATTATCCTCCTCCTCGTCGTCCTCCCCGTCCCCCTCTCCGTATCCATTTTGGTTCAAGATGGCACGTTATGGCGAGCGCCACGTGGATACCGCTAGTCCGCGGCTAGTTCCATCAGCTTTGCAGCCGCATCTAGGGACGAGCTCCCGTCCATTCCTGCTCACTGCTCTGGCGTCGCAGTCCGCCATCCATATCGCCTCGAGCGTCGCGCCGAGCTTCCAGATCGCCTCGTCGAGCTTCGCTGTCAGCATCCACATCGCCTCGTCGAGCGCTGCTCCGAGCCACCATCCCGCGCTGCCGTTCCTCGTCTCGGGCAACCAGCCGCCCGCCTTCATTGCCCCTGTGCAGCACGCGCTCGTTCATCAAACGCGCGCTGGCATCCTATCGGAACTTGTTCGAAGCGTTCTGTGGGATACTCAAGGTCTCCACGTCGTAGCCAGACAATTAGCATCATGGCGGCGCCGTCCCGCAGGTATAGCTCACACGCTCGCTCGGGTTCTCGCAGTCTTCTGTCATTGCAAGCCTCACGTCGTCGACACCTGATGGGAGTCAGTGACCAAGCCGATCCTCGCAACCGTGACCAGGCCGCCCCCCGTCACCGACACCGCGCCGGCGCTGCTCGGGGACCTCCCGCCAGCCGTCCTGAGCCTGCCCCTGCCGGTCGCTCAGCTGGCCGCGCGGCGCCTCGCTCCGATCGTTCGGCACGTGCTGCAGCGAGACCAGCATCCGCGGGCCCGTCTGGCAATGGTGCTCAAGACCCTCTTCGCGGACCATGCCCATGCAGACGTCCCCGACAAGTTCCACGGCCACGACCCGTGCAAACCCGCGGCCGACTTGGAAAAAAATCCCCGCGTTCCCCACGCAGGAGTCGCCTCATGGTTTCGCTCAACCAGTTCATCATGGACCACCAGGCAGTCAAAGTTACCCTCGGCGCTGCCATGCTGCAGCAGGTGGATCAACCGCCAGCGGGGCCGCCGCCGCTAGCCCTGGTTCCCCACGCGTTGTTCCCCAAGCAGAAGTTGTTCACACCACGCCGCCAGGTCCTCCCGAAGTTCGCCTCCCCACCGTCGATCCTCCCCTCGACGCCGCGCTCCAGCAGCTCGTGCGCGACCAAGTTGCACGCGCCGCCAGCGCCTTCCAAGCTCAGGCCAACACGCTCCCAAACGACTCTCGCGAAAGCTTCCGTCAGCTTCTCGCGCGGCAAGTTCTTGCCGCAACGCCGTGTCGACGCCCTCCGCGACGTCGTCGCCTGCGCGCGCAGAGAGCACGGTCGCCGGGCGGCCGAGCAGCAGCGCGGGTGGCAGCAGATCGGCCAGATGCGCGACGCCCTGGCGCTCGCGGAGGCGCAGGTACCCATCGCCGACCTCGCCAAGCTCTCCGAGTGGGACCGCGCCCCCGACGCGACCCTCTTCCCCATCGGCTGCCAGCGCCTCATCGCGCCCAAGGTCGTGTTGAACGACTTGCAAGAGCTGATCGCCCCCAACAATCTGCCTCGCGACGCCGCCGATCTGCGCGGGGGTGAACCGGCTGGGCGTTTCACCCTGCAGGTCTAGGGCGACGGCGCCCTCGCTCTCACTCGTGTCTTGCAAGTAGAAACGGTTCGAATCCTTTGGCGCGGCTGGCGCCCTCGTCGATACCCGCCAAGACCCAGGCAAGTCGCCGAAGCAGATCCGCACCGAGATCCCAACAAGCTTCACCAGCTCCTCCAGCAGCGCTACCCCGACGCGCCATGGAGGGCCATCCTTTCCAAAGGCGAGATCCACAGCAATGCCGCGCCCACTGTCCGCCCGGGCGTCAGGGGCCAAGCCGACCCGGCGACCCTCGAATAGAGCGAGAGCGCGCTCGAGCACGACGTTTTCAACGACCTCGGCCGCGGCGGCATTCTCACCTCGTTCCAGGCGCTCCTTGCGGACACAGCGATCGCTTCGTGGCGCATTTAACCGCGCATGGGCGCCATGGCCTTTCATCGCGTGGAACGCCGGGGCGTTCATGCGCCACGAGCAGAAGCGCCGCCGTCGCAAGCAAGCTGCCCTCACGAAGTACATGATGCGTCGTTGTATCATCCTTCTCCAGGGGTGCCCGCGGCTCGGAGGCCATGCTCCGCGCGCGGGTCGACGCGCTCCTCAGAGTTCGTGGCCAGCGACGCCGGCGATGCACGCCCTGTCGCGGGCGGCGCCGCGACGCTCATCCCATGGCTCACTCGCGCGCAGCTCGAGCAGCTCCAGCCGCCCCAGATCCCGTTCTTCAGCCACGAGGAGATCTTGAAGGACCGCGCCCAGACCTTCGCCGCGACAAACGCCATCGCACGCAGCGCAGTCGTCGTCGCGAACGTCTACGCCCACGAGATCGATGCCAAAGGTCGCGGCCGCATTCAACGAGCCTTGCGCCAGCGCCGCGTCTGGGCAGAAGTCGATTCCCTGCGCCGTGCTTTCATTGCTATGGGTGATTTAACACTGCCAGTCGCCGGCCGAACAGTTGCCCAAAGCCGCGGCCGCGGCCGCGCGCCAGCAGCGGCCATTCTGAAACGGCCTCTTCGATTCGATGCTTGAAGTCGAGTCCGACCCCCCGACCCTGTTCAACAAATCCGGCCTCGCCGCGCCCGCCATCGACCGCAGATTCAGCAGCCTGCCGTCGCGCGCCATGGCCGAGATCACATCGCAAGTTGCCATCATCCACGACCCTGTCACCCTCCCCGACAGCGTCCGCAGCGATCGTGCCGCCATCTCCTGCGCCATTGGTATCGCGCCTCGGACGCCGAGCGAGGGGCGGGCGATCGCGCCCGCCATCTCCCGCGACCGAACAACGCCAAGTACTTGCAGCCGTTCTTCGTCCACACCGACGCGACCTATAAGCCGATCGGGAGCCGCTGGCGCACGCGCAAGCGTCTCATGGTGGAAGAGGCCAGCTCGTCCGCGACGAGTGCGGCAGCCGCTCTGCTGGGGAAATTGGCAAGGCCAGCTTTGCGGGCGGTCGGGTGATCGCAGCGCTTTCGATATCGAGGGCGATCTGGCGCCAGGGCGCCGCGCTCGCCCGCCGCCTCCAGTCCGCCACCGAGCTCGGCGCCAAATACCCCTCGCTCTCGGACGGCCACATCACGCTCGCGAGCGCGTCCGGTTTGCCTTCGAATCCGCCGCGCTGCACCGCGACTTCGAGGATGGGCGGCGCTATCTGGCGCGGCGAGCCGCCCAGCTTCCGCGGGGGGCGCCAGGGGCCGTCGGGCCCGAGAAATTCCCTGGGTCTTCCGTTTTTCGCAACGAAGGGCATTCCTGTGGGCCCCTTTGGAAGCGCGGTCTGGTTCGCTGGGGGATCGAAATCATTGGCCCTCAGGGCCTTCTTGGGGTTGCCAGAGAGAGCCGCTCGATGGCCGCCGCCATCCGCGAGCACTGGCGCCCCGTCTTCGCGCATAAGGGCGATGGCGAATCGAAGGTCAAGCAGTGCGTCGCCGAGCTCGCGCCGCGGGGCCCCACCATCGAAATCGGCGCGCCGGCGAAGAACCATATCCGCGCCTTCCTGTCCCGCTCGTCGCCTGCAGCTCCTGGCCCCGACTGCCTGCCGCGCCGCGCCTGGCCCACGCGCGACTCGCCCCTGGACTTGCCGGGGGATCTCCTCTGCTCCATCAAAGACTTCATCTGCGACCTCAATGACTCTGACTTTGCGTTCCCCCCGAAGGGCGACGACCTCGCTGGCGAGCTTTCGACGGACAGAGCTCCAGAGGACACGCGGCCGCTCTCCTTGAAGAACGCAGACATCAAAACCATCGTTGGGGCTGTCATTTTCCTCTTAAGCCGCTGCGGCAGAACGGATTCACCAGGCGCAGCAAGGGTCCGCCATCGGCCGCAGCTTCACCCAGCAGGTCGTGCGCCTTGATGCCGAGATGCGGCGAGCTGGAGTCAGGCCCGACGCAGGGTTGCACGAGCCCGTCTTCACCAGCTTCGACTTCGCTGCGGCATTTCCGTCGCTTGGGCGGATCTGGCTCCTCGCCTCGCTGGAGCGCTCCGGGGTCCCCGTTGGCCTCCGCGGCCTCTTCCGCAACCTGTACTTCGCGCCGAGCAGCTTCTTCAACGTCGAGGGCGCTCGCCACTTCGCGTTCGCGATCGAGTCTGGCGCGGCGCAAGGGTGGCCTGCCACCGGGCCGGCCTGGGCCATTGCGATGGGCCCGCTCGTCCGCCACGCCGCCTCCTTCGTCGAGCACGCTGACGGCGCGCCGGACTACGACAAAGGCTACCTGGGATGCTACGCTGACGACGCGGGCCTGCTCGCGTTCTCGTTCTGCACGCTGCGCCATGCCTCTGAGCCATTCGCCGCTGCTGAGGAGCTCGCGCCCCCCTCTCTCAAGCACCGCGAATGCATTGTTGTCCCGCTCTGGGCGCATCTCACCCCTGCCACCGCGGCCCACACGAACGCGCCCCTGGCCGATCATTGTCCCGCCTGGGGTGGATTTTCGATATCTGGGCGAGCCAAATACCTCGGGGCCCTCCTCGGGCCCTCGGCCTCTCTTGCTTCGCAGTGGCTCGCCCCAGGGCAGAACTGGTGGCAGCGTGGCAACCTCCTCAATTCAGTTCAGAGTGGCAGTGATGCCACTGAGTCCTTTCCACGCCCAGTTACGCCGCCCAGTTTTTCCCCTGGGCCCGAATGTTGCCCTTCGATACATCTATATGCTTCACAACATGTTCAGCCTGCCGCCGAACTCTCTTCGTAAAGTAGACCTGATCGCCATGGCGGAATGGAGTCCGCCCCCTGTCCCACGTCCAGCTCAAGTTTCCGCCGCCGCCTCTGCAATTCGGTCGGCCTCTTTCATGTTGCGCGGAGAATGAGAACCTTTTTTCCACGCCCGCCTCCATCACGCTGCATGGGGGGAGAGCACGGGGCACTCCCACGACGGGTGGGTCGCGGGTCACTGGTCCCCTCCCTTCTGGGAAGAGCCCGTGTCCCTCGTGCAGTTCTGCCGCGCGCTGTCGCTTGGCCAGCGTGCCGCCCCGTTTCCCGCGGCTGCCGTGGCAGCCGCGAACCGCGCCGCCGCTCAGGAAATTCGAGAGGCCTCTGCCGCTGAGCGTCCCCGCCGCCCGAAGGTGCAGCGAACGGTCGCGCGCGCGCGCGTTCACGAGTGCGTCATCTTCCTCACCTGACACCGTCACTCTTCCGAAGCGCTTCGTATCGTGGGGCATCCAGCAGCCACCGCCGCCGCCAGAGCTCAGCAGGCATTGGACCGCTCTCGCCAAAGCCCTTGGAGAGGTCCGCCTCAGTTTGCGCTGGTCGGCCTTCGAAACTTTCAGCGGCGGGTGGACCACCACCCATCGCATGCACGTGCTCGCTTCGAAGCAATGCGTGTTCGGGTGCCCGAATGCACCCGATTCGTTTCCTCACCGTTTCTCTTGTTCCGTCCTCTCGAGCCCCCTCTGGTTCCCCGGCGCCACCCCGCTCCTCGGCACACTTATTACGTCCTGGGGCCTTGGCCCCGCAGTTGCGCACCTTTCCGAGCCTGATCGCGACCTTTCGTTGCGCCAGGCGGTTCGCAGGGCAGCGCTTGTTCTTCAGTTTACAGTACAATGAAGCAATTTGCAGCGCTGTCGCCAGCACGCATTGCTGAAGCGTCGGCCGCAGCCGAAGCACGGTTGTGGCGATGAGTTAGGTGCACAGCAGGAGCGCGCGGAGAGACATAATTTGCCCTGTTCTCGCGTCGTGCCCCCTTGCCGTCGCCTCGTCCCTTTCAGGCTATTTTAATTTCTCCTCCTCCTCCCCCTCTGTCCAGGAGCGCGTTCTGTCCAATGTCAAGCGGCATACAGCCGTGGCGAAGAGGCCCTCTCCGCCTGGAGGCCTAAGCGTGGCCTCTCTTGCACCTCGCCCCCCCGTCATCCTTTTCCTCCTCCTCCTCCCCCTCCTCCCCTCCTTCTCCACCTCCTCCTCCTCCTCCTATTCTTCCTCCTCCTCCTCCTCCTCCTACTCCTCCTCTCTCGGCCGCCTCTTGTCGGCCCGCCCCCCCCCCGAACCGAAACGAAAAGGAAGGGGGCGATGGGAGCCAGGGCATTGGCGGGGAGAGGCAGACGAGAGGGCATCCATAAAAGCGGTTCCTACCTTGCCCGCGTACCCTTGCGCGGGGAGAGTCGGTGCATGTAGGGCCAGAGCGTCAAATGACGCCAGCGGACGTTGTTCCACAAAGCGAGCACAGTTGGGCCATACCATTTGTTCCCAAACGCAACTCAGATTTGGTCGAGGGGGGTAGCACCGAACTGATCCGGGAGCTCCATCGATCGATTTCTTCTCCAATCCATCCGTCTCCCCCTTCGTAGCACATGTTCTCATGGCTACCCATGACCACCACCGCCGCCTGTCGCCGCCGTCGCCTCTGCCGCCGCCACCGTCGCCACTGCCGTTCGCCGACGCCGACTTCGCCATTGCTGCTGTCGGCACCGACGCCGCCTTCTTCACCTCTTCCATTTCTGCAGCCTGCAGCCCCCCTTTCCCCCTCTTCCGTCTCCCTTCTGGCGACGACGGGGGCGGCGACGAAGACGATTGCGAAGACGATGACGAAATCGCCGCCGCGGATGCCGTTGACGCCGTCGCAGCCGCCGTCACCACCGTCGCCATCGCCGTCGCCACGGCAACGGCGACGGCGGCGCGACGGCGGCGCGGCGGCGGCGGCGACGGAGGCAGCGACGGTGGCAGCGATGGCGGCGACGTCAGCGGCGGCAGCTACGTCGGCGATGCGCGCCCGCGCGAAACGCGGCGGGCGCCGCGGGGCAGTGCTTCCTTTCGCCCAAGCTCAACACCAAGCGCGGCCGCCCGGCGCTGGCTGCCTCGTCGGACCGCCTGGTTGTTGTCGTCGTCGTCGTGGTTTTCCTCGACGTCGTCGTCGTCTTCGTTGTCGTCGTCGTCGTCGTCGTCGTCGTCGTGGTCTTCCTCGATGTCGTCGTTGTCGTCGTCGACGTCTTCGTCTTCGTCCTTGCCGTCGTCGTCGTCATCGTCGTCGTCTTGCTCGCCGTCGTCGTTCTTGTCGTCGTCGTCCTCCTCGCCCTCGTCCTCGTCGTCCTCCTCGCCAGTCGTCGTCAGTCGCCATCGTTAGTCATCGTCGCCAGTCGTCGCCGCCGCCGTTGTCGTCGCCGTCGTTCGTAGGTGTTCGAAGGCTCCAGGAAGTTCTTGAAGGTCTTCCGACGTTGTTGGACCTCCTTGGGCCCCGTCATTGTTTCATCGCCACGGCTGGATTCGAATCTTTCGATCCGCGGGCCGCTTGGAGGCCGAAGCTGAGGGGTGACCGTGGGGTTAACACATTGAAGCCGCTGGAGGCATAGGCCCTCTTCTTCTGAATCGCTGGGAATGGCCGGAATCTCAGGGATAGTCCAGCCGAGGCCACGAGAGGCCTTCCAGATCCAACCGAGACACGCACACACGCACACGCAAAAAAGTAGCAGAAGCCTTCCCGAATCTCGCTTCCCTGCTGTCTCCCCTGGAAGGGGGCACGGGCGGAGCAATGGACGCCGCTTGGGGCCCCGGACCGGACGTCATACTTTTATCCCCCCGACCCCCCAGAAAGTCCCAAACTTCGACCTTCCTGCCCCTCTCCTCGCCGCCCTCTCGATTCCCTAGTAGCGTTTCGCTAGAGGGCTCTCGTAATGTGTTTTTGGCTTTCTACAAAAAACAGGAGAGTCCCGCAGGGAGGGCGGGAAGCCCTGGACGACGGTGACGGCGACGACGACGACGATGACGCCAGCGGCGAGGACTACGACGACGACGAGGACCAGGACGAGGACGAGGACGAGGACGGCGACGACGACGACGACGGCGACGACGACGACGGAGACGGCGACGGCGACGACGGCGAAGACGACGACGGTGAGGTTGATGACGACGGCGACGGCTGAGGACTGCGGTGCCCTGCTGTCGCCCTGCGCGGGCAGCGCTGGGAAGGATGCGGCGGCTCCGCCGGCGCCTGCCTCCGCGGGGCTCGGGCCAGAGCACCTCGGGCGTCGGCCTCCGAAAGAGGAGGAGGAGGAGGAGGGGGAGGAGGAGGAGGAGGAGGAGGAGGAGGAGGAGGAGGAGGAGGAGGAGGAGGAGGAGGAGGAGGAGGAGGGGGAGGAGGGGGGGGGAGGAGGGGGAGGAGGAGGAGGAAGAAGAAGCGGCAGCGTTCGGTGAACAATGCCGCAGGAAATCAGGGAAACTGGAGGAAGAGGAGGAGGAGGAGAAGGAGGAGGAGGAGGAGCAGAGGACCAGGGTAAACCCTAGCCATCAACAGTGTTGGGATAAACCCTTCCTCCAAGCTCCCTCTTCACAGGCCCCTGCAACGTTTGATTTCCACTTGGGGAACTGCCTCGTTGGAGGAAACATGTTCTAAGAGCCTGAAGCGTTCCACAACATCATTCTCGGGACTTCAACGCCACATCTCAACCTGACTGTTGCGCCTTGACGATCCAGAATCGTGCCAGAATGCCGATCCTGGGACGTCCCCGCTGCGAATCAAAGTAACTGTTGCACCCTCATAACCCTGAATCGATCGAAAACACAGTTCTTGGTGCATTGAGAATGGGAATCCGTGAAACCTTTGCAATTCTTAAGAAAGAATGCGCGCGTCGCTACGGCGAGAGCCACAGTTTGAAAAGAAACCGCCCTCAATCCGCGAAGCCCTTGCAATTCTTTAAGTCGAATGTTCGCGGCGCTAAGGCAAAAACATGAGTTTGAAAACTACCCGCCCTCAATCCGTGAAGCTCTTGCGAATTTGTACAAGGAATGCGCGCGGCGCTCGCTGAGCCCTCAATATGTGAAATGCTAGCAAATGTTCAGAACTAGTGTTCGCAGCGCCAAGGCGAGAGCCACATTTAGAAGACCACCCGCCTTCGATCCGTGCGGCTCTTTGTGAATTCTCAAAACGAATGTGCGCGGCGGCGAGAGCCACATTTTTGAAAAACGGCCCGGCCTCCATTTGTGAATCTTTTGCCAATGTTTAAGCCCCAGGGCCATAAATGGTGAGGGCGTCTCAGGCGAAACGCCCGGCCCGCCCTTTCGACCGGCCTCCGGGTGCGACTAGGAGAAGTTGCGGATAAGGAAAGAGAATGCAGGAGGAGGAGGAGGAGGAGGTGGAGGAGGCGGAGGAGGAAGAGGAGGAGGAGGAAGAGAACAATGTGGCCCAGGACCAGGGAGAAGTGGTCTTTTCAGGCAGCCTGCGGGTTATGTCGTGCATTGTGGGGTTCCTTTTCCGCCGCCATTTTCTAAATGATGTCATTTTCCGCTCTCCCCAAACACCTTCCGCTGGCACACGCGTCAGAGGACATTGCGTACCACCGCCCGCGCGATCCAGAGGATATCCAAGACGTCCAATTTTGTGGCAATCCATCGCAGCATCCAGATGTCCATTCAGCGGTGAAGTTGCGGAAGGTGCCAGACGACGCTGCGGATACCACAGTGGAATTTGTATGCGGATGGGAGTGGAGGTATCGTCGGTCCCAGAGTCGAGCAACCTGCCGTACGATATGGAGCCAGAACAGCACGAAGAACGAGCACGTGAAATCCACAAGCACGCGCAGAGGATTATCAACGAGATGAATCCAGCTTTCCCTGGAGTGGCGGCGTCGCACCCGGCATGGGCAGCTCCGCCAGAGGGAGGGCAAGTCCAGAAGTTCAAAGAGACGTGCAGGACATAGCGATCAAACTTGCAACCTTAGTAGCAACCGAAACAGCATTAAATCGAACTGCGGGCGAGGAAAAGAAGAGAGTGCGATTCTCAAGCAGGCGCGGTTGAGCACAACGCCGATCGCATTCCCAAGTTTGGAGCTACGTACCAGATACGAGAAGATCTTGGACAGCATACAGCAAAAAACGCACAGGGTGATTCTGCGACAGTAAGATGTCGACGATAACGAGAGCGAGAAGGCAGATATCGAGTTCCCGACCACTTCGGTGGGGAAGGCATGAGAAAACTACGAATGTGGCAGTGGTCAAAGACACCATGCAGGTGAGAAGATGCATTCCGACAGCAAGAACCATATCCAGCCACTTCAAGAAAACAGCCAGTCCAACGTTCAGCTTCTCGCCCAGCAGCTCGCAAACATGCAGACGTCGCAACAGACTTCGCAGATGGCGTTCACAGCCCCTCAAGGCGCTCGGGGCGCCAGGCGCCAAGCTCGAAACACCCGCGCCCGCCCCCGCCCAGCAGCGTCCAAAGGCCGAAGCTGCATCGCAACATTATTTAGCATTGTTGCCAGCTCCGCCACTCCTTGAGACGCTCGGCGGGATGAGCTGCGAGGTCGAATGCGCGATGCTCGACTCCAGCGGATGGGTTGGATATTCATGCTGCAAGCGGATCGGGGATTGCGGATCTGCCCATATGCAGGGCGAGGAAGAAAAACATCTCAGTTGTTTTTTGGCGGACAACCCTTCCGTTGCGCCCGCCGCTTTCTGGCCCGCGGGCAAGCCTTGCCGCGCTCGCGTCTAATTTCCATGTCGGCAGGTTGCAAAACAGATCCGCATCTTCGTTTGTTAGGTTCCTGTGATCGAAGGGCCGGGCAGCGCGCGGCGCCATCGATTCGAGACGCAAGGTCCCGCGCCGGCCGAGAAGGTAGACCAGATGATTGTTGCCGTGCCCCCCGCTCGCCACAGCGGCGGAGCGGGTGGGCGCTGCGACGGCATATTCTAGCATGCCTGGAACGGCGCAGAAGCCATGCGTTTCCCAGCCGCAGCCCGAGCGCCAATCTGGCCGCGCAGGCAGGCTTGCATTTTTAGCGCCATCGGGGGCCGCCGCAGGATCGGATGGGTTTCTGGGCGCTTTCACAGACCTAAACGCGAGACCCCTCTTCAATTTTGTTCCCCGAACGTCCGCTTCTCCTCTGAAGCAGCGCTCAATGGGCATGGTGAGGTCTGGCAAAGCGTTCCATGCTTTCGACGCCGCGGCCATTGAGTCCCCGCCGGCCGCCGAGCAGGTCGTTTTTTTGGTGCGTTTGAAGCCCGCCAATGCGATCGCAGGGGGGGGGGGGGCGGCGGGCCTGAGCTGCTCGGCGCAAGAGTTCGGGCGCCAGCTCGAATCGCGCGCGCGAGGAGGAGCGGGGGCAAGCGAGGCAGCCGGCGAGGTTCGGAAGGGGCCAACCGCAAATATTCACATGGAGGGGCGCCGATGCAGATCGCGCCGGGCGGGCGGGCGCTCGCCAGAGACGAAGACGTCGCCGCGCGCAGTCTAGTGGTCTTGCTGCTGCCGAGAAGACCGGGGGATCAGTGGCGCCTGATGGACAGGTGCGACCGTCGCATTGTCCATGCGCCGCCGCCGCCTTCCCCCGAGGTCGAATAGGTCGCGCCAGTGGGCCACTTGACGAGAAGTTTGCAGAAGGCCATGGGGGGGGGGGGGGGCGGTCGGGGCAGACGGGCTAGATGACGAGTCGCGCGTGGGCGCCGCGGAGAAAGCGGCCGAAGTTCGACGCCCCGTCTCCGTCGAGATGCAGTTCAGCGGGCCTGGACTTCTGCTTTTGAAAGGAGGCCGGGCCGTTGCATTGCCCAAACCAGATTATACCGTAGGTGCCTCAGCAACCCAGAGAGGGGCTCTCGTCGCGAACCGCGCGCAGAAGCACTGCTCTCGGCTTCCGAGCATCATGCAGCGCATGAATGACGAATGCTTAATTCTGACCAAACAAGAGCAAGGACATGCGCCAAGGATGGACAGGGTGGATTCGCCGAGGAAGGATGACTATTTGATGACATGGCCGCGTTTGGAGCGGCGTGGGGCCCGAGGGAATGGCCATGTAATGCGCGGAGAACAGTTGCAATCGAGTTTGAAGAGCCACCGCTCAGGGTCCAATTCTAGTATCAAAGATGACAAAGCTGGGCCGATGATCGTCCAAGCTGGCGAGCACGCTGGCAATGTCCGACAGGAAGTTGCGGAGAGAGGTGAGTCTATGTATTTCTCTACATTAGGTGCACATGCCACCTTCCGATGCCGTGCGCAGCGACGGGGCCATTGGGCCCGAAGTCGCGCATCGGGGACAGGCCCAAGAAGGAGGGCGCGGGCCTCTCCGAGCGACAGTTTTCCAGATGCCAGCGCTCGGTGCGAGCGAGAAGCCACAGCATGCCACGGCATGTTCTTTCAGCCGCCTTTCTTCAGTTGGCATGCGTTGCCAACGTTGGCCGGAGCGACCGCCGCAGCGCTTGCCGGCAGACGCATGCCTTCGTCCGCGCAGCCGCAGGCCGAGGATCTGATCGACCACGGCATAAGACACCGACTTTGCGACAAGGTGTTTCCGAAGGCGAGAGCTTTATCAGCTCACCGCGCACGCGCGCTAGAAGAATCAGGCACCGCCCGAAGCTCTTGAAAGATGCCCCAATGCCCGTGGAGTGGACGTTATATGCGATAGCGGAAAGAGAAGGCTCGACGGGCCAACGCATGCTCGAGGACCTCAAGTGGACGGCCAGATTCGTAGAGACTCAAGGCCCAAACGCGATTGAAGCTGGCGGGTGCAAATGCCGCGAGACGGCGCAGAAGCTTGGGAAGCGCCATGTGCCAGTCTAGAAAGGTTGCCATGCAGTTGAACACGGCATTAGCGAATGCATAGATGGCGCGAAGAGCTGCGCGACGTGCGCGCGCGGCTTGGGCGACGAAGCCCGGCGCGCATCAATGGAAGCGACCCCGCTCGATTATATCCGTGTCCTCATTGCGGTGCTGTTATGACGGCGCGGAGCATGGGGCGCGCCGTTGCACGGCAACACGCCCAGCTTTAGATAGCAGGGAAGTCTGCTGCCAGATCAGCGCGCCAATCTGGCGGAAAAGAGCTTGGCACTCGCATTTGATGTTGGGTGTATCTGCGGTGCGAGTCTGAAATGCGCCTCGAAGCGTCGCAGTATAATGTCAAGCCGTCTGCCGAGAAAGCTTCTCAGAGAAGGGCTGATTTCGCAGAGGCGGCCGATGCTTTGGGGGCCGAAGGCTGCCGCGCAGAGTTGGCTGACGTCATGTCCAGGAGGTTCAGTGGTCCATGCCTTATAGCTTCAGTTCAGTCGAGGAACGCAGACACAAGGCTCAACGCGCTGGCCTCGCAGTTTTGCGCGCCAGACGTTTAAGCGAGCCTATCTTTATCATGGTTATCACTCTGGTCATCCATGGCCCCAGCGCGGGACACATTGCCGCAAAGGCAATGCCATCGTAGAGGTTGCCCTAGCACTACAAGACAGTTGCACGCACGATGCCGCTGGCAAATTCAGCCGTGTACCGCCTGGTATAATTATAACAGCATGTGGCACTTCATATGTTGAGTCTTGGAGGTCTGATTATGCTATTGGGGGCCGTGGGGGAATCAGAGCTTCTAGGCGTTTGCGTGCACTTGGTATGATATTGGGTCTTCCAGAGATCCCTAAGCATGCCTGGGATGAGGAGGTCAGAGTCGATGTCAAATTTGCATCCGCGCGCGCACTGTTCGGCCGAGCCTCCTGGATGCGGCCCCAGCTAGACCGTTCGCCCCAAGCGCCGCAATCAGGGATGTTCCAGAGGTGCGCGCTTTCATTGAAATTTCCGAGGCCCGGCAGCGCCGAAGAATCACGCCAGGGGCGACGGCACGCAGCCCGCAGCGGCCACCGACTGCGACCAGCAGGCGCGACCCGCCCTGTCAGGCACCGACTTTTGGGCGGGGGGGACGGGGGGTTCGCTTTCTTTTCTCTTTCGCTCGCTTCGCCGATCCATGAACGGATGCAACGAGTTCGCGTCTCGAGCGCCGCGGGCAGCAGCAGGTGGAGGAGGAAGGGGGAGGGGGAGGGAGGAAGGCAGGGGGGGGCGGGGGGGGGAGGAAGGACGAGGAAAAGGAGGGGTGGATGATGATGGATGATGATGATGATGATGATGATGATGATGATGATGATGATGAGATGATGAATGATGATGATGAGGAGGAGGAGGAGGAGGAGGAGGAGGAGGAGGAGGAGGAGGAAGAGGCGGAGGAGGCGGAGGAGGCGGAGGAGGAGGAGGAGGAGAGGAGGAGGAGGAGGAGGGAGGAGGAGGAGGAGGAGGGAGGAGGAGGAGGAGGCAGAGGAGGAGGAGGAGGAGGAGGAGGAGAGGGAGGAGGAAGATGAGGGGCAGGGGATGAGGCGGGAGGAGGAGCGACGCCGCGTGCGAGCGCGCCCCATAGCACGCCCAAGAAAAAAGGGAGAAGGAGGACGAGGACAGACAAGGAAGACGATTGGGGAGGAGGGAGGAGTTGTGAGAGGAGGAGGAGGAGGAGGAGGAGGAAGAAGGTGACCAGAGCAAACCTAGGATGCCCTAGCAATGCTGCAGTACCCCCCCAGCCGCCTGCTCATACGCACCGGCGGGTAATTTTCCCATTGCGTGGGGCGCGCCCTTGGACGGCGACTGTCCACTTGGCATGCCACCCAAGCGAGATCACATCTTGTAGAGGATTCGCCCCCTATCCTTCCAGCCAAAAATCTTGATGATGAAATTCAAGGAAAGGTAAAGCGATAGCCGCGTTTTGAAAAGATCCGTCCTCTATCCTTGCAAGTGTTTCGCGGTTTCGCAGTTCCAGTCGTAGCATTGCCAGAGCCATCAAGCGAGAGCACCATTTAGAAATAGAGTCGCCTTCCATCCGTGCGAGTGTTGCACAGTTTGTTCGCTCGGTCTATAGCTGTGGAGGTCTCAAGCGAAAGCCGCAATGTGATAACGATTCGGCCTCAACCCGTGTAATTGTCGAAACTTGTTTAACCGAATGTGCGTGTGGGCTAGGCCAATGCCGTATTCTGGAAACCTCCAGCCCTCCATCCTTGAAGTTGTTGGAAAATTCCAAGACGAATGTGCGCGGCCAGAAGGTGAGGGTATCATTTTCGATACCACCGGCCTTGCTTCCTTAGCCCTCGCTATTCGCAAGGAATTTTGAAGCGAAGCATTCCGCCGGGCTGGCGGAACCGTCTGGTGTTGGGACATATAGGTTTGATTCATGTTGGGACGGTGGGGGGAGGGAGGGAACAGCGATGAAAGGAGGAATTTGGAGCAGAAGCAGAATAATCATCGTAGACCCAAAAGGCACCATCGATGCCGCAATACGCCCACCAGTCCCAAGTCCCTTCCCCCGAAAACATGTTCCCCCCCTAAAGTGCGAGCGCCCCGTCTTGTCGCAGTCCATCCGGGAGGCGCGTTTGGAAAAGGAGCTACGACTTGATCCGCCTGGCCATTACGCCTACTGGGCTCTCAAGCGGGAGCTCTGCCTTTACCAAGGGAAGCCCGCCATTCAGGTAATTATAGTGCATCGTTGTTGTGTGAATATTCGAATCGGAGGGTTGAAGGACAGTTCGAACCAAAGTACGATATTGAAAAGGAGCCGCCCGCCTCCCTTGTAAATGGTTGGAGTTTGAAGACGATAGTGCGCGCCGTAGAGGCGAGATCCACCTTTTGAAAGCCACTTCCATCCGAGCAACTGTTAGAACATGCCTGGGTACATGTGCGCGGCGCTATGGCGAGAGACTTATTCTGAACATGAACCGCATTCAATCTCTATGATGGCTGACAGGTGTCGAGGACGATGTTCCGAGCGCCGATGAAAGGGTAACATCTCGCCACCTCCATCCGTGTAAACGGTGGATCTGTTTACAACGAGTTTGTGTTTTGGCGATGGGGCGATCTCCACATTCGTGTACGAAACATGTAAGACGAATGTTTGCGGCGCTAAGGCGACAGTCGCATTTTGAAAATGAGCTCCGCCTCCAGCTGCGAAACGATTGGACGCCTTAAAGAGGAAAGTGTGCGGCGTTCAGGTGAACGCAACCTACTCACAACCCTCCTTCATCCGCGTAACTCTCGGAGTTTTCAAGCTTGTGCGTCATGAGCGGGGTGGTGGAGCCGTCGGCGAAACGCCCGCCTCGCCCTTGCGACACATGTGGTGCTCAGATGCAGAGGGGTTACCTGTAAGGAAAATGAATGGCGAAGGAGGAGGAGGCGGATGAGGAGACGGAGGGTAGGACGAGAGGGGAAGCAGGAGGGATGGGCCAAGCTGAAGCGGTCGGGATCTCAATCGCCGCGGGTGGTGGGCCCAGCTGTTCAGGCGCCCGCAATGCCAGCGGGGGACAAAGGCCGTTCGCCTCCGCTAGCAGTGTGTGCGACGACACGGCAGCACTCCTGCTGGGCTCGCGGGGACCTCCCCCAGGCCCCAGCCCCGTGTCGGCCGTAGTCGCCCCCAAGGTCCACCTCAACGAGGTAGACGAAGCGATAGCCACGACGGAGGAGCAAAAGGAGAGCGAGCAGGAGCGAGGACGAGGATGAAGAGGGGAAGGCCGAGCGAGTGAAATGAGGAGAAGGAGGAGAGTGACGAGGGGAGGAGTCGGGTGATGAGAAGGAGGAGGAGGAGGAGGAGGAGGAGGAGGAGGGCCATGACCGAAGGAGGATCGATGATAAGTTTGCTTGGTGTGCTTTTCCAAGTTTGGAGGCTTTCTTTATCCTTGTCGTCGTTTCTCTCCCGCTAGTCTCTAGTCCATGTACAGCTGCCAATGGTCTGGCCCCCTCCCAACCCCTAGCGAAAGTAGAGCAGCCCTTCCTGCCCCAGGAACTCCCCAGAGCCCACTGGCGCCCCCACACGCCCACACATCTCGGTACTCGATCCTGGAGCTTGCACCACTGTGGCAGCCCGTTGAAGGCCAACCTTTTGGCTACGGGCTACGGAGTGTAGCTCAAGGAAGTGTTCAGCGAGAGCCCTTGTTTGTCAAGAAACCGTCTTCGAACCGTGCAGGTGTTGCGCAAGTTTGAATACACAGCCGGTACGTCTGGAGCAAATATCAAGCGAGGCCCCCAGTTTGAAACGTTGTCCGCACTCTGTCCGTGTCGTGATTGCATGTTTTTTCGGTGTTAACATATCTGTGAGTCCGCAGGCCAGAATTCCGAGGCGGCTGATTTCGGCCACGAAGCTTTGGCCAGAACGCATCCCGAGTCTAATGCCTGGGGCTTGCTTCCTAGGGATGGGCCCAGGCGAGCATAGGGTACCCAGCGTGGCCAACTCTGAGCGTCTTTTGCGTGTTTGAGGTTCTCGGGAAGGTTTTCCCATTCCGCCCTGCTGAATCCGCATGTCGAGGCAGGTCCAGTGGGCGATCTTTGACTTCTGGGCTCAGGGAATTAGGTGCGGCGCATCAGGCTATGACGACATTTCGCCATCCAGGCCGCGATGTGCTTCGCGTCGCACTCCAGCTGCACATTTTCCGACATCGAACACAAACCGCTGTGTTGGACCACCCGCTTGGGGGAGCTATCGAGGCGTTGACGCATGGAGAGGGAGCATGTTACTATATCGTAGGGCCCAGGGATAATATCATGAGTTGAAGGTACTTATGGCTTTCCGCGGCCTGAATTTTCAGGGAGTTGGGGCTTGCTGCGAACCTGCGTTCACACAGATCCGAGCAAGACCCCTCCTCATCCTGTTCCGGGCCCTCGTCTTTGCCGTGGCCCGCCTCCTGCTCCTCCGTGGTCGTGTCGCCCCTGGGCACGGCTCGCAGCCCGCGGCGCACCTCTGTATCGAGGAGGGCCCGGGCGCGCGGGGCCCCCGCGGGCGGGGCGGGGCCAGATGGCCGCCGGGGCGCCGCAGCTCTCGGCGCCGCTGAGCCCCGCCCCCTCGCTGCTCCCCGCGGAGCTCAGCGCCCCCAGCTCGCCGCAGAGCTGGCCGCGGATCGCCGCCTTCGGCACCCTCGAGTCTGGCGCGACGACGCTCGAGGCCTCGGCGGTCACGACGAGCGGCCCCCACTCGCCGCCGCCTGCCGCGCAGGGGCTCCGGTACGTGGGCACGGTGGCTGGACCCCCGCTGCGGCCGCGGCGGCCCTCGCCGACGCCCCCTCGGCCCGCGCGCGAGGAGCTCGCCAGGCTGCCCGCCGTCGAGCTGGTCGAGCGCGTCGTCGAGGTGGCCCCCGCCCGGGCCCCGGGCCTCCCGGGGCCGCGCTCCGTGGCCGCCGCCGTCGCGGCGAGCACGGCGGTAGAGCCGCGGCCCGTGACCGCTGCCATCGCAGCGACCGCCGCCGTGGAGCTGGTGAGGGAGGTGGCGGTGCCGGAGGTGCAGGTTGTGCAGAAGGTGGTGAGGAAGCCGGTGGTGGTGCCAGTCGAGCGGGTCGTCGACGTGCCGCAGGTGAGGTTCGAGGAGTGCGTAGTCGAGCACTCCTTGCCCCAGGTGCACGAGATTGTGCGGCACGTGCCGCGTAAGGAGGTGAGGTACGTTGATCGTCAGGTGCCAAAGCACGTTGTCCAGTACGTTGAGCGGGTCGTCGAAGTGCCACATATTTTGTACGAGGAGCGACTGGTCGAGGTGCCTCAGGTGATCGAGTGGGAGATCGTGAAGCAGGTGCCCAAACCCTGCGTAGAGTGGGTCGATCGCCACGTCCCCAAGCGAGTGGTGGAGTACGTGGAGAAGCTGGTGCATGTGCCCGAGCCGATCCTGCAGGAGGAACCCTTGGAGGTACCACATGTTATCAACGTGGAGGCCACTACGCATAGTCCAGCGCCACGTGTGGTGGCTATGCCGAAGGATCTGCCGAGATACCACCTGAGCGTCCGTGAGTCCGTCCAGGAGGTGCCTGTCGTGCTGCGGGGCGAGCGCCCCCCTGCGGAATATGTGCTGGTGCCCTCCCCGCCATCGCCGTCTGGTGCATCGGCCCCGAGCACAGTGACCGCCCAGGGGGTGACCGCCCCAGTGACTGCCCCGACGGTGGAGACGCCGACCTCTCTGCCGCTTGCCCCGCAGGCCTCGCAAGTGACCGCGCCGCCGCCTCGGTTTGCGTCGCCACCCCTGGGATCCCAGGCGATGACGGCAGCTCTGGGCGGCGCCGAGGCGCGGGCCAGCCTGCGCTCGGCGCCAGAGCAGCGGCTGGCGGTGGAGCGCGGCAAGCTGAGGGCTGCTCCCTCGCCCATGGGGCCCGGAGAGTGATCCTGCATCTCCTCTCGGGCGGGGCGACTAATGGGGGTGGATAAAAGTGCACCTTTCCTGCACCGAGGAACCCTGAAGGGGCCCTCTGCGACCCCAAAGGGGCACGAACGGTGCACGTTTCCTCGACCCCCAACTATCGCCCCCACATCGAGCAACGCCCTCCTCCTCCTCCTCCTCCTCCTCCTCCTCCTTCTCCTCCTCTCGACCCGCCTCTCAAGAAAGTGCTGTGCGGGATAAATTGGCTCGGGTATTTAGTTGCGTGGCATTGCAGCCCAGAGTAGCAGCGCCTTTCACGCAGCAATTTCCAGCGAGCTGCAGCCCAAGTCAGCAGCTCGTGTACAGCGCTGGCCGCTGCATCCGGGGCACCCTCTGCTGAGAGCTCCTCCTCCTCCTCCTCCTCCTCCTGCTCCTCCATGTTGTCCCTGCACGGTTAACCTCACCCTGTCCTCGCCGAAGGCGTCGCCAAGGTGCTAGATGAGTTTAACCGCTCTCCAGTTTGATCCAGTTTCGAACCCAGCGCCGAATCCGAGTCCAACCAACGGCCGTGCGTAGACTTCGTGATCGGGCCCGCGACAGGCGCGACAGACGCGACTGGCGGTCGGGGACTGCTCGGCCTGCGGCTTTCTCGGCCGACGTTGTGTCCGATGGTGTCGAGGCTCTGGGCTCCTGGATCGGTCGGGTCGATCTCGGATCGACACGCCGAGATCCAGGTCGAGGAGTTTTCAGGCCGCCCGAGGGAGGAGGTCCGGGGTAGATCGGATCCGAGAGTCGTTTCGCCGCATTGGCGGTGCGGCCCGATCTGGATCCCGATGTTCTTTACCCCGACGTCGCAGACGCATCACCGATCACTCGCCGACGCGGTGCGATCCTCTGACCCCATGGATGGATTCATGGCGTTGCGTGTCGAGGTCTTACAGAAAGGGGATTGGCTCTGGATCGAGTGCAGCATCTTACAGCCAGTGCATCTGCATATTCTCGGCAGGGTCGCAAGCTTGCGACTGCAACATCTCTCCGTGCTAAGAAGCGCAGTGGAAATTACAGAGCTGATTCGTTGGATCTAAATACATATGGCTTTGTTCATGTGTTCGGGCCTTCGAGATTCATGGCCTGGTATAAGAGTGTCTCAGTCTGTGTCCGAGTCTCAGAGGGGAGCAGTTCTGACAGGTACGGCGGAGAAGAAGGATGAGGATAAGACAGTGTGAGCAGGATCGTGAGGATATGGTTGAGGGAGCACGAGTCCCCCTCGTGCCCCGTCTTATCGCTTTCTTTTGCTTTCTCTTTCTCATTGTCGTACTTGTTATCGTCCTCGGCACCGTCGTAGTCGGCACCGCCGTGTCCTTGTCCGCGTCCTGGTCCTTCTCAACTTCCTCGTTCTCCCATGGCACAGCATCCTTCTCGTTTTCCTTCACCTCCTCCACTGACTCACCCTCTCCTCGGCGTCCTCCGAAAACCTCCCTCCATACTCAGGCATGTTGTCTACCCCCCCCGCCCAGGAGAACGTGCCGCCGAAGCCGGCCGCGTGGGCATCCCCATCTCCGGCCCGGACTCCCGCCAAGGCGACGCCCGCGAAGGTGCTCGAGGCGTCCTGCGGGGGGCCGCCGACCCCTGGGGCGCTGCTCGACCCAGCCGGCAACTGCAGATGGAGGAGGGATGAGCTTGGCATCGCTGGGACGGGTGCGTCTTTTCTCGGCGAGGACCCTCGAGGAGCCTCCTAGATCATCTGGCCCACAAAGCACGCACGAAACCATCGAATGCACGGGGAATGGACGTCCGAGAGATGGCAAGTGAGTGCCATCGAGGTTCGAAGATCTAGGATCCTCGAAAAAGGAGAGCGGCATGAACGAAGCGGAGTTCTGGAGTCGGCGTTGAGTCCCCTGGCGGCATGTTCGGCGCCGCTTCTGGCTCGCTTCGCGCGCCAGGGACGGGGTGTTCGGCGCCGACTCCAGAAATCTGCGCAGGCCTTTGAAAGTGCCTCTTTATACAGTTCTCTGTTTTCCTAAATCTGAGATTCCAAGTTTGGACGTCTTCGACTTTTAAGGCATCCTGGAGGCTTCTCGTCGCTTCGGCAAGACACGAATCGAAAGTTCGTCCAAACCACACCCGTAGATACGTTAAGAGATCGATGTTGAGAATCGGGGATGAACGTTAGGACGATTTCCGTTTTTTCTGTTTTGTTTCCCGTCGCCACGGTTGGATCCCCCCAGAATCCCAGAATGTTGTCCAGAGTGCGCCCCCGGAGAGGGCCAGGGGAGGGGAATGATTTCAGAGACGGCATGCAGAAAAGGGTGTCCTGAGAGAAATGGCCCCGAGGTTTTTCACCGTGATGGGCTTCAACGGGGCCCTTGCTGGGCCCTGTGGCTGTTCACGGAACGATTCAGGATGAGGATTTGGTCTTGGGGAATGCCCCGGACCCGAGGGACCCGTTTTCGACAGGAACCTTGTCATTCATGGCAAGATGAGGGAGGGAGTGAGGCTCGGAGAAGGATGATGGTACAGGTCCACGAAGGGAGAATACAATCAGAGGAGGGAGGGCGAGGGAGGAGGACGGAGGTGGACTTGCACAAGTGTTCGACCCCCAGAGGAGAGGGGAGGGAGACTCGCGCACCACAAAGTCGCCGCGTCCACCGCTGCTAAGCCATTTTGCCATTTTGGCTCAAGGCGGCACCCAGGGATTCCTAGAGATCCGCACGCGCGTGCGCATTTTGCCACCGCACACCTTCTCTCTCCCTGAGCGCTGCCATGGCGGCGCTCGCGCCCGCTGCCGTCGCAGCCGAGGGCAGGGATGAGGCCTGGGAGAGAAGGCAGCAGCGCCGTGTGGAGAAGAGAGGCAGCACCGACGACGAGGCCGCGAGGCCTGGCCGCCACCAGCCGCTGGTCCCGCCGCAGAACCCCGAGATGAAGAGCTTGGCTGATTACATCATCGGTTCCGTCGGAGGTCGAGTTTCGGCAGTCGAGGAGTCCGTGGCGGGCCTGCGCCGCACCGTGGAGACCAGCACGAGGGAGATTGCGGGGCTCAAGGCGCAGCTGCGGGCACAGGATGCCAGGCTCGAGGCAGTCGAGAATGCAGGCAGGGCATCAACGGCGGCGAGTTCGGCGGGCGCTTCGCGCCCTGGCCTGGGCCACGGCCAGGACCCGTGGGGCGCGTACCTGCTGCAGCAGCGGGCTGGGACTGCTGGCTCGGTCTCGGGACCAGGCCAGAGCGTGGGTCCAGGTGCACCGCCGCGCGGCTTCGGGAAAAACACAAAGCACGTCGTCTTCGTGGCGGGGTTCCCAGGGACGTGGGATAAGGACGAGGTTGAGAAGCACTTGCGCGAGGAGCTGGCCAAGACCACCAGCCTCGCAGCCCAGGGCATCACGGACGTCTACGGGGTGGGGAGGTTCTGTGACCAAGCGAAGGTGGTCTTCGCTAGCAATCGTCAGATGTGGGAGTTCATGAAGAGGTGGAAAGGCCAGAAGATCCCGTGCCCAGGCGCGCGGAACGATCGTCTGTGGCACAAGGTGGACCAGGAGCCGCACGAGGTGGAGCTGTCCCGCAGGGTGAGCTACGCCGTGCGCATTCTCAGGGAGTTCGGAGTGAGCAGCAACCTGTGCACGGACGAGACGAAGATGAGGACCTTCGACGGCGACTGGGACAGGGGGCAGGTCGTGTATCGGAAGAACAGCACGGAGAGGCCAGTGCGCATCCTCACTCGGTCCCGTCAGTCGGACCTGCTCGAGCTGGACAAGAGCCCCGACGCCCTGGCCCTGATGAACCAGGAGCTGAAGGACTTCAAGCTGGACGAGAAGCTGGGAGACATCAACAATCCTCCTCGTGCACAGTGATTTCGCGTACGTGGGCGCCGCTTTGCTAAGGATGTCGGGGACCTCACAGTTCTCGGGTGGAATGCGAGAGGCGTCCTTGCTAGACGGCGGGCCCACGTACTGGATGAACTTGCACATGAATTCAATCCGCAGATTATCCTTTTCCAAGAGTGGTGCGTTGCTGGTGGTGCTGAACAGTCATACGACGGCTATGTTGTGCACGTGTCGCCTCCATCGGGGGCCTGGCAGAGATGCGCGATAGCGATTGCAGATGCTCTGCAACCATCCGTCTGTGGCACCCCCCAGTACCACAACCGCACCATGGCCCTGGACTTACAGCTTCCTGTCTGGGGCAAGGTTCGGCTCATCACGAGCCACCAGTTTTCACATATCGTTCGCCAAGAGTACGCAGAGACGATTGAGCAGCTCAGGGAATGTCTTATTACCATGTCCAGTGATTGCAATGCTATAGTGAGCATCGATGCCCAAGACGGCCTGGGAGTTTCTGATGGAGACACAATCGGCCCTTTCTCAGCCACCTCCTCATCCTGGCGAGGGGAAATGTTGCGCGATCTGATGACGGAGTTCGACCTCGTCGCGACGAACACGTTTACCAAAGGGAAGTGGGGCCAGAACACATGCTTCTACGATGACCGACGCGAGCCGAGACAGATCGATTTCATGCTGGTGTGCCGCTCGTGGCTCCGCAAGTGCGAGTGCCAGGCTCGCTTCAGCGACGCCACGGAGAGCGACCACCTGCCGTTGCTGCTTCGGTGCCACGCAGGCGCCACGATCGCGACCATCGAAGGCCACGTGGACTACACGCCGCAAGAGACGGTGGAGAGACCCCCGCGCAAGCCAGTCGCCTGGCAGGTGGAGGACCCCGAGGCTTTCAATGCCAGCATCTGCACGACCCTGGAGATCAGCTACACGCCGCCGATGCCGATGCAGTACACGGACGGGGACCTCTCGAACGCGATGGGCATCTTCACGGACGGCTCAGCGAAGCGAGGGGGGCGCCTGGCACCGCGTCACCGCTGCACGGCGGCAGGCTGGGGCTTCGCGCTGTTCCACACGGCGGAGCCCAATGACCAGGACGAGGCGCTGCTGACAGCCTGTGGCCAAGTGACGACAGCCCCGCTCGACCCGCGCTTCATCGGAGCGACGGGGCTCTCGTCCAACACGGGCGAGCTCTCGGCCGTCGTGGAGGCCCTCCTGTGGCTGCTGGGGCAACGACTACAGCGGGAGCCACGAGTGCATGACCGCACCCGCATCGTGGTCACCACGGACTCCACCTACGTCCGCGCTTTGCTGCAGGGTGTCTTTCAGCCCAAGGAGAACTTCGAGCTCGCCACCCTGGCAGTCCACCTGTGGGGCCAGGCTGAGCGTTTCTTTGACATGATCATCCGCTGGGTCAAGGGCCACAGCGGGAACTGTGGAAATGAGCAAGCAGACCGACTGGCCAAGACGGGATGCGACTTCAGACGGCAAGGGCTTCACTGGCGACGCCCGTACCCCACCGCCGACTGGGACCAGCAGACCTTCCTGGCGATCTGCGAGCAGCACTACTCCGCCCAGCGCTTGGCACGGAAGCGGCGCCTCGAGAGCATCCGCCGCGAAGATGCGGGGGCCTCGTTCCAGGCCTTCCTCCAGCCGCCTGCTGCAGCCTCCCGAGTCGGGACCGAGGCTTGCTTGCGTGGACAGCTCCGCGAGGGCATTGCTCCGATGAGCGTCCTGGCGGCTGCTATCTCGGGCGCGGCAGCTGCTGCTGGGCACGTACCGCGGCGTGGCCGGTGGAGGCCGCCCCCAGGCGACCCGCAGCTGCTGCATCTCCAGTCCTTGGAACGTCTACGAGCACGCGAGGAGGACCCGCGAGTCAGGCACATGCTGGGACCCACGGTCCGCAAGGCCAAGAGGGAGATGAGAGACCGCTGCATGACCGAGCATATGGATCGACTCTGTGCTCGGGGGAAAGCAGATCGGCCCTTCAAGTCAGGACAGCCCGTGTACAGCCTGGAGACCATGGACGGCGGTAGGGCCACCACGGGAGCTGCTCGACGCGCGGAGGCCCACGCCTTCTACGAGCAGCTGTTCAAGGACCCCAGTAGCGACTGCGCGCTGCCCGACTGGATTCACAGGCAGTGGACCCCTGAGGAGCAGCAGCAGGAGGTGCCCCTTAGCCTCCCCTTGCTCAAAGTGGTAATCGGAAAATTGCAGAAGGCCAAATCATGTGACGAGAATGATATGATTGTCGGTGAAATGTTACAGAGTCTAGAAGATGATACTCTTGCCCAACTCCTGGGAGCGTTTCGGCTTCGGGTCCAAAATCATGCTTCGGAGTTCCTGGACGACGCCTGGGGCCAGCACGTGGTGCAGCTGATTCGCAAGGTCCCGAACGCCACAAAAATCTCGCAGTTCAGACCGATCGCCCTGGTGTCCGTCCTTCTGAAGGTCCTGAGTATGATGATCCTGGAGACACAGCGGGGCCCCTTGGAAACAGACCGATGTGAGCAACAGTTCGCCTTCCGCCGTAGCTACCAGGCCCGCGAAGTGATATATAGCATGCGTCATCTAGTCGAGAAGTTTTGTGAATATAAAGATCCTCCACTAGTCGTGGTGGGCGGGGATATCCGCAAGTTTTACGATCATATAAAGCACGCCGCTCTAGCCCGTCGGCTGGACCAGAAAGGAGTTTCACGAATCGCTGCCGCTTTCTGGATCAGGGAGACCCGCAGGTCCGCCACGCGCGTCCGTCTCCCTGGGAATGCCCTCACGGATCCGATTCGGCGCGAGAAATCGCTCATCCAGGGCGACCCTGCGGCTCCCGAATTAAGTAATGTATATCTAGACGAATGTATTCAGGACTTCCAGGACCTCTGCCAACAGAATGGCTGGGGGGTTTTACTTACCTGTCCTGGGGAGGACGACGTAACCATCGGAGTTTTAAGTTTTGCAGACAACTTTTGGCTTTTCGCCCGTTCGGTCTCCATGGCCAAGGAAATGACGGAAGCCTGGCTGCGAATTTTAGAGCGCAGCCACCTCTCTGTACCTGTTGACGAAATGGAATGGTGCCACACTTATGTTGAACATATCGGTACGCTTCGCGTCCGCAATGTACTCATCCCATGTAGAGACAGGCATATAGGGCTGAAGGTCCTTGGCACTTACATAGCTTTCGATCGTAGTTGCACGTACGAAGTAGCACATAGAATACAGCGAGCCTGGAAGACCTGGGCCGCCCACCGAGCCCTCCTGACAAATAATAAGCTTAGCATCCAGAAACGATTGCGAGCCCTGGATAGATGTGTGCGCCCCGCTCTCACGTATTGTATAGGCAGCCTGCACATAACAGTTTCAGCGATGAAGAGGATCTCTAAGTGTCATAATACTATGCTGCGCCGCATGCTCCGACCTCCCCGCGGCGAGTCAGCAGCTGAATATATGAAGGCCGCGATGGCCTGTGTCTCAGATGTGCGTTCCAGATATAACATTGAACCCTGGCCACAGACATGCCGCCGCATGCAATATACCTGGGCAGGTCACTTACAATCTCTAGGAATGTCTTCTCCCGACAGAATTGCGTATAGAGTTTTCCGTTTCCATGACAGAGCGTGGATGATGGCCATGACCAGATGGCAGGGATCCCAGCTGCACCACCGCACGGTCGGCATCTGGCGCTGGGAACGAGATTTTTATAAATTCTTTGGGGACGAGTGGCTTCTTCAGCCCTTCCAGGTCTGGTCTTGGAGAGATACTCAGAAAGCATGGCTTGAGTGGCGACGCACTTTAAGATAATCCCGAGCCGCTTGTATTCATAAGACTCCCTGCGCGGCGTCGGGCCCAGGTGGCACCATCGCATGACGCCTAACAGAACAGAACAGAACAGAACCGCTGCTAACCCCAAAATCGCAGCGGGGGCGCGGGCGGAAGAGGGGCGGCCCCGCCACAGGCCCTTTTTGTAGGTGGGGGTAGGATCCACTCGGCTACGAGGGGGGGGCGAAAGGGGAGAGGGGGGAGTGAAGGCGAACCAAGGAACACAAAGAGGAGCCAGAAGGAGGAGGAGGAGGAGAAGGCTGGTGGAGGGGACCGTGGGGTGAGGAGGACGAGGGGGACGGAGCGTGGCAACACGCGAGGACGAGGAGGATCATGATAGAAGAGGAGTCCGGATGAGGGTGATGGGAGGGAGGCGGGATGAGGAGGAGGAGGGAGGAGGGTTGCAGGGTAAGCCCAAGATGCATCAACGATGCTGCAATTCACCCTCCCGTGCCGAGTACCCTCCTCCTTCCTCGCTAACTAGTTCCTCCAATCATTCTTCTTCAATGCGCGACGCGCCCCCTTTTGAAAGACGCGCGCCCCATGGACCTACAGTTCAGGCGCCGCCCTCTATACTTCGACAATCCCTATACTCAGACAGTCCCTCAACCTTCGTAAAGTTTCAACTCCCGGTCATGCAATCCAGCGAAGTCGAAGGCGAGAGCCAACGTTTGAAGAGGAGCCGCGCTTCATCCCTGAACCCGTCGCACAATTTTCCCTGCCTAGGCTCTGCCTAGAAGGGTTCTTACTCTCTGGGCTTAAAGGGGCCGGGCAGTGGAAAGCGCCCCAGGCGGTTCCCCCAGTATCCGCCCCGCGGTTCCCCCGGTTACGTCCCCTTAGCTTAGCGTCGCTTATCTCATCTTAGGTTAGCTTACTTCATCTTAGCTTAGCTTAGCGTCATCTTAGCTCAGGTTTATCTTAGCTTAGCTTACCTTCATCTTAGCTTCGCTGAGCTTTATCATCGCAGAGCACAGCATAGCATAACATAGCGTAGCATAGCGTAGCGCAGCACAGTATATCATAGCATAACCCAGCATAGCATAGCATAGCGCAGCATAGCATAGCATAGCATAGCATAGCATAGCATAGCGCAGCACAGCACAGCACAGCATAGCACAGCGCAAGCTGGCATAGCTTAGTTTAGCATAGCATAGCATAGCTTGACATAGCGTAGCGCAGCATGACATAGCATAGCTTAGCATAGCATAGCATATCATAGCATAGCGCAGCATAGCGTAGCATAACATAGCATAGCATAGCATATCATAGCATAACATAGCGCAGCATAGCATGGCATAGCACAGCATAGCATAGCAACTTATGCTGGTTTCCTAGGGGCTCCAACTTCTAGGTAGGGTCGCACTGGGGTAATTTCACTTGTGCTGATAGGTGTTGCGAACTGCTCCTGCGAGAGCCCCGTTTTGAAAACGTACCCGCTTCCACCCGTGTAATCGGTGGGTCTGTTTGGGACGAATGTGCGCGGCGCCAGTGCAAGAGCCACGTTCTCCAAGGGTGCCGCCCTCAATACGCGTAGCCATTGGAAACGTTTACGCGGCGCCAAGGTGAGGGTCACATTCAAAGAGGTACCGCCCTCCATCCGTGTGCGTGTGCACGTTTCGACGCAGCACGCTGCAAGACAGTGTCAAGGAAGACGCCCGCCACGTCTGGTGGTTCGACAGGGAGGAGCTCGTCATCGGGAATGCTAGCCAGCGTGGGCCCCAAGCAGCGTGTTCCTAGCCATCGATGTTGCGCAATTAGTGTGGTGCAACCTACGTTGTGTATATTATGTGTGATGCAATACAAGTGGTGCAACTCATGTGGCGCACCAGCTTATGTGCATCCTGCGTTGTGCAACAGATGTTGTACCTATACAACCACCCCTCATGTGATAAGGAGGTTGAGGGCAGGGGGAAAACACAGCTGCTGGCAAATGCGATGGGTGTGATGACGACGATGCTGCTGACGCGCCCTCGAATTATCGACGACGCGTGATGACGATGTTGCGCTGCGATGTAAGGTCGCTATCGCCCACGCGTTTCTATCTCACAACCAATGTCACACTCAGCCTCACTGTCGATCTCACTTTTGATCTCACTATCCATCCCATTCTAGCGAGTTCATTCTCGATAGCACTGTCGACTGCACTATCGATACCAAGGCAGGACATCCCGGCCACCGCCCGCACACTGCCGACGGAAGGCCCACGGGACACCAACGGGACACCACAGGACACCACAGCGGGACAACCCGGGCCACCGCGCGCCAACCGGGGGTGGAGGGGCCGTCCAATGCATCCGAATCGCCCTAGCGACGGCGGGGTCATTCCTCTCGCGCGCCCACGCAGCTTCGAGTCGCCCGCACGCACGACCCGAACACGAAACCGAAACCGATGTCCCGGTTTGAGGCTTTCCGTCCCACTGCGACCTCACCCCCCAACCTCGGACAAACCATGTAGTGCAATCTACGCGCTTCATCTAAGTGATGCCATCTACGCGGTACACTTTACCCTGTCGAACTTGAAGTTGTCAACTCCAATGCTCGCGCAATCACCCCACCCACCCACCCGCAACTTTGCAAGCAAAACCCGCGCGGCGGCGATGGCGATGACTGCTTCGCGCTGGCTGGCGCATCGCTGCAGCCGCGCTAGCGCGAATTGCGCATCGCTGCGGCGCGCAAGGGCGTTCAAATGATTTCGGCACGCGCGCGCCAGAGGCCCGCTATGTCGCATGTGATAAGAATGTGGAGGAATCCATGTTTCCAGAAGAATTCGCAAGGGCGCCCGCATATTTTGTAAAGCCCTGTTGTTTTTGCGGCTTCGGGGAACGCGATAATGGAACCTTTACGAAACCATTGGTTACTGAAGGTTTCTGGCCTGCGCGCTCGACGGCGCGCGCGCTTGTGGACGTTCTCGCATGTCTATTGGAAACGGTTCTGGGACATCTATGTCTGTTGTGAAGCAAGTGCGCGCGCATAGTATTATTTGCAAGGGATGGAGGGATGGGGGGGATGAGGTGTTTGGCTGGGATTGTGCGGGTTCATCTGTTGAATAAACATGGGGTGGGAGAGGGCAGGATCAGATGTAAACTGTATTCTTCCTGGAGGAACCGCGAAACCCGATGAGAGGGGGTGATCCGAATTCCCTTGTAGAAGGGTGAAGATACATTGTGCAACCTACGTGGTGCAATCTACGGGGTGCACTTCGCTTTGCCGACCTTGAAGTTGTCATCTCTATTGCTCGCGCAATCATCCCTGACGGCTGGGGACCTTCAGCGCGTTTCGCAGGCCGCGCTGACGTGCGGGCACTTCAGTGCGAGTCGCAAACCCGGGCGGTCGCGGTATCATGGCGACGTCGGCAACGGCAGGCTTGATGATGATAGTAGCGGTGTGGCCACGACGATGGCGATGACGACGACGAAGCCAATGACGGTGCCGATGCTGATCACGCCGATGACGATGATGGTATCCACGTGTCGGCGACCCTCGAGGCCCTCCGAACAGCCCGGACAACAACAAACCATTTAGACCTGTACAGGTTCTGCCCTTTTTGCCAAACCCCCCCCCTTTCCTACGGGCACACGATGGTTCCGAGGGGGGCCCCCCTGAGGAGACAACGAGAGTTCAAAGACGCCCCCAAGAGAGCCCTGCAAGAGCTCATGGAGGGGCCTTCCGAAATAACAAGATGATGCTGGGCGGGCAAGCAGAGCCGAGAGGACCTACGAGGAGCGGGGCCGGAAGAGGGACAGAGTCAGGGACGATGCGGGGAGGCGGCAGGGCAGAGCAGACAGGAACGGATACATGTTAGTGCGTAGGATAGCCAAGGACGAATAAGGGAAGCCCCGTAGAACGAGGAGGCAAGCGGGAAGAGAGAGGAGCGTGGACAGACCAGAGAGGACGGAGGATGCAGTCAGTGAGCAGGAAGGGGAGTGCGACATGCTGAGGGACTAGACAAGGCGCGCGCATGAACGAGGCGACCCCACGAAATGCGCAAAAAAAGCGCATGCTGGCACCAACCACAGCTGCAATCGCGACTTGACCTCAAAGCTGCGGAATAGCGCCCTCGCTTGTGTGAAACCTGCGCGTGTATCTAGCATCTGTTGTCTTTATTATGGGGGAGATTAGTAGCCTTTAGTTCCTGCTCGCTCCAGGGTCACACTTCCCCAAATGCCTGCAGTGAGCGCGCGAGCGAGAAGGAGGACACGACACGTGATCGCGCGAGCGAGAAGGAGGACACGATACGCAGCCATGGCAGCTTCATGGCCCATGGCGCTGTTCTTAGAATAGGCGGCTGGGCATGTTGTCCTGCTCGGCTGCCGTGGTCATGCCTGGCTTCTAGAGGACCGGGCTCGCAAGAGGAGGTGGAGGAGGAGGACGAGTCGAGGATGATACTGGACAGGACTGCGAGGATTAAGAAAGCATGATGCTCGGTAGGAGGATGAGGAGAATGAGGCGGAACATGAGGATTGCCAGGAGGGGGGAAATTAGGAGTATGAGTCTCCCATATGCCACAAAGTCGGGCCTGCCCCCCCGGCACACTGTCCCGCATCGGGTTGCGAGTTGTAGCCCCGCTAATTTTCGGTCCCATGAGGAACCTGGTACGGCCCAAGAGGGTGCCCAGACGGCCTCAGCCGGCTGCAGGACGCACAAAGAGAGCTCCGAGCGGGCCCAAGATCGCCCACAGACGGGCCCCAGAAAATTTCAAGCAGGCTTCGGTGATAAGAGTAGTGATATCTTGTTTTGGCGTTTGGTTTTTGTTTGTGGATCTCGCCGATCTGGAGTCTATTCAGACCGCCCACCACGGCCCAAGAGGCTCCAAATGTCGCCCACAGAAGGCCCCAAAGGCAAGGAGGATACCCTAGTGTTCGTCGTGTTTGTTTGATGTTTTTGTGTATCTTGGGGAGGGTACCCTTGAATGTTCTGTTTGCTCTGGCCGACAGAGGGTTTCATGTTCTTGAGGGATGTTCTTCTTGCCTAGGTCCGACTGTAAAGCGATAGGGTGTGACGAAAAGTTGAAGGAATTGCCCAGCAACAGCCTCCGTTTGAGAAGAGAAGACCCACGCGGGAACCCCAACTGAAACATGGAGCCGCCCGCCATCTTTGTGTTTGGAATTGTTTAGGGGGAGCGCACGCGGCGCAAAGGCGAGAGCTACATGGTGAATACGATTCGATTCACATCGGTCTAGCAGTTGGACTTGCATCAGACGTGTGCGCGCGGCGCCAAGGCGTCCCATCACGAAAACCACCTGCCTTCCATCAGTCCATTTCTTTGATTTTTGATGCGACTGTGCGCGGCGCCAAAGCGAGAACCCCATTCTGAAAACAACCCGCCCTCCATCCATAGAGCTGTTGGAAACACTTTGACTGTTCGCACAACTACACCAGCCAATGCGTCAACGATAGCCAAGGGAGTTACCTTGATCAGGGAATTGGCGGACCATGCAGTGGGACCGAGGTATAAGATCTAGGTCGGTCCAGGGAGAGTCTCCCAATGTTCTTTGTGTTTGTTGGACGTTCTTGTGCACCCTGGGGGAGGGCACCCTCGAATGCTGTTCACGTTGGGCCGGCGGAGGGTCTCATGTTCTTGAAGAGTGCTCTTCTGTCTTAGGTCCGGCTGTAGAGGGGAACTCAGAACTGGGGAAGCCGTCAAATTGAAGTTGGGCATCAACCTGAACAGACCCAGGAGTGGAACACTTGGTGATCCAGAAAGGGCCTTGCCTTCGAGGATCGAAGCAGTTGGCATCTCTTCCTCGGCGGAAGGCGGCGGAAGGGCGGCGGAAGCCCGCGGAAGTAAAACGTAGGCGGCTCCCTCCGCGGTCGGCAGAAGGCCAGCGGAAGCTGGCGGAAGTAAAAAAGCTGGCTTTTTGGAATCCGCCACGACGTGTGCCTTCGCAGACCTCTCGAGCGATGAAGGGCAGTGGCAAAAGAGGAGGATGCGGGGGGATGGAGAGGAGGAGAAGGAGCAGCAGGAGGAGGAGGAGGAAGATGAGGAAAGGGAAGGTTGATCAAGGAGTGGGAGAAGCAGGAAGATTGGGAAGGCGAGCAGAAGGAACATGATTGTGGTTGGCACGAGGAGGAGGAGGAGGAGGAGAAGTGTGGATGAAGAAGATGAAGATGATGACGATGATGATGATGATGTTGATGATGATGACGATGATGATGATGATGCTGATGATGATGATGATGATGATGACGATGACGATGACGATGACGAGGAGGAGGAGGAGGAGGAGGAGGAGGAAGAGGAGGAGGGCGACGATCACGACGGCGATGACGATTCAAACATAAATCCGTTTGAGGTCCTCTGCTCTGGGAGCCTCCTGCAAGCATTTTTGAACCATCTCTGGGCCCTGTTGGGGTCATGTTTGGAGCATCCGGAGCCCTCAAGAGGGCCTCTTGGTACCTTGGGAGCCGTGGAGGCCCTCTTGTGGCCATTTCGGAGGGTATCGGCCAAAGAAAGGGGGTCCTATTTGGTTGTCTCCCCTCTGGGGAGCGTCCGTGGGAGGCTCCGTGGCCACTTAGGCCCGTATTGGAGCGGTCCTGGGGCCTCTTGGACCATGCTGTAAGCCATCTTGCGCTACCTCGAGCTGTCGTGACGGCCACTCTGAGCGCTCTCGGACCCTCCTTGGAGCTGGGCGATATCTTGACCGCTCCAAGCGGTCGCGTGACGCCCTGCCCAGACCCAGGGGGATGGGGGTGGGGGGAGGGGTAAAGCTGCCTCAAGCCCCTGGCGATCGCAAACATGGATCACGGGGGCGTGGACTAGGAGACGGGTCTCGCTTCCATGGGGAATCGCAGATTTCTGCCGCCGAGCGAGGCAGCACCGGCCGCATTTTGGGGAGGGCACCTCCCAGGATCCATGGATTTGGCGACCGCGCGCCAAATCCTTAGATTGCTAATCCATGTTTGCGCGCCCCCGACCCAAGTCACACGCCGTGTGGCCCACCCCCACCCGCCCTCCCAACACCTGGGCAGCATCCGAGCTTTCGGGGCCCAGGTCCCTCTGACCTCAGACAGAGCGCGTTCTGTGGTCGCTTGGAGGGGGGGGGGGTTGGAACCGGACCCCCGTCTCCCTTCCCTCCCTGGCCTTCCCTCTCCTCGGGCCGGCGCTTACGTCGGCGGCGGCTGGCGGCGGCGGCGGGGACGACGATTCCTTTTCTGGGCTGGCGCCGGCGCCTGCGGCGGCGGGCGGCGGCGGCGGGGAGCGTCGACGAGGACGACGGCGGTGGTGGTGGATTGTGGTGGTGGTGGTGGCGGTGGTGGTGGTTGTGGTGGTGGTGTAGTGGTTTGTTGTGGTGGTGGTGGTTGTGGTGGTGGTGGTGGTGGTGGCTTGGTGGCTTGGTGGTGGTGTGGTGGTGGTGGTTTGTGGTGGTGGTGGTGGTGGTCGTGGGTTGTGGTGGTGGTGGTGGTTTGGTGGTGATGTGGTGGTGGTTTGTGGTGGTGGTGGGTTGTGGTGGTGGCGGTGGTTTGTGGAGGTGGTGCTGGTGGTGGTGGTGGTGGCCTAGGTGGTGGTGGTGGTGTGGTGGTTTGTGGAGGTGCTGGTAGTGGGTTGTGCTGCTGGTAGAGGTGGTGGTTGTTGGGGTTGGTGTGGTCGATTGTGGTGGTTGTGATCGTGGTGGTGTGTTTTTGTGGTTTGTGGTGATGGTGAGTTGTGGTGGTGGTGTTTGTGGTGGCTGTGGATTCAGTGTGGTGGCGGTTTGTGGTGGTGGTGGTGTGTTTTTGTGGTGGTGGTGGTGATGGTGAGTTGTGGTGGTGGCGTTTGTGGTGGCTGTGGTTTTAGTGTGGTGGCGGTTTGTGGTGGTGGTGGGTTGTGGTGGTGGCGGTGGTTTGTGGAGATATGCTGGCGGTGGTGGTGGTGGTGGTGGGTTGTGGTGGTGTGGTGGTTTGTGGTGGTGGCGGTAGGTTGCGCTGCTGGTAGTGGTGGTGGTTGTGGCTGTGGTGGTGGTGGTGTGGTAGATTGTTGTGGTGGTGTTAGTGGTGGTGTGTTTTTGTGGTGGTGGGGGGGGTTGTGATGGTGGGTTGTTGTGGTGGTGGTGGTTGTGGTGGTGGTGGTGGCTTTGGTGGTGGTGGTGGTGGTTGTGTGGTGGGTTGGTGGTGGCGTTGGTGGCTTGAGGCGGTCGGTGGTGGTGGTGGTAGTCGTGGTGGTGGTGGTAGTGGTGGTAATCGTAGCTGCGTCCCCTCCGTCGCAGGCGCCAGCGCCGGCGCAGGGGGGGGGGGAATTGGGCTGCCTCTGGTCATCGTCGCTGCGTCCCCGCCGTCGGCGCTGCTTGCCGCCGCCAGCGCCGGCGCCGGCGCCGAGGGGGGAGGGTTCGGGAGAGGGGGGGAGGGTTCTGGGGGCGAGGGAAGTCTCCCTGGTTTTGATCGGCGGCGCCGAGTGTTGGGGGGCCCCCCCCCCCCCGGTTCGAAACGCGCCGCCGAATGTTCCCAAGGCAAGCGCCCGTGAAACGCGTTCTCTCTGACCTCATGCGCCTCGTCGGCAGCGCACAGCAGACAATTCGACAATGCGAAGTGCTCGCGGGGCGCTCGCGCATGATCCAGTTTCTGCGGCCAAGTGCATGTTGTATGTTTTTGGTTCAGGGATCGTGAGCCTGCGCAGAGCAGTCAATGTGAGGGCACCTTCCCGCTTTTGCCAAGTAGGGTGCTCGGCGTTGTGTGTTGACAGGGATGGTGGGTCTGCGCAGCACGGACATTTTGAGTGGACCGCCGCCGTCCCTGTACCAGAAGCAAGTGCAAAATGATCGTGACCAGGATATGCCGCGACGTGTATGTTGCATTGTCTTTTGTCAGGGAATGCAGGCCTGCAAAGAGCGGACCCTTGTCCCTTCCTTCCGTCTTTGTAAACAATTGCTGTGAAGTGCTCACGGGGCGCCCGCGCACGGTCAAGATTTTGTCGCAACGTGCGCTTAGCATTGTTTTGACAGGGCTGGCGGGGGGGGTGCCCGCATGGTCCTGGGTTTGTCTCCGGTCGGGTGAGGGAGGGGGTGTATATCAACAGGGAACATGGATCTAGCTACCCCCCTCCTCAAGCCGGTCGTCTCGCTCACTCCCACCCGCCCTCCCACGACACAAGTAGCACCCGAGTCTCGGCATTGGCAGGGCCGTCTCGGCAATGGGCCAGCCTGGTGCGCGACGCCCACGAGGTACGCAGCGCGTGCCAAGGCATCCCATCACCCCTGCCAAATCAAAATGCAAAGTGATCCCGGGGCGCCCGCGGTTGGTCCAAGATTTTGCTGCAATGTGGAGTTCCGACATGTGTTTCACACGAAGTGTGGGCCTACACACACCAGGCAATACGATGACACCCCCTCGCGTCTGCCAAGAAAATGTAAAGTGACCGTGGGGCGCCCGACCATGTTGCAGTGTCTGCCGCAAGCTGCATGTTTGCCTTGGGTGGGTCAGGAGGAACACCCAACCCGCTGAACAGCATGTCTGGTGCTGTGACTGGGAGGATGTGTTTACACACGTATATGTCGAGGAGGAGGAGGAGGTGGAGGAGGAGGAGGAGGAGGAAGAGGAGGAAGAGGAGAAGCATGGCAGGAGCTGGCCACCCGAAGGATCGATCGGGCAATGGGGTGCGCGAACTCCCTGCATGTCGGCGACAGCGTGGAGTACTGCGCCACCTTGCGCAAGTTTAAGAAGGACATCCCGGGTGGCCTCGACACCTCCGTCCCTCCACGAGCGAGGGAGGGGGGAGGAAAATATTGGACTTGGGGAGAAAGGAGGGAGGATGGGCGAGGAGGAGGAGGAGGAGGAGGAGGAGGAGGAGGAGGAGGGAGGAGCAGGGATGATGGAGGTAGGAGGGAGGAGGGAGGAGGGCGGGGTAGCCAATGGCAGCGGGGTCCGCCCAGCACCACCGGCGGCCCCGGTGTGAGCCTCGAGGCTGTCAGGAGGGCTGTGTTTACTGTCCTGGACTCCCTCTCAAGCAAGCACGCCACCATGCTTTCGAAGCTGAGCGAGTTGTAGGAAAGGCTACCTGGCATCGACAAGCTTCGCGAGCACCTCCTACAGCCGTCCCGCCCACTCGTTCAGCCCAGCCCTGAGCTCCTCCCTGAGCATGTCCACCCCCCTTTCCGTGCTGCGGGTTGCCACCCCCATGCTGGGCGTCCGTTGCTGGGGCATGGGAGGCCTCCCCGCACGGCACCGTTGCGACGGGCTGCCCGTTCTGGGCCCTCGCGAGCATGGCCATGTCGTTCTCGAGCTTGACCACGCACGGCAGTGCACAGCTCGCTCAGCTGCGCCATCCGCTTGCTTATCACGCGCTCCGCCAGAAGCGTGAATCGGCGGAGCCTGTGACATCGCCGACCCGGGGCATGAGTTTGGGATCCTGACCGACAACCTCGTTTACCAGGCTCGTGTTCGGAGAAGAAGACGGTGAATGGAACACCCGAACCAAGAATTTAGTCCATGTAAAGAAGGACTATCCAGCTCCAGTGAATCGAGCTCGTCCAAATCGGTACGGTGAGGGATAGGGCGTTTGGTCAAGACCCTTTTCCAAACTGTGCAGAGCCATGGCGCAATATGCTGTCAACATAGAGGTCCGCGTAAATGGATTATCCGAGCAGCTGAAGGTGACCCAGCCAGACTTCGCAATAAGCCGCGGTGAAGATGTCCAGACATGTTCTGGCAGTTCGAAATGTCGCGCAATGTTCCTCGTGTTGGAGGAGTACTTCGGGCACTCGGCCCACAGGTGCCTCGTTGACTGGGTTCGGCTGAGCTTGTATCCGTACCCGCATCTTCTCCCAGACCTGTCGCTGGCCATGCACTGCGGCGCTGGATTTCCGCGAGCTGGGAATCCAGGGGCACGAGCCCGACTTTGAGCGACTTCGGGGACGACGACGACGGAAGACGAAAGATGGAAGACGACGACGACGACGACGAGGAGGGGGGCAACAGCGACGACGACGACAAGAGCGACGGCAACGACGTTGACGTCGAGGACCCAAGCGGTACGCTGCACTCCGCGCTTCGGGCGTTGCGTAATGGGGCGGCGACGATCTTGACGTTCAACGGCAGCATTTCTGCCTGGAGGCCGGCCGGCTGGTTAAACATGCCGAACCCGCCCGTCATGTCGAACACCACGTCGCCACACGGGAGCGGCTCGTCGAAAGTTGGGTGATCCTCCGGCTTTAGGAGTGGGACCTGCTCCTTCGAGGGGAGTTCGACGGAGGTTTCGCTGCACGCAGTGCCGCCCTGCTGTAGATCTGCAGGTCCACTGGGCTGAGCAGCGGCGGCGCCATGGGCCCAGCATCCAGCAGTTTCTACTCTCGCTGCCGCCACGGCCGCGACAGCAGCTTCTCCCGTGCCTCCGCCCCCTCCGCCGGAATCCGCGCGAGACACGGTGCCCGCGACATGGGGCGGCTCTTCACACTCCGAGTCGAATGGCGGCTCCAGGCCAGCAGGCAGCGACGTTGACGCCCCTGGCCTTGGCCGTCCAAGCGTCCGAGCTCTGCGCCGCGAGTTCCCGCCCTGGCCTCGTCCGTCGCCCGGAGGCCGCCTGGGGGCCCATCGGGGGCCGCCTGCTGAGCGCCGCACGTCTCCGCGGAAGCGGCTTGCCGGGCCGAGCGACGACGTCCTCTGCGCGAGGGCGCACCGGGGGGGCCAGCCGCGAAGAGCCTCGGGGCCTGCTTCAAGACTGGCGATGCCGCCCTGGCAGACGCCGAGCAGCAGGCCGAGGGACGGGTCGGCCGCTGGCAGCAGTGGCTGCAGGGCATTTCGTGACCCGCTTCGGCATGGTGACAAGCTCCACGAGCTTCGACATATGATGATCAGGGGCACTTTCACGAGCTGCCCGTGGTGACCCGCTTCGACATGATGTCAACGTGGGGCCTGGGAAGGCCAGGCTGACCCCCTCCAAACACACACACAGACACACACACACAAGCCACCTTCAGCGCCGGACCAGCGGCGGCCCTCGGGCGTTCCTCCTGCGCTGCCTACCGCACCGTGGCCGCCTCCACCGATGCCACCCATGCCTGCCGCACCGCTTCCGTTCTGGCTGCGCCTGCGGGGGGCTCCGAGATGGCCTGGCGACCTACTGCAGTGGTGCCCGCCCCTTATGCACCCGTGCTGTACACACTCACGAAGCCATCGCCAGTTCCAGGCCTCCCAGATGGCGCCGCATTGCCGATGCAGATGCGGTTCGATGTGAAGTCCGATGTTCTCCACGCCGGCGTCGCGGATGTATCTCCGACGTCGCCGATGCAACGGTGATGCATCGGCGATGATGCGCGATCATCTGGTCCCATCTTTTCCAACCCCATCGCGGAGGCAACCAGCAACAGAAGTCGAGCGCCAAGACTGCGGCGCGCTAGAATAGGGGTCGCGGGCTGCTCGATGATCTGTGCCCTTGGCTTCCGGAATAGGAGCCAGAGCGAGAGGGGAGAATGCATTGGGGGAGGAGAGTAGGAGGAGGACGAGGAGGAGGAGGAGGAGGAGGAGGAGGACGAGAAGGAGGAGGAGGAGGAGGAGGAGAAGGCAGAGGAGGAGGAGGAGCAGGACGAGCAGGAGGAGGAGGAGGAGGAGGAGCAGGAGCAGGAGCAGGAGCAGGAGCAGGAGCAGGAGCAACAGGAGGAGGGTTTCAAGATGTGTCAGGTTTTTACTTAACAGCGAAGACTGATAGGTTTCTAATGGTTTCAAAAGAAAGCATCATGACTCCCCAGGGGGGTCCGGGCAGGATCCGGGGAGAATCCGCGGAAGTCGTTTTAAACAAACAGTTACAAACTTCGTGGTCTTCGAGGTCCCAGAACTGCATTCCCGGGCCACATTCTAAATGCCTGGAGCCAACTGTAGGCCACTTCGTGCTCTTCGAGCTCCCGAATTCCATTCCCGGGCCACATTTTGAATGCCCAGAGCCAACTGTCCTGTAGGCCACTTCGTGCTCCTCGAGTTCCCCGAACTCCATTCCCGGGCCACATTTTGAATGCCCGGAGCCAACTGTAGGTCACTTCGTGCTCTTCGAGTTCCCCGAACTCCATTCCCGGGCCGCATTTTCAATGCCCGGAGCCAACTGTAGGCCACTTCGTGCTGTTCGAGTTCCCAGAACTCCATTCCCGGGCCACATTTCAATGTCCGGAGCCAACTGTAGGAGGAGCAGGGGCATGAGCACGAGGAGGAGGAGGACGAGCAAGACGAGGAGGACGAGGACGAGCACGAGGAGGAGGAGGAGGAGCAGGAGAAGGAGGACGAGCAGGAGGAGGAGGAGGACGAGGACTCCTACATGCAAGGACGAGCAGGAGGACGAACGACTGCGAGGACACCAAAATTCTACACCAGGACTCCTACATGAATCTCACAATGCTCCCAGACATGCTTCTACACATCGCTGTTATGTTGCTTTGCCGGGATAATTTGAATGTCGTTACGCGGCTCCAGGGGATCTCAGGAGGGATTTGGAACCCCTCATCGTCCTTGCTCATCCCCCTCCTTCATCCTCTTCCTTGTGCCTCTGGGAAATATGTCAACCGTCCAGCGGGGCCCGGCTCCGTAAGGTGCTGATCCCTGCGTTCCGCTACGAGCCTCGGTTCACTCGAGTTGGTCCCAAGTCGACGCTGCCGAGGCCTAGACTTTCTCTGTTCGCATTTCTACCTTCTTCTGGTCATCTGGCTGCATCTTCGGAGGAGACGAGGGGTACCCTGTCGGAGGAGAGAGAAGAAGGAGGAGGAAGGGAGGAGTGTGGCCCCAGTTCCTGACCCTCTGAGGTCCCCAGAGGTACCACAGGCCCTCCGAAGGGACAAAGGTTTCTAACACCTAAACTGTCAGGAAAGTCCAAACACCTCCGCAAGCCTCGCGAGGGCGAGGAGGAGGAGGAGGTCGATGTGGGAGATATTAAGGGCCCAAGGAGTTCGAGATCGGCGAATTGCTCGGCAGGGGCGCCTACGGGGAGGTGTACTGCGCCACGGAGTGCGCCACCGGCGCCGACATCGCCGTCAAGATCATCAATTTGGTGGACGAGGGCGACCCGAGCCGCAAGGATCACCCGGGCCTCGTCGAGCGAAAGAAGATCGGGGGGGTGGGCGCGGGAGGCGAGGGCGGGGTCGGTCGGACTCATCGGACTCAGCTTCAGGGCCTGGCGCTCTATCCTGTCGTGGCTCGCCCGCGGGCGCCCCACGCGCGTCGGCCGCAGGCACCCTTCTGTGCGATGGGGCCCACACTTTCCCAGCCCCGACCTCGCTTGGGAGGGGCCAGAACTCGAAAGCGAGTCCCCGGACGGCCCACGGGGCCCTTCTGAGGTGCTTACGTCGTCTCAGAAGTCGGATGAGAAGGAGGAGCATGACGAGGAGGGAGGGCTCCTGCTCCTCGCCTCCCGACCTGGAACCCGCGAGAGGACCCGCACAATCCGCACTGGCACGGACGGAAGCGCAAACGCGCCTGGGCGGAGACAGAGAGGTTGCCTCAGGAGTTCCCGATCCATCGATCAAGGCTCGATATCGATCGGTTCTCCAACCGCCCCTCTTCCTCGTCCCCCCTCATCCTGCTTTCCACTTACTCCGCTCCTCCTACCCCCAACTCGTTCACATCCCCTCCCTCTCCTCCTTCCCTTCCTCCTTCCCCTCCTCCTTTTCCTCATTCCCCTCCATTCCTTCCTTCGTTCCGTCATTCCTCCCTTCCGTCCTTCCTGTCCGCCTCCCCACCTCATGTTGTGTCCCATTGCCTACCCCTCACTCCTTTGCCTCCCCACCCCTTCCTCCCTCCCCTCTCTCTCTCGAGGAAGGTAGGACCAAGGGGGGAGGACGAACAAAGTCATCAGTCCTCCTCCCTCCCTGGTTGTTGCCCCCGATCCTCTTCCTCCTCCTCCTCCTCCTCCTCCTCCTCCTCACCCTCATCCTCAGCCTCATCCTCATCCTCATCCTCATCCTCATCCTCATCCTGTTCTGTTTCTCAATTCCTGCTCGTGGTGCCCTCCTTTTCTCCTCCGCACCTCTCCTCTCCTCCTCGCGCCCTTCTCGCGCCCTCCTCCTCTTCCTCGCGCCCTCCTCCACACCTCGCGCCCTTCACTCCTCTCCTCATCGAGCCCTCCTCCACACCTTGACCTCTCTCCTCATCCCCCTCGATCGGGCCCGATGATCCCGGCGACCCACCTCGACAGATCGGAGCCGGCGCGGCCGACGATCGGGCCATCGACTTGTCTTGGCGCTTCGCCGCACTCTCTCGGGGCGGATCGGGCCAGCTGGATCAGCGAATGATATTTCCCACGGAGGGAGCCCGATGGAGACCCGAGAGAAACGATTAGTTGTGTCTGAAAGTTCTGATCATGGGCGGTCGGTTCTGGGTTGTCAAAACGGGGTCAGGATGGAGATCTTGTTCTTGGGAAGGGTCGAGATCCCGGGGCCTGCGACCAGAAAAAAAACGAGACGTCGGAGGGAGGGGGTCAGGTCGACGGTTCAGGATCGAGATCTCGGTGCCCGTGTTTCGACGAAGCGAAACAAGCAGCACCCTCGCACGTCCGACCAGATTTCCTCTGTCGGCGGCGGGCCCCCCTGGCAGCGCCGCCCGGGGAGGGGGGGTTCGGCGACAGCGCCGAGCCAAGAACTCCGCGCGGACCTCCGAAAGCTTGCCGTTGCGCGTGTGCCGTGGCTTCTGTGGCATGCTCGACACGCTGGGGCCCCCCGTGTACGGGCGCGGAGGTAGCCCGTGCCTCGGTTTCGCTGTCGGTGCGCCGGGGGGCCGTCCCGGGAGGGGGCGGCGGCGCGAGAGCGCGACGATGACCGCGCCCCCCCGGGGATGTTGCAAAGCCAAGGCCTGGCAGGATCCAGCGGGAGAATGCGGAGAATGTGGAATGTGTGGGCTCACGTTTGCCGTCTTGTCGGGCGTGACCATGTCGAGGTTTTGATCACAGCACCCGATTACGGAGCCATGAGTTCGATGATATATATATATATATATATATATATGCATATATATACACACCTATACGACCACCCTTCGGGTGATAAGGAGGTTCGGGGGGGGAGGGACCAACGTCTCAGTCGATTGCTCCCAATATCGATCTCACCATCGATCTCACTATCGGTCTCGCTCGATCGATCTCACTTGATCGATCTCACAATCGATCTCACTCGATTTATTCCATTCGATCGATCTCACAATCGATCTGTCTATCGATCCCACAATCGATCTCTCTATCGATCTCACGATCGATCCCACATTATATCTCACATTCGGTCTCACTATCGATCTCACCATCGATATCACAATCGATCTCACAATCAACGTCATCACCAGCATCATCGTCAACATCATCGTCATCACCTCATCAACATCATCATCCTCATCATCGGGACACCACCATCGTCATCACCTCGTCACCATCATGTTCAACAGCATCATCACCATCATCATCGGGACACCATCGTCGGCACCATCAGCATCATCAACATCATCATCGGGACACCATCATCATCATCGGAGCACCATCATCATCATCATCATCTCATCATCATCACCATGAACAACATCATCAACATCACCATGGCCGGGGCACCACCATCATCAGCAACATCATCATCATCATCATCATCAACATCAGCATCGGAGCACCATCATAATCGTCACCATCATCACCATCACCAGTATCGTCATCATCAAGACACCATCAGCATCATCGACATCAACATCATCGTGGTCGGGCCACCATCATCAAAATCATCAGCATCACCTCATCATCATCCTCATCATCAACCTCATCATCATCGGGACACCAGCATCGCCATCATCATCACCAACATCATCAACATCGGGACACCAGCATCATTGTCACCATCAGCATCATCATCTACATCAGCATCATTGACCTCATCACCACCATCGGGACACCATCATCATCTTCATTTCAATCACCATCATCATTTCATCATGCCATCAGGATTCACATCATCAGGGCCATCAACAGAATCACCATCATAATCGGGACACCATCATCATCATCATCACCAACAACATCAGCATCATCAGCATCACCATTGGGACACCATCCTCATCACCACCATGGCCATCATCATCACCATCGGGGCACCATCATCGTCACCATCATCATCAACATCATCATCGGGACACCATCATCATCATCGGAACACCACCGTCATCATCGTCTCATGATCACCATCAACAACATCATCAACATCATCACTATCATCGGGACACCATCATCATCAGCATCAGCAGCATCATCATCATCAACATCATCATCATCATCTGGACACCATCATCATTGTCACCATTCTCATCATCACCATCATTATCATTGGGACAAGATCATCATCATCAACATCAGCATCATCATTGGGCCACCATTATCAAAATCATCATCACCACATCATCATCATCCTCGTCAATATCATCATCATCATCATCGGGACACCACCATCGTCATCATCAACATCATCATCATCGGGGCACCATCATCAACAACATCATCACCAAGCTCATCATCACCATCATCGGGCCACCATCATCACCCTCATCATCATCATAGCATCGTCTTGTCATCATCAACATCATCAGGATCATCAACATCATCATCCTCATCGGGACACTTTCATCATCAGTAACATCAGCATCATCAGCATCTTCATCGGGACACCATCATCATCACCACCATGGCCATCATCATCATCATCATTATCAACATCAACATCGTCATCATCATCATCGGGACACCGGCGGACACTGGCGGGACACTGGCGGGACACCGCGCGCCACCGGGCCCCAGACAGGAAACATTTGGTCCGGCCGCGCCTCAGCCAGAGGCGGGACACTTCTCGCCCGCCCACGCAGCTTCGCCTCGCCCGCACGGACAGCACGCACGAGCACGAAACCGAAGCAGATTTCCCGGTAGGGGGGCTCTCCGTTCCACTTCGAATTCGCCCCCTCACCTCCGATATATATATAGATATATAGATATGTATGTATGTGTGTATGTGTCCGTATGAGTAAGTACAGACCTGTATGTACCTATACGACCACCTTTCGAATGAGAGGAAGTCTAGGGGGGTAGTTGACTACCCTGCACCGCGCTTGACCACCTCCACTGCTCGCGCAAACATTCCACCCACCCACCCGCAACTTGGTTTGCAAAATCTCTTAAGACCGTGACGGTGGGTACCAAATGGCACTCGGCAGCGACAGCGACGCCGACGACGACAGCGACAACGACGACGACGACGCCGCCGACAACGACTATGACGACACCGACGACGTCTCCAACGACTTCGACGACGCCGACAACGACGACGACGACGACGACACCAACGACGACGACGGCACCGACGACGACGACGACGACGACGACGCCGACGCCGACGCCGACGCCGACGCCGATGATAGCGACGACGACGATGACGACGCCGACGACGACGACGACACCGACGACGACGACGACGTCAACGACGCCGACGACGACGACGACGACGACGGTGGCGGCGACGACGACGCCGACGTCGACGACGACGAAGACGACGACGACGCCGACGCCGACGACGACGACGAAGACGACAACGACTTCGCTAACGAAAACGACGACGAGGGAGGAGGGAGGACGCCGACGACGACAACGACGACAACGACGACAACGACGAGGGAGGAGCGAGGACGACGACGACGCCGCCGACAACCACTACGACGACACCGACGACGTCTCCAACGACTTCGACGACGCCGACAACGACGACGACGACGACACTCACGACGACGACGCCGACGCCGACGCCGACGCCGATGATAACGACGACGACGATGACGACGCCGACGACGACGACGACACCGACGACGACGACGACGTCAACGACGCCGACGACGACGACGACGACGGCGGCGACGACGACGACGCCGACATCGACGACGACGAAGACGACGACGTCACCAACGAAAACGACGATGAGGGAGGAGGGAGGACGACGGCGACAACGACGACAACGACGACAACGACGAGGGAGGAGGGAGGACGGCGACGACGCGAACGACGAAGTAGGAGGAAGGACGGCGACGCCGACGACGACAACGACGAGGGTGGAGGGAAGACGACGACGACGACGACGACGACGACGACACCGACGACGACGACGACGACGACGGCGACGACATAGGAGGGACGACGACGAGACGCCGACGACGGACGACGACGACGACGACGACGATGAGGGAGGAGGAGGAAGGACGACCACAGCGACAACGACGACGGAAACGACCACGACGCCAAAGAGGACGACGACGACGACGAGTACGAGGAAAGACAGAGGACGACGTAGGCGACGACGACGACGACGCCGGAGGAGGGAGGATGGCGACGACGACGACGACGCAAGAGCGCGCGCGCACGCTTTTGTTGAAATTCCGTGCTGCGAAACCTTGTGTTTTTGCAGGTTTGTTGGACACACGACTTTGAAATCCTTCCGAAACCGATGGGTTTTGAAGGATTTCGGCATACGCGCTCGACGACGCACGCGTCTGCACTTCGTTTTATTCTTTGCAGAGGATTCTCGCGACGGCACACGCTCAAGGGCGTTCGACAGATTTCGACATGCGCGCGCGAAGCCCGTTTGGTAGCATTTTGTGAAAGTCTTGAAAAACCTACGGTGTTCTTAAGATTTCGCAAGAGCTCGCAGGTAATCTGTGTTAGCAAATCAGTGTTACGAAGCCATGTGATTTTGTATGTTTTTGTTGGAAACTCGATTGCGAAATCCTTCCGACACCGAAGGTTTTTGAAGGATTTCGGCATGCGCGCGCGACGACGCGCGCGTATGCACTTCGTCCCATGGTTTGCAAGGGATTCGTGAAAAAGTGCTATGTTGGAACAAAATATGTCCCCGCGTATCGTTTTTTACAAGGGACCCTCAGGGGGGTCGATCCGGCCCCCTCCGGGATAGTGTAAATTCATAGTTCGGATGGACATGTTGTCAAAATCATACATGATTCACATACCTGAAAGGGGGGCGGATAACGCCGGTTGGGGGGGTAGAGTCCATCTCTGTTTTTAGAAAGGGGAATTCAGGTGTTGGTGTGCTTTTCGGGTCGGCCTGGATTCGGTCGACACCAGTTGGGCACCACGGAATATGTGTATGGCCATCTATCTATCGATCTCATTATTTATCCCCTTGTCGATCTCGCGACTGATCTCCTTTATCCATCGATCTCACAGTCGACCTCGCTATCGATCTAACCGTCGATTTGTCTATCGATCTCAGAGCCGACCTCACCATCGATCTCACAATCGACACCACGGGACACCCCGGGACACCACGCCACGGGACACCACGGGACACCAGCGGGACAGATTTGAGCCATCGGCGGCCAACCGGCAGGCGTAAAGTCATTGAGCATTGTTGTGCCGTAGCCACGGCGGGTTCATGTCTCTCGCCCGCTCACGCAGCTTCGCCTCGCACGCACAACCCGAACACGAAACCGAAACCGATTTCCCGGTGCGGGGTCTCCGTTACATGTCGATCTCGCCCCCAATTTTCGATATACATATATTTACGTATTTGTTTTGTTGCTTGTTGCATATCTTCGGGCCTTTCGATCGCTCGAGCAGGCGTCCCGACATCCGACGTCTTAAACAGCAATCCCGACCAGGGCTCTCGGCCTTCTGCTTCTGCAGCATCCCTTGGGCCGGGTCAATCCGTGAGGGCCCCGGTGCCCGCAGAAGAGCCAGGGACGCTTGTCATGTGTCTTAGCGACGCCAGGGCTTTGTTTTTGCTGGGCCAGGGTTCAGGGTCTCGGGCGGCCGCTCGAGGCGATCCGTGGCTTCCCAGAAGGCTCTCGACGCAGTGCACCGAATGGAAAGCGCCTGTGGGCCGAATTGGAAAACCCAGGAAGGGCGCTGGCTGTGGAGATGACAACGAGCCCGCAGACCTCTCCTGGGGCGCATTCCGGCCAACATGTCGAGGGGAGTCCAGGCGCGCGCGACATCTCTCATCGAACGTTCGCCGACGACAGCGACGGCTCTTCGACCTGTGCGGGGCGACCCGGTCCTGCCCTGATTCTCCAGGGTTGTCCAGCCGTGGCCCCGATCCTCCAACGATGACGACGACGAAGACCTGGATCTGGATCGGGACCAACGATGACGACGAAGACCTGGATCTGGATCGGGATACTATTGGTTTGGGAGCAGCTTGGATTGGAGGGATGCTTCTCAGGATGTGGCGCGCGATCGGCGAGCACCCCAGCATCGTTCGGCTGCTCGGGTCCTCCGCCTAGCAGGGGGTAGGGGAAGAGAGCTGAGTACGAGGAAGTGGGGGGGAGTAGCGAGGAAGACGAGGGGGATGGGATGGAAGAGGAGGAGGAGGAGGAGGAGGAGGAGGAGGAGGAGGAGGAGGAGGAGGAGGAGGATGGGAATAGGAGGTGTTCAGTCTTGGTGCCGCCCCGAATCCGTGGGACGTCCCTGGACGTCCTCAGAGTTCAGGGGACATGGAGTTGTCCCCTGGGAGCCTCGGGCGGACTCCAGAGGCGAACGGGTAGACACGATCAACATCAAGATGGATGCTCAATCCTCCCAGCGCCAGGGGGAGGAGCAGGAAGTGGAGGAGCACGAAGAGCTGGAGTCGGACGTCCAGCGTTTCAAGTTGTTCGAATCCCGGCTTCGCAGGGGCAGTTGATGTTTACCTACCTGTTCGGTAGAGGACGACAAGCCGACCGCCCCGGGTTGTCCGAGGCGCCGGATCGGAGCTCTATGTATGAGGAAGGCCATCGAGATTCGACGGCTCCCCAGGACGGACGTGCTCCGAGCCCAGGCCTGCGGCGGCGGGGTCCGAGTGCCACCGCCGAGCAGTGGAACCCGACCGTGGTGCACTGCAGCACCTGGCCGCGCCTGCAGCTCTGCGCTTCCAAGGCCAGAGGGCTGCGATGCGCAGCGGTTCCACTCCATACTCCCGTGTGCCAGTCATTCACCACCCACCAAACCACCCCAACCCAACCCGAAGGCTCAAATTTACAGTCGATTTCCAGTGGGGGGGGTCGGGGAACATCGCAAAAACACGCGTGGAACCCTTACCCCCCCAACCCGAAATTCGGGTCTTCGGGTTGGGTTGGGGTGGTCTGGTAGGCAGTCAGTCATGCAGCAGCCAAGGCTCGCTGCTGACGCGCGCCATCCGATGCCGCGGCCTTTTTAGCTTGCCCTCATCCGGCCTCGAAGCCGACAGACAGACTGTGCTACGAGACGTGGCATGGTCAGCAGCTCCGAGACCCCACGGCCGCTGTCTCCAGTCCTCCACGCTTCGGCGCAGCACGCTAACCCAGTCCGAGGCCCCAAGCATCCAACTGCAGTGGACATGGCCGCGTGTCCCTTGCACTTGGCGCGAGAAGAGGTAACTGTTACGCAATGAGAGTCCCAGAGAAAAGCAAGGGGTAGGAAGGAGCAGGAGGAAGGAGTAACCCTTGGCGGAGGATAGGATGAGGTACTGTGATAATTTCAAAGCCCCCGAGCCGCGAAGCAGAGTGCCGCGCTATCAGGCTGCAGGGGATGACGTGTCGCAAGGGCCGCCGCCGCGACAAGCTAAGCATCATTATTTGACCGTGTCGAGAAGCACTACACGAAGACCGAATGGCTCGAACTAGTGCATGCCTGGAGGCCAGTGGGGGTGGGGCAAGTATCGGCCAGTCCCATATTCATACCTATACGACTACCCTTCGGGTGATAAGGAGGTTGTGGGGGGGGGAGGGGGGAAACCATCATCTGACTCAATCGATCTCACTATCGATCTCACTCAACGGGACACCACGGGACACCAAGGGACACTTGTCGATCTCACTATCGATTTCACTATCGATCCCACTAAACGGGACACCACGGGATACCACGGGTCACCACGGGACACCACGGGACACCGCGGGACACCGCGGGACACCTCTCGATCTCACTATCGGTCTCAATTTCGATCTCACGATCGATCTCACTCAACGGGACACCATAGGACACCGCGGGACACCACATCGATCTCACTATAGATCCCACTATCGATCTCAGTATCGATCTCACTCAACGGGACACCATAAAAACACCACGGGACACCACGGGACATCTATCGTCTATCGATATCATTATCGATTTCACTCAGCGGGACAGCATAGGACTCCACGGGACACCTCGGGACACCACATCGATTTCACGATCGATCTCACTATCGATATCACTATCGATCTCACTCAACGGGACACCACGGGACACCTGTCGATATCACGATCGATCTCACTATCGATCTCACTCAACGGGACACCACTGGACACAACGGGACACC